>CM068370.1:288851308-289451308 GCA_034769895.1 Magicicada septendecula | reverse complement strand
CCCACACCTGCAGTGTAGAAGAAATTCAGATAACGTTTGCAATTATGGGGCATAGTTTTTTGTCCGCTGATAGAGTCTTTGGAGGAGTGGAAAAAAAGTTAAGAAAGAAACTTACAATCGCAAATAGAGAAGAATACTATGGTGTGTATGAAGAAGTTGGAGAAGTTAGGAGAACATTGGCCTATATTGAACACAAAGAGTTTGTCAACTCGTTTTAAAACCATTGAGCTTATAAGCCACAAGAAAAGAATTGTAATTAAGAAAGAAGTTGAAACCATTCAAAGAAGAAGTCGAACAATTACTGTTACAGTACCAGTAATTAAAGTGAAAGCACTAGAACACTTTCGACTTGAAGGTGGTGGTGAAGTGTCTGTTAAGTTATACAAAAAGGGCTGGACAGTTAAAAGATGTTTTGAGGAACCAGCCGAGCAACTACCTCTAGGGCACCCTGTGTCAGCTAGGAACCTGTGTGATTGTTTGGAAGAAGATTGTGAACTTCACATTTAAAAAGTCAATTCATGAGTTTTGATTTCAAATGAAATTAAGCCTACTAACTTTTATAAACTTTGATAACAGAATAGAGTTAATTACCATACTTTTAAAATAAAAAAGTCTCTGTTTTTTATTTTTCAAAGTTTATTGTTCATCCCTATTTTGTAAAATGCCATGTTTTTTTGATACGTCAAAGTAATAGCCGGTATTTGGTTTACAAGCAAAATGAAAAGGAATATAGTGGCCAGGCAAAAGAAAACATATCCAAACATAGTTCATGCAAAAAAACATATCCACCCATTCCAAGCAAAAAGAAACATGTCCATATTTTAATGTCAAATAATTAAATACTAACTATATTCCTATCACAGACTGCCCTCAAATATTGATGTTAGATACAAAATGAAAAATAATAATAAATTTTTACAGGTGTGAGGTGTAAAATAAATTAAGTAACAGTTTTTTGCGTTTTCCCAACAATTTTTTAGAGTGAACTTGTTTGCTTTTGCATGGCACCTCCTCATATGTTTTCGTTTTTCAATTTAGTTCTTTTCTATCTTTTTAGAAATGTGAGAAATTAAAATCTTAACACATGACCGTTGTTCTATACTCATGTAAACCAGAGGTCAAATGCAGAGTTTAGCTTACCATTAACAAGGCTCCATAGCCTCTACCTGTAAACTGATTTGATAATCAGATGTTTGATAAGCTATTTTAATTAATATAGGCTTAAGTACAGTAAATATGAATATGTATTGAATATTGCATTATTTCATATTAACATAAATAAATTTTTCAAACATCAACACAAATGTTTTAATATTCTGTGTGGTCAATAAAAAACTTACCTAAACTAATCCATTATTACTAATTCATCATGTTCATTACTAAAGTAATGAATTCGCCTTCCAGTGTGAAGCGATTAATGGCCGCTATCTCCCTATCTCCGCTATATCTTATAATTGTATTCCTGATTTGGTACTAATTCAAATATTTTCATACGTTGTTGTTTATTTATTTTGCTTAGTAAAACTAGTTTTAATTTCCATATATATTGTTACAGTTATGATGGACAAATCGTAGTAGATCCACCAGGGTAAGTAATTATCACTACCGTCATTACTGTAATACACTTTGTTACTTATATTACCACTCAACATGTGCTTTTGTAGCACCTGTGTACAATTATTACAATAGATTATTGAAGTACATAATTTCAAAGTTATTGTGTTTTGAAATGAAGTTTATGAATGTATTATATATGAAGTCGTATAGTGCACGCACGCACACATACACTACAGACAAAAACACACCCATACTCCCATATTCATATATTATTTTGCTGGAAATGCTGAATTGAATTGAGTTTCAATACTTTCATAATGACAGGACCAAAATAAAGTTATAATACAATGAAGTCCAAGGCAAAGATGAAGAATTTATCAGAATCATTGGCATAATTACGAGGAGATCAGAGGGATCAATTGCCCCCAAAGTTCTTTAAAGTTCATAGAAATTCTGAAATCACTTAATATAGGTCTTGCAAAGCCAGTTGCATGTGTTAAACTAAGGCTAACAAAAAACTCAACAAAAAAGGAATTACGTTAATTCTGAAATATGAAAATAAATTTGGGTGTTCCTACAAATAAGATTGTATCGCTGGATTTTTAAAAAGTAACATCCTTTAAAACAAAAGTTGTCCCTTTAAATGCTTTTAAACATCAAATTGCTCGAAACGTTCTTGGGAAAACTTTCTAAAATGGATACTGTACATTTCTTTATATAACTGATACCATTTCTATCTTTATAAGCCTTATATATTTCGAATTTTTCTACAGCATTCATGTAACTTCCTCTTCTGCATACGAGGAGGGGTTGAAAGTTCATTGTGAAATCGGTATAACTATGGGTTTTGTCTGTCAGATGGCGCGCGTAATTTGACACAGTTTTACTAAATTCTTTTTTAGGTAAATGTTCTTTAAAGCCTTTTTTAAAGGGTCGACCAGTTTGGCCAATGTAGTAGCTACACAGTCATTGCACATTATCTTATAAACGCCCGTCTTGTCCTCAACTGATTTTGAATGTTTAGGCAGAAGTAGGTTTATTAACATTGTTATTAGTTCGGAAAGCCATTTTTATATTTATTTCAGTGAATACTTTGTTCAAAATTTTGGGTAGGACCTAACTTTATTTCTACTATTTTCTTGTAATTCTATGTTGGTTTTTCTTTTTTCGGTGCTTCTTGACTAAACTTTCCACAATTGAACCTTTATAACCATTGGCCTTAGCTATGAATTTGATCGTGTTTAGTTCTTCATGAAAATCTTTGTCTTCCAATGGTATGGAAAGTAACCTATGTACTAAACTATGATATGCTGCCATTTTTTGAGAAAAGGGGTGATGTGACTCATCATTTATCGTGAGATCCGTGGTTGTTGGTTTCCGGTATATTTGATATAGAAATTTTTCATCCAATTACAAGACTGGATATAATATACCAAATTGCTTGTGAAAATGGATATAATAAAAACACTGTAAACAAAATAGAAAGTAAAATCAAATATAAAATAAAAAGTGAACAATTAAGAATTAATCAAAATGAACTAAAGAAAAGTAATAACAACAATAAAAAATGGGCCACATTCACATAAATAAATAATAAAATGACATAACTAACAAAACTGTTTAAGAACACAGACATTAAAATAGCATACAAAACTAACAAAAATAATCTACAAAAACTAAATAACCCACACAACAAAGGTAATACAACAACCAATGGTATATACAAAATTGAATGGCAAGATTGCAATAAATGTTACATAGGATAAACAAAAATCAACTGAAAAAATGTTATTTTGAACACCTAAACACATACAAAAAACCAGAAGTATACAAATCTAATTTGGCCACACATGCAATAAACACTGGACATGAATTCCCAAACATAACTAGCATGACACTAATAAAACACATACCACAAAAAGGCACATTTGGGAAAATTTACTGACATACAAACATAAAACACAAAACAAACTAATACCTGAACAGATACAAATCAGTACAAAACATGACACAATTTTCAAAGCACTCAACATCGAAAATACACAAAATACTAATACATACACCACAATCACACACGATAAAACCAATTTAAAATACCAGAAGCCAACAGGAAGCCACAATAACAACCAACCAACACACATGTACTTCACCAAAAACAAAATCCGGAAAGCTGAGGATGGGTACAAAATGTTACCCGAAACATGCACCTAATAAAGAAAGAAATGTCTAGAGGTAGGGTAAATTCATTATAAAAATTATATATTATATATATATATATATATATATATATATGTTGTAGCATAACAGAATTATCTCCTTAAAATTTAACTTAATACAACATGAATAAAGAAGAAAAGGTCAATAGTGAGTGAGAAAAAGTAAATTTTTAAAAAATAAACTAAAGAAACTGTTCATTAAGTCGATAAAATGTTAATAAAATTAAACTGAATAACAAAATAAAACTCTTGGTCAATATATAAATAACCAACGAAAAAGAGGAAGAAACCAGAATAGTATATAATTTAATCAAAATAACTTAACCAAACTCACAAAAAAATAATTTGATAAAGATGAAACAATGAAGAAGGACCAACTAAGTAAAAACCAAGTAAAAGAAGCAGAAACTAAAAACCCTGGTACCATGATGATAATATTGTTGTAATAACCACTATTATAGTGATAATTGATAAAGAAGGAATTAATGTTATGCCATGAGCAATAAAACGACTCATTGGATACCAAATGAAAAAAAAATCTATACAAATGCTAATTACTATGTAAACAAGATAAAAGGATGAAATGATGAAACGATGAAATGTATATTATACCACATACCTAAACCACATAATATGGATTGAGCTTTGATAGAGAAGAAGAGTCAAGTGTATAAAAGTATTAATTGATATAAAATATTAGGAAGTGAAGAATCCAAGGATGTTTATTATTAGTCAAAAGAGACTACTTTTAATGATTAATTTATTTTTATGACTGGATGTAGAAAAATTCCATCAGTCTTATATTTTGAGCAGAAATGATAATTCCTCTGGGCTCAGTTAAGTGAAGTATTGACCAGCAGAGATTGAAGCCAACTGTGCCACTCTGAACTGTTCCAACTCACATGTTAGGGAATGTTAGGGAGTAAACATACAGGTGAGGAAGCACCAAATAAGAAAAGATATAAAATGATAATGTTAGACACAAGATTGATGATTACTTATTAATGAATAAGAAGCTAACGAAGGAAATACCTATCATCTGAGAGAAAGCAACGGTGGAAAAGGAAGGTATATAAAGTGAAATCACGAATAAAATATGGTAAATAAAAAGAATTAGTAGTAATTATTTCATCCATACTAAGAATATGATCTGAACTAATCACTTTTACAGGAGAGCATATGTAGCATAACAGAATTATCATCTTAAAATTTAACTTAATACAACATGAATAAAGAAGAAAAGGTCAATAGTGAGTGAGAAAAAGTAAATGGTTAAAAAATAAACTAAAGAAACTGTTCACTAAGTCGATAAAATGTTAATAAAATTAAACTGAATAACAAAGAAAACTCTTGGTCCATATATAAATAACCAACTATATAAAACCCCAACAAAACAGCAGTGTACCCAGTAGGTTCGGGAGCAGTAAAAGAAAAGACAAAGGTAAAAAGGTGAACAAAATATTAATATGGGGAAATTTATTAAATTAAGAAACAGAGAAACCCCAAGACACAAAACCAATAACAAATTAATAAGGAGCGGTAAAGGAGAAAAGGAATGAAACCGAATAATTAAATCAGAGTCCATGAATTAATAATACAAGGACATGAAACCACAAGATAAGAAAATACTAATATAATGAGAAGGAAGAGACAAAATATGTCAAGGTTCATAAAAGGAATATATCAACAAGAAAGGATATCCACTAAAACATTATGATGAATGAATATACCCAATTTTTACACAATTAGAACCAATGAAAATGTCAGACCAAATAACAAGTTACAGGATACAATACAGTTAAAATAAAATTGTAAACTAAACTGTAAGCCTAGTTTAAGATAGAGTGAAAACAATTAAAAAGACTACCAATAGTGCAGAAACCAACCAAAACTTACCCTAGTGTGAGAAGTCATTTAGAAAGACTACCAATAGTGTAGAAACCAACCAAAACTTACCATAGTGTAAAAAAATTATTTAAAAGACTACCATTAGTGTAGACAATAATAAGTGACACACTATATTAAAGAATAGTGTAAGAAATAGAAATCAATTAAGAAGACTACCATCAGTGTAGAGAAATACCATATATAAAAACCTAAAAATAAAAGACAGTCTAATGACTAAGAATAGTTTTAATAATAAAAGTGTTTTAAAAAATTAAGTAATATAAGAATATAATAGGTATAAGACGTTTTTATTTTATTGTATTAGCAAATTAGGTATAGTGGATACAAGAGACAGTTTATAACTGAAAGTGTCATTAGTTATAAGATGTTTTTATTTCATTGTGTTATCAAAATAGTTATAGTAATTAAAAGAGACCGTTAATAACTGAAGGTGTTATTAGGAATAAGATGTTTTAATAGAATAAGGTTTGTTATAAAAGGAAACATAAAAACAAAGTACAGCCAATGACTGATAATATTGCTGATAATAAGATGTTTCCATTATAATTCTATATATAAAAAAATAATAGGCATAAGATGTTTTGTTATGTTTAAGTGATATAAAAAAAAATTTAGTAGATAGAAGATATTCTGTTATATTTGAAATAATGTTCAATAATTTCCAAGTTTGTTAAGGGAGAGAAGGCAAGTAGGTAATAGAAATATTGTATTTTTATTAAACTGTAAACCATATAAAGAGTAATAAAGCAAATTAACTAACACACCACAATAGAAAAACAAAACAGCATTGTAAACCAAAGTCAAACTCAAATAAATAAATTCAATCAAACTGTATATAATGAATAGAAACTAGTCCATACAAAACAAAGATATGAAAATGTAATCAGTACAGAAACAAATATTAGCAAATGTAATGACAAAAGAATAAAATTAACTTTATTTGGAAATAAGTAATACTAGGCCTAAGGGGTACTCAACTCAGATAAAAAGTAAATTAATCAATATTGGAGTATTATAACAACAAATTATTTACAACAAGCAATAATCATGGAGTGAATAAGATTATTTAAAGGAAATATTAACATAAAATCACTTGTAAACCATTTAAATACTAAAATTGTAAAAAATACAAGGCCTACAATAAATAGCAAAAATTGTAAATTTTAGGCTTATCTGAACTTAAAACAGACCCAGTTATATATCAAATTATGTAAAATTAGCTTAAGAATATTGCTGAATAGTTAGATTTTCGTAAAATTAATAAATAATTAAGTTACAGCAATAAATAGAAAACTTGTCATGTGTGTTTATGAGTTGAAATCAAATCCAAGATATGTAAATTTGTAAAAAAACAATGGGAAGAGAAAAAAGACATTTTATAAATTAACACAAAACGACGACTTTAAGTCATCAGTCTATTGTTAATCGCGAATGTGTACAGATCAGAATTTACTGACGGAAGATCTGAAAAAATATAATAGTGCAAAAACATTGACGTACAACCTCAAAAAGTGTTACAGAGGTTACTAAAGGAAAAATAACACCACTACATAATAACTAACACCAAACTGAACCAGAACAACTACAATAGTAATATCCATTACTAGAACGAGAAATTAACCGCCATTTTGAGCAAAATTCAACCAATACTATATCTGGACACGAACTCAACAGATTTGAACACAGAACATTGCACAAATAAACTATCACAGAACGACATCACCGAGGAGGGAAGAACACTTCACACAATTTTCCAGGGATACTACAACCTCGCAGAGGAAGGAATTCGCATTTATTTCTGAGGGAGAAGAACATAGCGTCAGCGTTGTGTAGCAGAAATCAACGAGGTGAACGGCGGCCATTTTCATTGCAGAGCGACCAGCACATCGACACTACCTCCACAAGCCAGTGACGTCATTCGACGAAATGGTTCGATCTTTACTTAATAATTGACAATTTTCATAATCCTGTAATTTTTCAGCAAATAATAATTTATTTTAAGATAATTGTAAGTATTGCATCTTGTTCCTTGCCCTCTCTGACCATTTCGACAGTTAAAAGAACCCGAAATAATTAATTTTGTATCATTATATTTTGTCATTTTTGTTCACAATCGACCTGAGCGAATCTCAATCAATGCCTGGTCCATGCGCGTAAGATTGGCGTACAATTTCAAATTTTAAGAAATAAACATCACAACTACTCAATTACATGTGTTCATAATTATTTGTACAATAAATATTAGTTTCTTCTTACTTCTAAAAATAATTTATATTTATTAGAGAAATATACCAAGAAGAAGAAGAAGAAGAAGAAGAAGAAGAAGAAGAAGAAGAAGAAGAAGAAGAAGAAGAAGAAGAAGAAGAAGAAGAGGAGCGAAGTTAGAAAAGAGAATACTAGATCCGACTACTAACTAGATTATCTATAGAGAACAAATATTTAAAAAAAACACAATATCTCATTTATTCAATTGAAAGTAATTAAATAATTTACAATTAATTAGTTAAACAAAAAAAAGTTTTTATTAAATTTATAACTAACAACAAAATTTTTTATTATCAACATTAATTATTGTCTATCCATTTTATTTGTCTTATAACAAATTGGCGTCCAACCTAAGGGGCTGAAAATAGGAATCGATAGATCTATAAAATAAGGACAATTCGTCCAATTTGAGCTCGGCAGCTGTCAACAGGTCAGAAAAAGAAACAAGATGCACTGGAGGGCGACATCAAGGAAAAGGGCGGTGGAGGCCGAACAGGAAATAGATATGGAGGATAAGGAAGCAACCCCCGTGGAAGATGTGGAGATGAGATTACCTCCAGCAGAACCAACCGAACCAATATCCCAAGGGAAACAATCTGATAAGCCGGAACAAACAGGGGAGATCAATTTCCAGGAAACCATGATGAGAATGATGATGGAAATACAAACCGACAATAAGCAGTCAAAAGAAGAATTAAGCCAAATAAACCAGAGAATGGATGAAAATAGTAAGAAAATGGAAGAAAATAGTAAGGAAATGAAGAGTGATAACCAACGATTGAAGGAAGAATTAAGAGAAAATAGTAAGAAAATGGAGAAGAAGATGGAAGAAAAGAGTAAGAAGATGGAGGAGAAAATGGTGGAAATAAAAACTGACAATAAACAGTCGAAGGAGGAAGTAACCCAGATAAGCCAGAAACTGGAAGAAACCAATAAGGAGATGGAAAGCAATAATCAACAATTAAGAGAAGAATTGAGGGAGACGAACCAAGAGAATATGAACCGGTTAGATGGGAAGATGGAAGCCTTGAAGGAACAATTGAGTCAGAAGATAGCTGAAAACAATGAAACAATCAGCAAGAAAGTAGAAGAGGAAATAACGGTGATCGAACAAAGGATTACAAGGGCTGACGAAAGATGGAGTCAGACGGAACGAGAAGTACAGAGTATCAAGACTGAAATAAATACTAAGGTTACCAACATCGAAGAAACGAATAAGAGGAATTTAGAAGAGAAAATAAAGGAAACACGTTAAGAATGGGAAAGAGTGCAAAACCATTTCACTGAAAAATGTGACGGCATTGAAGCTGCTGTGACCAGTATCAACAGTCAGGTGCGACAGAATCAAACAGATTCGAATAGAAACCTGTTCCATAGTCGACCGACAAGCATTACCAGTTGTCCGAATAACGAAAATCGTGAAGGGATTAACTTCAGGTTTTATAAAAATAAACCTATGGAGTTCCTAGCCAGAATCGAAGAGTACTTCACTAAACACAGAGGCAACCGCTGGAGAGAGAATAAAGAAGTACTGGACGAATCCTTCAAGGAGATAGGTGATAATTGGTGGATGGCGATCAGAGATGAAGTGACAGACTACCAACAATTCAAAAGGCTATTCAAGGCCAAATATTGGTCTGAATCGACACAAAATATAGCCAGAGACGGGATCTGTCACGGAAAATATAACCCATATGGAAACCAAACTCTAACAGCGTATTTCTTGGGAAAGGTGTGTGTGGCCAAACATTTAGAGCCCAGAATACCGGAAGAATGCTTGGTCAGCAAGCTCTCCTACCACTATGAGGAAGATATCATCAGAGCTAGAAGAAACAGTCAAATAAAAACTGTACAAGCAATGACCCAACTTTTAGAAATGTATGAGCACGAGGATTACTACCGCCAAAGTCGCAGGAGATACGAAAGGCTGGAGACGAGAAATAACACGAGTAGTTCAAATAATAATAATCGGCAGAATGGCAACAACAACAATAATTATAGTTCCGCAAATCGGAATAATGCTGAATACAATAATAACCCTCGTAATAATAATAACGTTCCTAGATATAATAACAATAATAATAATAATAATATCCCCAGAAATAATAATAGTGAGGGTAACAATAACAATAATAATAATAACCGTCCGCCTAACAACAACGGTTATTATAATAACCGTAATTATGTTCCGAATGGTCAGAGAAACCCCAACCCACCTAATAACAATTATTATGGTAACTATAACAGAAATTACCCGAATGGAGGTAATAATAATAATTACAGGACATATCGACCCCATATCAATTACATCAGAGCGGAAGGCAGTGGACAAAGGAGATACCAGCCTCAACGAAGGAACCGATACTACGAGTATGAAACCTTTCAAGGGAATCAGGGGGGTAATCGTTACAGAGAGTATGAACCCAGACGCAGTTCAAGCCTGGACAACCAAAGAAGACTGCCTGTAACGGAGGCCCAACAAGACGATCGTGCTGAACCAAACGAAGCAGTTTCAGGACTCCAAGTTGATGCTGCTAACAGCCTAATCCGTAATGATGCGGAGCATTTAAACGAACGGAGGCAGTAATAAATCCCAATAACCCTTTACTGCTCCAATCTGCTGGGTATGGACAATCATGAATGTATATGGATGTGGTAAAATCGCATGAAGAAAAGAAAAATTTTACGATAATATATAACAATTACTTAAAAGATATCCGAAAGGACTTGTTAGAAGAGAACGAGGTAAACATTAATAATAATAACAACGAGATCATTTACATAATTGCAGAAATCGAGAATATTTCTGTTCCCATACTGATAGACACTGGAGCAAATGTCTCTATAATAAACCATAATGAATTGGACCGGATACAGCAGGAATGCCACAAAAACTTACCAGTACTACCTATTAATAATATTGTGCTTGTAGGAGCTACCGGCCGACAGAACAAAACAATAAGGAAACAGGTATCCCTAAGTGTCAACAGTCAGGGCGTAAGTTTGGATATGATATTTCTTGTTGCAGCCGGATTACCTTTCAACATCATGATAGGGTGTGGCATATTACGTAGGAACTCAGCAGTTATCGACTTGTGCCGAGGGAAGGTATCACTCTTTCCGGAAGGCTCGACCTGGGTATCCAATTTAACTAACAACAAAATGTTAGACTCCAGACAACTTATCGACCACAAAAATAAAGTGAATTACTTGTCAAACTACTCGTCAGACAATAAGCCAGTAAGTCAGAATACGGAAGATGACCTATGGCCACAAAAGATTCAGGAGATACGTGACTTCCAGTGCCACAATACCACCGAGCGATTAGATGAAAACCAGCTGAATCAATTAGTCAGCAAATACGAAAAATATCGAGCTGTATTTTCAGACGAACCTGGAAAGATCAGGAACTACCAATGTTCAATACGATTCAGAGAACCGGTAGAGTTCAATCAAAAATCATATCCCATAGCACAGTCTTTGAAGGAAGCCGTACGCACAGAGATCCAGAATAAGATTAGTAAGGATATTATCGAAAGCAGTCAGTCGCCATATACTAGTCCGATTGTGGCTATACAAAAGAAGAATGGGAAGGTAAGAATTTGGCTTGACGCACGTGAGATAAATAAAATGATTATTAACGATCGTACCTCGCCTGGCGAAATTGATGAAATATTGAAGAGATTCCACGGAACGAAGTTTATTACTACGTGGGATACCGTGTGCGGGTATTGGCAGGTGGAGTTGCACCCGGCAAGCCGCCAATACATGGGGTTCATCTTCGAAGGACGCAACTGTCAGTTTAAGAGGTTGCCCTTCGGGTTAGTGAACTCAGTAGCTGTTCTTGTCGCCTGTATGGACCAAATACTCGGACCAGAAGCGCTCCAATTCACGACTGTCTATGTTGACGATTTCTTAATAACATCAACCAATTGGGAAGAACATTGTTACCGTGTGGAGCATGTCTTGAAGAAGCTGGCTGAGAATAACGTTACCCTTAAGCTGGACAAGTCCAAACTAATAGCTAAAGAAGTCCAAATTTTGGGTTTCCAGTTGAACAGTCAAGGAATAACACCGTCAACAGAAAAGGTAGACGCCATACAACGATTCCCTATACCGAAAAACAGAAGGCAACTACAATCATTTTTAGGCCTGTGTAACTACTACAGGAAGTTCCAAAATAATTATTCCGAGCTGACGCCGATTTCAGTATCAGTTATCGTCCAAGAATAAATGGCGATGGGGTCAAGAACAAGACGAAACATTCAAATCGATTAAGGAGAAGTTCTTAGAATCAGTAATGCTTAACCATCCAGACTTTAACTGACCCTTCTTCCTAAACTGTGACGCTAGTAATATTAGCTTGGGATCAACGTTGTACCAAGAAGACGAAAGTGGAAACCATCTAGTAGTAAGCTTTGCTAGCAGAACCCTTAACCAGTGTGAAAAGAACTACAACGTGACGGAAAAGGAACTGCTAAGTGTAGTGTTTGCCTGTGGGAAGTTTCGAACGTATATTCTAGGATATCCAGTGACCGTTCGCACAGATCACAAATCAATATCATTTCTTAGAAGATGCAAGTTAAGCCACGGTAGGTTGACCAGGTGGGTACTTGCCCTGCAGGAATACGATATACAGTGGGAGTATGTTCCTGGGAGTAAGAATGTAGTAGCCGACGTATTGTCAAGAGCAAATTTGGAAGAACAGACGTTCGAAGGCGAAAAGGAAAGCATCCTGAAGATCTATAATGTTATTAAGGACAGATCCGATTTAGAAAAAATAGTGCAGGACATCAGCAAACACCAGCAGTCCGACCCGAAGCTAAACAATATTAAACTTCGTCTCTCCAACCAAGATGATACAATAACCAAGTTTTATTGCACTCATAATGATATATTATTCATCAAAACATCCCTTGATGAAGAGATATGGAAGATCGTAATCCCTACTACAGTCGAGAAGAATATCATCCTGGATTATCATCTCCGATACGGTCACATGGGGGCCATGAAGGTGATCAAGGCGATAGAAGAGGCCATATAAAAAATATAAATCGAAAGATGAGAAACTATCTCAAGACCTGTCTTATATGTCAATTGGTAAAAACCAACAATGAGAGAAAAGAAGGTATGATGATACCAATTACATCACAAGCAAATCTGGAAAAGGTCTTTCTGGACATCTGTGGTCCATTTTCCCGCAGTGGCGGACGCCATAGTTACAAATACATTATTATAATGATGGATCACTTCACGAAATTTATAAAGCTGTACCCGATGAACAGAGCCACCACTCTGAAGACTTTAGGAGTGATAACAAATCATTACATTTCAGAGATAGGGAGCCCAGCATCCATAATCACAGACCATGGAACGCAATTTAAGGGTAGGAGGTGGAAAAACACTCTAAATACATTGGGCATCAAGACGTACAAGACATCAGTCTACCACCCCAGCAGTAATCCAGCGGAGAGGATGCTACGAGAAGTCGGAAGAATATTACGGACTTATTGCCACAATCAACAAAGGAAGTGGCAAGAATATTTATCAGCTACCGAAGAATTCCTTAATTTGGCATATCACCCCGCTATAGGTACCACGTCATATACGGCGATGTATGAAAAACCGCCTCCAAGAGACATACAAGACATCATAGAATTTCCCATAAGTCAAGAATACAAGTTTAATCGACTAAGGTTCTACAATAAATTGGCAGAAGACCAGGAAAGGCGCCAGAACAAGTATCAAAAGGCGATTAAGAAGGTAATAAACTACGAAGTCTTACTAGAGAAAAGGTACTATTGAAAAACAGGGAACTACCCAGTACTTTGGAAGGCATTACCAAAAAGTTGTTACTGCTGTATACCGGCCCATACCTGATTATTAAAGATAATAACAACAATACTTATGTATTAAAGGATATCCATTCAAATAATATAAAAGGAACCTATAATCAATTATCAATCAAAAAATATATAGAGGAGAGATAAAATAACAAAATTCAAAAATTTGTAAGACCAACTTACAGGAATCATTTGAAAAAACTATTATGAATAAAAAAGAATTTGGATGAATAAAAATAACAAAATTCAAAAAATTAGTAAGGACAATTTACAAGAACTATTCGAATTAATTATGATGTACCAAAAAGAAGCTGGATGAATAAAAATAACTAAGTTCAAAAAATAGTAAGGCCAACTTACATAAAATATTTGAAAAAACTGTTATGAATAAAAACGAATTTAGATGAAGAAAATATCTAAGTTCAAAAGGGTTGTAAGACCAACTAACAAGAATTATTTGGAAGAAACTATTCAAATAACAAAAATTCAAAAAGTTGTAAGACCAACTTACTTGAACTGTTTGAGAGAAACTATTAAAAATTTATATATAAAAAGAATTTTGGAGAAAATATCTGAAGCCAAAAAATAGTAAGTACAACTCACACGAATGATGAGATATAACTATTAAATATAAAAAGAATTTTTGTAAGAAAAAGCTACAAAATTCTAAAAGAGTAAGAACAAATTACACTCATAATTTGAGTGAACTTTTACATCAAAGAATTTGAGAGTAAATGGAGTACAAATGTGTAAACTTTCTCTCAAACTCTCCAGAGACAAAGCAAAAGAACATGTTCCAGTAAATAAAGAGAACAACCTATATTAAACAATTGAATAATTTAATGTTACCAGAACAATATATTAATAAAAGTTAAAAGTGTCATAAGAAGGAACGTAGCAAATCTTCATAAAAACCTGTGTTAATAAAAAAAAACCCTAAATATACTATCACAGCTATAAAAACTATACTATAGTTTGTATTGTAATAGTGACTATGCTAACTATAACCACTATTATCAACAATGTCAATGAGACAATGTAAGACAAAAATGATACAGAATTTCAAACGAAAAAGAGGAAGAAACCAGAATATTATATAATTTAATCAAAATAACTTAACCAAACTCACAAAGAAAATAATTTGATAAAGATGAAACAATGAAGAAGGACCAACTAAGTAAAAACCAAGTAAAAGAAGCAGAAACTAAAAACCCTGGTACCATGATGATAATATTGTTGTAATAACCACTATTATAGTGATAATTGATAAAGAAGGAATTAATGTTATGCCATGAGCAATAAAACGACTCATTGGATACCAAATGAAAAAAAAATCTATATAAATGCTAATTACTATGTAAACAAGATAAAAGGATGAAATGATGAAACGATGAAATGTATATTATACCACGTACCTAAACCACATAATATGGAATGAGCTTTGATAGAGAAGAAGAGTCAAGTGTATAAAAGTATTAATTGATATAAAATATTAGGAAGTGAAGAATCCAAGGATGTTTATTATTAGTCAAAAGAGACTACATTTAATGATTATTTATTTTTATCACTGGATGTAGAAAAATTCCATTAGTCTTATATTTTGAGCAGAAATGATAATTCCTCTGGGCTCAGTTAAGTGAAGTATTGACCAGCAGAGATTGAAGCCAAATGTGCCACTCTGAACTGTTGCAACTCACATGTTAGGGAATGTTAGGGAGTAAACATACAGGTGAGGAAGCACCAAATAAGAAAAGATATAAAATGATAATGTTAGACACAAGATTGATGATTACTTATTAATGAAAAAAGAAGCTAACGAAGGATATACCTATCATCTGAGAGAAAGCAACGGTGGAAAAAGAAGGTATATAAAATGAAATCACGAATAAAATATGGTTAATAAAAAGAATTAGTAGTAATTATTTCATCCATACTAAGAGTATGATCTGAACTAATCACTTTTACAGGAGAGCATATGTAGCATAACAGAATTATCACCTTAAAATTTACCTTAATACAACATGAATAAAGAAGAAAAGGTCAATAGTGAGTGAGAAAAAGTAAATGGTTAAAAAATAAACTAAAGAAACTGTTCATTAAGTCGATAAAATGTTAATAAAATTAAACTGAATAACAAAGAAAACTCTTGGTCCATATATAAATAACCAACTATATAAAACCCCAATAAAACAGCAGTGTACCCAGTAGGTTGGGGAGCAGTAAAAGAAAAGACAAAGGTAAAAAGGTGAACAAAATATTAATAAGGGGAAATTTATTAAATTAAGAAACAGAGAAACCCCAAGACACAAAACCAATAACAAATTAATAAGGAGCGGTAAAGGAGAAAAGGAATGAAACCGAATAATTAAATCAGAGTCCATGAATTAATAATACAAGGGCATGAAACCACAAGATAAGAAAATACTAATATAATGAGAAGGAAGAGACAAAATATGTCAAGGTTCATAAAAGGAATATATCAACAAGAAAGGATATCCACTAAAACATTATGATGAATGAATATACCCAATTTTTACACCATTAGAACCAATGAAAATGTCAGACCAAATAAAAAGTTACAGGATACAATACAGTTAAAATAAAATTGTAAACTAAACTGTAAGCCTAGTTTAAGATAGAGTGAAAACAATTAAAAAGACTACCAATAGTGCAGAAACCAACCAAAACTTACCCTAGTGTGAGAAGTCATTTAAAAAGACTACCAATAGTGTAGAAACCAACCAAAACTTACCATAGTGTAAAAAAATTATTTAAAAGACTACCATTAGTGTAGACAATAATAAGTGACACACTATAATAAAGAATAGTGTAAGAAATAGAAATCAATTAAAAAGTCTACCATCAGTGTAGAGAAATACCATATAAAAAAACCTAAAAATAAAAGACAGTCTAATGACTAAGAATAGTTTTAATAATAAAAGTGTTTTAAAAAATTAAGTAATATAAGAATATAATAGGTATAAGACATTTTTATTTTAATGTATTAGAAAATTAGGTATAGTGGATACAAGAGACAGTTAATAACTGAAATTGTCATTAGTTATAAGATGTTTTTATTTCATTGTGTTATCAAAATAGTTATAGTAATTAAAAGAGACAGTTAATAATGAAGGTGTTATTAGGAATAAGATGTTTTAATAGAATAAGGTTTGTTATAAAAGGAAACATAAAAACAAAGTACAGCCAATGACTGATAATATTGCTGATAATAAGATGTTTCCATTATAATTCTATATATAAAAAATAATAGGCATAAGATGTTTTGTTATGTTTAAGTGATATAAAAAAAATTTAGTAGATAGAAGATATTCTATTATATTTGAAATAATGTTCAATAATTTCCAAGTTTGTTAAGGCAGAGAAGGCAAGTAGGTAATAGGAATATTGTATTTTTATTAAACTGTAAACCATATAAAGAGTAATAAAGCAAATTAACTAACACACCACAATAGAAAAACAAAACTGCATTGTAAACCAAAAGTCAAACTCAAATAAATAAATTCAATCAAACCGTATATAATGAATAGAAACTAGTCCATACAAAACAAAGATATGAAAATGTAATCAGTACAGAAACAAATATTAGCAAATGTAATGACAAAAGAATAAAATTAACTTTATTTGGAAATAAGTAATACTAGGCCTAAGGGGTACTCAACTCAGATAAAAAGTAAATTAATCAATATTGGAGTATTATAACAACAAATTATTAACAACAAGCAATAATCATGGAGTGAATAAGATTATTTAAAGGAAATATTAACATAAAATCACTTGTAAACCATTTAAATACTAAATTGTAAAAAATACAAAGCCTGCAATAATAAATAGCAAAAATTGTAAATTTTAGGCTAATCTGAACTTAAAACAGACCCAGTTATATATCAAATTATGTAAAATTAGCTTAAGAATATTGCTGAATAGTTAGATTTTCGTAAAATTAATAAATAATTAAGTTACAGCAATAAATAGAAAACTTGTCATGTGTGTTTATGAGTTGAAATCAAATCCAAGACATGTAAATTTGTAAAAAAACAATGGGAAGAGGAAAAAGACATTTTATAAATTACCACAAAACGACGACTTTAAGTCATCAGTCTATTGTTAATCGCGAATGTGTACAGATCAGAATTTACTGACGGAAGATCTGAAAAAATATAATAGTGCAAAAACATTGACGTACAACCTCAAAAAGTGTTACAGAGGTTACTAAAGGAAAAATAACAATACTACATAATAACTAACACCAAACTGAACCAGAACAACTACAATAGTAATATCCATTACTAGAACGAGAAATTAACCGCCATTTTGAGCAAAATTCAACCAACACTATATCTGGACACGAACTCAACAGATTTGAACACAGAACACTGCACCAATAAACTATCACAGAACGACATCACCGAGGAGGGAAGAACACTTCACACAATTTTCCAGGGATACTACAACGTCGCAGAGTAAGGAATTCGCAGTAATTTATTTCTGAGGGAGAAGAACATAGCGTCAGCGTTGTGTAGCAGAAATCAACGAGGTGAACGGCGGCCATTTTCATTGCAGAGCGACCAGCACATCGACACTGCCTCCACAAGCCAGTGACGTCATTCGACGAAATGGTTCGATCTTTACTTAATAATTGACAATTTTCATAATCCTGTAATTTTTCAGCAAATAATAATTTATTTTAAGATAATTGTAAGTATTGTATCTTGTTCCTTGCTCTCTCTGACCATTTTGACAGTTAAAAGAACCCGAAATAATTAATTTTGTAACATTATATTTTGTCATTTTTGTTCACAATCGACCTGAGCGAATCTCAATCAATGCCTGGTCCATGCGCGTAAGATTGGCGCACAATTTCAAATTTTAAAAAATAAACATCACAATTACTCAATTACATGTGTTCATAATTATTTGTACAATAAATATTAGTTTCTTCTTACTTCTAAAAATAATTTATAGTTATTAGAGAAATATACCAAGAAGAAGGAGAAGAGGAGCGAAGTTAGAAAAGAGAATACTAGATCCGACTACATAACTAGATTATCTATAGAGAACAACTATTTAAAAAAAACACAATATCTCATTTATTCAATTGAAAGTAATTAAAAAATTTACAATTAATTAATTTGTCAATTAATTAGTTAAACAAAAATAATTTTATTAAATTTATAACTAACAAAATTTTTTTTACGAACATTATATATTATCTATCCATTTTATTTGTTTTATAACAATATATATATATATAGCGTTTGTTGTGTGTGTGTGTGTGTGTGTGTGTGTGTGTGTGTAGGAAATCTAGCATTTGATCATAAGGATTTAGCTTATATTTTATAATTTTTTTATACTGTCTAGTGACAAATATACTAATTGTTATATTCATATATATTTATTGTTTTAGATTCAGACAGGAACAGGAATATGTGGATGTACCAGAGTAAGCTATTTATTACTGATTGTTGATTATAATTAGCAATTATTAAAATTAATGGAATTTATACTCCATTTTTATTAAATCTTTATTTCTAAATTATTTACCTACCAGCTTATGGAAACATTTATAAAATATATGAATTTTACAAAAATGTACTATTACCGTACTGTAATATGGCAAACAATAAAACCAGTGATGCCACCAGTGAGTGTTAACACCTCCACCACAAAAAATTTGAAAATTAGGAAAGTCCATTTTGTGGTTGGCTACTAAATCCCATTGGACTAGCATTTACATTACAAATTTATACAGAAATTACTATTGTTGTATAGTTTTTTGATCCATATCCAATATGTTTTCATTTTTCAATTTAGTTCTTTTCTATCTTTTTAGAAATGTGAGAAATTAAAATCTTAATACATGACCGTTGGTCCATACTCATGTAAACCAGAGAACAAATGCAGCGTTTAGATTACCATTTACAAGGCTCCATAGCCTCTACCTGTAAAGTGATTTGATAATCAGCTGTTTGATAAGCTATTTTAATTAATATAGGCTTAAGTACAATAAATATGAATATGTATTGAATATTGCATTATTTCATATTAACATAAATACATTTTTCAAACATCAACACAAATGTTTTAATATTCGGTGTGGTCAATAAAAAACTTACCAAAACTAATCCATTATTACTAATCCATCATCATTTACTAATTCATCATGGTCATTACTAAAGTAAGAATGCCTTCCAGTGTGAAGCGATTAATGTCCGCTATCTCCGCTACATCTTCTAATTGTATTCCTGATTTGGTACTAATTCAAATATTTTCATACGTTGTTGTTTATTTCTTTTGCTTAGTAAAACTAGTTTTAATTTCCATATGTATTGTTACAGTTATAATGGAGAAATCATAGTAGATCCACCAGGGTAAGTAATATATCACTACCGTCATTACTGTAATACACTTTATTACTTATATTACCACTCAACATGTGCTTTTGTAGCAGGTGTGTACAATTATTACAATATATTATTGAAGTACATAGATAAAGTTATTGTGTTTTAAAATGAAGTTTATGAATGTATTATATATGAAGTTGTATAGTGCGCGCACGCACACACACACTACAGACAATAACACACCCATACTGCCATATACATATATTATTTAGCTGGAAATACTGAATTGAATTGAGTTTCAATACTTTCATAATGACAGGACCAAAATAAAGTTATAATACAATGAAGTCCAAGGCAAAGATGAATGAATTTATCAGAATCATTGGGATAATTACGAGGAGATCAGAGGGACCAATTGCCCCCAAAGTTCTTTAAAATTTCATAGAAATTCTGAAATCACTTAATGTAGGTCTTGCAAAGCATTAAACAGAAATTTAGAATTAATGTGATTCATAATGATATGAGATTCATTCCTTTATTTTATACAACATTTGATAGTATATATTGAACAATTACTTGTTATAACAATTAACTTAAATTGAATATTTTGAAATTGGCGTTTTTCCAAATTTTTTTACCCCTCTACGTTATGTTGGTTTACTGAAAAACTTCAAAACGGATACCGTATATGCATATGTAAAAATTACTGAATTCCCTTTGAATTAAGATCTGTGATATTTTTGTACGACACAATTTTTCTAAGTCTTAGCCAAAATACCGAATCAGTTAATTTCTTTTAGACTTCATTATTCTGATACGTATCAGTGGTTTGTTTTATTTATTTATTAGCCATTAGAAAATTAATTCTTTAAGCTGATCTTATTATTAGTGTACACACATAACAAATGTACAACTATATGGGGTGAAGAGGTGTTCCATCCAGCGATGTCACCTCGTGATCCTTAAAGGTCGGATGGTATGTACATAAGCTTCTTTTATTCATTTTTTGACAATTTTTTCATCATCCTGGTAGTAATAAGGCTGATTCGTGGTGTTTTTTTCTGGTTTAGTTTTGTAATTTCATTGATTATTTCTTTTGAAGTAAATGTCTTTAGGCGGCTACAAAATTGAATGGGTATGAAAAAGTCTTGTTCCACTTCAAGGTCATGAACGTTGTATTGTATGGTCGAATGTGGAGTAAAGATTTCTGAAACAGATTCGGCAAGGGGGTTGGCTTTGTCCTCATCGTCTTGGGTTATGGTCATGGAGGAGTTGAGTATCTACATATTAAAGGTGCCATGATCTGCGTCTCTTGCTGTGTTTTATGGGCTTGCAGATGGAGTTGTCCCATCTAGTCAGTTTACTAACATATTCTTAAAAGAGTTGTTGCTAATTTCTCTTAGTTTTAATTTTAACTTGTTACTAATTGATTGTACTTTACTTGCTGTCGGGTATATGTGTTTGCTGCCAGACTGACCTAGCCCTTCTTTTCTCTGTTATTACTTTCTTGATTTCTTATGGGATGTTGCTAGTTGGCCGATGAGAGACAATATATAGGGTGGGTAGTTTGGCTGCATTCTGTAATAGGTTAATTAGAGTGTTAGTTTCTGTTTCTAAGTCTTCAGGTTCTGTAGATTACACTTACAGATAAATTTGTGTTGTCCTGTATTATCTGGCGGTAAGTATCCCAATTTGTTCTCTAGCTGTGAAATCTAGGAGTAGTTTTCTTTGTTATAACAGTTGTTCTTATTGTAAGTATTATTGGAGTATGACTTAATGACAAATCATAACTTGAAAAAACATCCATGTGTGAGGAAGAAATTCTATTGGCGACAAGAAAGTCTAACAAATCTGGCACTTTATTTGCATAGGTGGGCTAATAAGTAGGTGCATTTGGTGATAAGAAGGAGTCGTTCGTTCCTTGGACAGTCTGAGATAATTATCTGCCTAGTGGTACTGAGGTGAGAACCCTGTAAGGCATGTTTGCTGTTTAAGTCTCCGCCTGCTATACATTTTTTTCATGGTTTTGGAAGAATGCCACAGGTTGTTCTTTTTCTAAGTTGTGTTTGGATGGACAGTAGACAGCTGTAACAGTAAGCTCGGATGTAAATGTTTTAACTTTTCTTGATGTCGCTTGTACATTTCTTCTTCATGTTTTAATAACTAGAAATGCCTGATGTTTTCTTTTATAAGTACCGCAGAGACTCCGTGAGCTGAGCCGTTCAGGTGGTTTGTGTAGTACAGTTTGTATTTTGGAATGTTGAAATAGCTTATGTTGGTATAATGCGTTTCGCTGATAAGGAGCACGTCAATTAAATTTAGATGGAGTCAATTGAACTTGTCCATCTTTAATTGATTTTGTTGATTAATATTGTAAACATTGTAATGTTTGAATAAATAGTGTTACGACATTACAGAACAATCTACGTGTTTATCGAATTATCCAGAGGCTGAATTTTGTGGTGTATGTGATTCTTAGCGCATTTGCTAGACTGTGTCAGTATTCGCGCGGCCGCACGCACTGTGTGAAGGCCGCAATGAATTATGGTCTAGTGTTTTGTACTAGACGCCTATTAGCGAATATTCTGGAACCTCAGCGGAGTATAAATACAGGTACGGTACGCAGGGACGCTCAGTTCAGTTTATTGTCGGACAATACTATTTGGGTTCAAGTGGTTATTAGTGAAGTGTAGTGTTTTATAATCGGGCGATATAATTGTAATAGAATTGTGTTTTATATGAGTTGACATTTTATTGCGTGTGAACAATTTTTATTTGATTTGTTGTAAGAGATTGTGTTGTTAATTACGAACTGTTTAACTGTGAAAATTAAAGCTGGTGATTAGTGACTTAATAGGTGTTTTGTATTTTGTTTCCCACTGTACCTACGACGATCAAGTTGACCGTTGTAACAGTGGGTCAGAAGTGCGACAGAACCGTAAACAGTGGACACTTTGTACAAGACGAGTGTAATTCGTAATTAATCGGAAAACAATGGATGCCAGTCAGGTGATGGATAATTTCCAGGCGCTGTTGTTGCAGATAGAGGAACGACGACGACAGTATGCAGAGAAAGCGGAAGACAGACAGAAAACCCTCCTGCTAGAAGCAGAAAGACGACAAAAAGAAGAACGAAGACAAGAAAAAGAAGAAGCAGAAAAACGACAGGATGAAAGACGTAAGCAGCAAGCACATAAATACGGAAGCTCTTTTTGAAGCAATGCAGAAACAGTTGCAAGAACATACTACCGCAGGATTGGGTCTCCTACGTGGTGACGTTAAGTGCATTACTAGGTGCGATTAATAATCAGATTACCAGAATACCTGACGTAGAAGAATCCATGTCAAATAAAAAGCTGAAGTAGAAAAATCTGTCTTGACTGTGGAAGAAGTTATGTCAACAAAAATATCTGCAGTAGAAAATCAATGGCAAACATAAGAGAACAAATTAAAAGTGAAATTGAGCATTTCATAAAGATAAAGACAGAAAAGGACACAGAAAATAAGTCAATAGAGAAAGTAACTTTGCCTGCAGTAGGGACAGTTCATGTCAAAGCTCCAACCTTTGACAGAAGCAGTCACTGGGCAACGTACCCCCACCAATTTGAAGCTGCTGCATGCGCAAATAATTGGGCAGAGAAAGGCAGTCTCACTCGTTCTCGCATTAAGGGACCCGCGGCAGAACTACTACAGAAAGTGCCACTTGACAGCCAAAACACCTATGCCGAATTGATAAAAGCTCTGGAATTACGGTATGGTGATAAACATTTGCGAGATGTGTACTGCACCCAGTTGAGAGCAAGGCGACAGCATTCCGGGGAGACCCTTCAAGAGTTTGAAGCAAGTATCGAGAGACTAATTAGTCTGGCCTATCCTGAAGCGCCAGACGATTTTCGAACGAGTTTTGCGATGCAGACATTTACTGCCGGTGTCCGAGATAACGAACTACAGCAAGTGTTACGAATTGCAAGACACCAGAACAGTGCGGACGCCCTGGTACATTTGCAATTTGAGGCCGCCAAATCAGCGTCTTTTTGAACAAGTCACAAAGTACGCGCAAAAAGATCGCGACGGCACAGATGATGAGGAAGTAGAACAAGGAACAGAGACTCGACGGTCGGCGCTACAGAATAAAATTAGAAAGAATGGAAGACCGAAGTGTTATAGATGTGGGAAACCTGGACATCTACAACGAGATTGTCGGGTTAGAATTCCGCAGCAGGGAAACGAGCAGTAGTCGGTCCAACGGGGCGTGTGCTAACTAACTGGAGGAACGAAGCCCCTAAACAATACGCAATTTCTACACTTCAGAAAAACAGCAGGGGCTTGGTGGTTACCGGATTCGTTCAAGAAAGGCCAACCTCGATTACAGTTGACACAGGCGCAACAGTTTCTATTGTGCGCCCCGACGTGGTGAAAGATCTCAAGCCAATCTGGTGCTCTTGCAGCTTGCGAACAGCTATTGGACGGCCTGTAAAAGTGTACGGAAAAGTGGAGATACACCTACGCCTTGGTCGACTTGAGTTTGATCATCAAGTACTTGTTGCAGACATTGTGGATGAAGCAATTCTTGGTGTGGACGTTATGAACGCATACGGATTCATAGTCGACTTCAAAAACAATGTCTTGAGAATCGGAGAAGAAGAGGTAGTGCTCTCTACAATGACTACATCAGAAAAATCGATCGACCGCCAAACTCTGAAAAGATCATCATGGGTAGAACCGAATTAGATACTAGGGGCAACCAGTGTTCTTTATACGAACCCCAGGTAGTCAGCACACCGGGCATACTATTTGCCAGAAGTTTAGTAAAACTTGACGAAACCGGAAATGTACCTATTAGAGTGGCGAATATTTTGGATCAAGCTGTCACTTTAAAAAGCAATACGCTCCTAGGCAAATTGACTCCTGCAGCCTGGGTAGCCGGAATGACGCAACGAAGATCCAGTTCTTCGGATACTCCCAAATTACCAGATGAACTGCAGGAATTATTTAACAGATCTTCTAAAGACCTCTCAAGTGATGAGGTAAAAGAACTCGGACAGTTTTTACATGAATTCAAAAATTGTTTTGCAGTTCGGGGACAGTAATTGGGAAGAACCTCTCTTGTACAACATCGCATCAATACCGGGGACACAACACCGATACGCCAACCTCCTCGAAGGCCTCCATTATCTAAGCAAGAGGAATTGTCTCGGTTGGTACAGGACATGTTGACAGAGGGAGTAATCAAGCCTTCGTCAAGTGCTTGGTCTTCTCCGGTAGTGCTGGTAGCGAAGAAGTGTAGTGGATTGGGTTTCTGCGTAGACTACCGGAGGTTGAATGACGTCACAAAGAAAGACTGCTATACATTTCCTCGCGCTGACAATACACTCGACACTCTGTCTGGAGCGCAGTGGTTTTTCACATTGGACCTGAAGAGTGGATATTGGCAAGTTAGTCTTCATCAAGAAGACAAGGAAAAGTCCGCTTTCTCTACCCCAAGTGGCTTATTCCAATTTAACGTCATGCCATTTGGACTCTATAATGCACCGGGAACATTTGAAAGATTGATGGACCTGGTAATCCGAGGCCTGACATGGAAAACTTGCCTTGTTTATTTAGACGATGTCATAGTCATCGGGAAGACTTTCAAAGACCATTTGGAAAACCTTAAGGAGGTTCTAACTAGAATCCACGATGCCCAACTGAAGGTGAGCTCGAAGAACTGTTCTCTATTCCAGAAGGAATTACAGTATCTGGGCCATCTATTTTCGGCAGCGGTGTTAGCATGGATCCTAATAAAGTAGACACCGTAAGAGACTGGCCAGTGCCGAAGAGTAAACACGAATTTCGGAGTTTCCTGCGGTTATGCTCATATTACAGACGTTTTGTGAAAGGCTTCGCTACTATTGCTAAACCACTACATGATCTAACGGAAAATAAACGAAACTTCCAGTGGTCGAGAGAGTGTGATCAAGGGTTTAGAACTTTGAAGATTGAATTATGTTCGCAGCCAATTCATGCTTTTCCAGCTTCCGAAGTGAAGTATATCGTAGACACAGACGTAAGCAATAGTGGTCTCGGAGCAAATTTGTCTCAAGTGCAGAACGATGAAGAACGAGTAATAGCATATTACAGCAAGAGGCTTTCTAAACCAGAGAGGAATTATTGTGTTACAAGGAGAGAGTTGTTGGCAATTGTCAGAGTTTTGGATCACTTCCATAAATACCTCTATGGGAGAGAGTTTTCACTACTTACCGACCATGCCGCCAAGACCATGCCCATGGCTCTTGAGACTTAAACATCCGGGAGGACAGTTGGCAAGGTGGCTCGAACGTCTCCAAGAGCACAACTTCAATGTACAACATCGGCAGGGGCGCCTGCATGGTAATGCAGATGGCTTATCACGAAGACCGTGCTCGGAAGACTGCCGACATTGCCACAGAAAGGAAGAACAAAACTCAAGAGAACATGTTCGTATGTGTGCGTACATATTGCTGCTACTTTGCGATGAAACACAATTATGCGTCAACTATCGAGTCTATTCCAGACCGTACCGGTCAGCGCAGTGTGTTCAAGGACACTATTTCTAGTGGATTCTCGAGAGCGCCTGTGTGTTTAACATGTCATCCAAAGTGACAGATTATTTTGGAATATCAGCGGGGTATAAATATAGGCATTCAGCGATGCTCAAGTCAGTTTGAGTGGCGATTTATTCCAGTACGGTTCCATGTATTGTGGTGAAGTGTTATGTGTTTTATAATTGTGCGGGATTCTATAGCTGACATTATTATTGCGTGTAAACAATTTTTATTTGATTTGTTGTAAGAGACTATCTTGTTGATTACAAACTGTTTAATCGTGATAATTAAAGTCGGTGATTAGTGACTTAATTGGTGTCTTGTATTTTGTTTTCCATTGTACCATATGACAATCAGTCAGACCGTCGGAATAATTCTTATAATTACCAATATCTTTGAGAAGGGACTAGAAGGAAAACGAATTTGTCCCACAATATTACTGTATGTAGCACAGGCCTTTGATAAAGTCTGGCATCATGGGTTGGAGTACAAATTGGAGAGAGATTTACCAAACCATTTCAGTAAGTCATTGAAATCCTATATTTCAAACAGATATTTCCGAGTAAAACACGAAGACAGTTATTCTGAATTAAAAGAAATCTCAGCTTGTGTTCCACAAGGCAGAGTATTAGGCCAGTTCTATACCTGCTGTATGCGAAAAATATACCAACTTCTGTATGTGAAGAGGCTGTAATTATTACCTTTGCTGATGACACTGTCATTATTGCAAAAGGTAACAGCATTGAAGAAGCAACTGAGAAACTACAATCTGCCACTGACAAAATCAATTCTTGGACAAAAATATGACGGATAAAACTAAATGAAAGCAAGTCAGTGCAAATTAATTTCACCAATAGGAAAACTAATTATCTTCCTGTGGTTATCAACCAAGTGATACCACATGAAAACAGTGCGAGGTCTTAGCCATGACAATGGATGCCAAGTTACGCTGGAAGGAACACGTAAAAAAGCAAAGAACTGAACTTGACCAAAAATTCAGAAAAATGTACTGGCTCCTGGGGTGACATTCTGAGTTATCTGTACGTAAAAACAAGTCCTCAAATCTGTCTGGACCTATGGTGTACAACTCTGGGGATGCACAAAGGAAAGTAACAGAAAACTTATACAGATATTTTAAAATAAAGTACTGAGGTGTATTGTTAATGCCCCATGGTACATACGAAATGAGGACATCCACAGGGCTCTGAAGATTGCTTCAGTTGAAAATGAAGTTCTGCGATTCTCCAAGAAGCATGAGAAACATCTGAATAAATACCAGAAAATCGAGGTGCTGCAACTTCTTGACAATACTGAACTTGTGCGAAGGCTAAATAGAAAGAAGCCATTTGATTTAGTGTAGTGTGTTCAAGTGACAGGCATCATAATAACAAAGTAATTAGTTTTTAAAGGAGTGCATCATAAGACACCCATCCTACACCATGTAAATTGTTATGAGATGTAAATTGATAGATGGGCTTATCCCAGTCTCAATAAAATAACTAGGATTATGGGCGTGTATAAATATACATTTATGTATATTTTGTTAAATGTATTTTTTGAATGTATAAAACACCTATATAAATTTGATTCACAATCAAATGACTAAATCTCACTCAATTTTCATCACAACAAAACAAAAAACACTTAAATTAAGGAAACTTTTATTAACTAACAATATTAATGACACTTTTAGATGAATACAGAAACCTATTGTTACGACGGTCTGTTGATCGTCGTAGGTACAGTGGAAAACAAAATACAAGACACCAATTAAGTCACTAATCACCAGCTTTAATTTTCACAGTTAAACAGTTCGTAATTAACAACAAAGTCTCTTACAACAAATCAAATAAAAATTGTTCACACGCAATAAAATGTCAGCTAATATAAAACACAATTGTATTACAATTATACCGCCCGATTATAAAACACTACACTTCAATAATAACCACTTGAACCCACACAGTATCGCCCGAAAATAAACTGAACTGAGCTTCCCTGCGTACCTGTATTTATATCCCGCTGAGGTATTTATACCCCGCTGTCCTGGTCTTTCAAATTCCGAGTAGACGGCATAATTCTTTAAATACTCCTGATTCGAAATTTATCCCTTGATCCGTATGGATTTCCATAGGGGCTCCATGACGACAACAGAAGTTTTGAACTAACTCCTTTGCCACAGTGGTAACCTCCTGATTTGGAATCGCGTAGGCTTCCACCCACTTAGTAAAGTAGTCACCTACAACCATGATGTACAGGTTTCCACTGTCAGCAACTGGGAATGGTCCAGCAATGTCTATAGCAATTCTCTCGAAAGGCAGTCAAACGTTATACTGTCTCATTTTTCCTTGCTTCTGGTTTGCGGGCCCTTGCTTGCAGCACATATTACACACTTTCGAACCCATTCCTCTACGTCGTGGTGAAGATGAAGCCAATAGAATCGCTTCCGTATATTGTCAAGGGTTTGTTAACGCCAAGATGGCCTCCAGATGTTCCATCATGCATCTCCTTCAAAACAGACTGCACTTTGCTTCGGGGAACTATCAACTGCACGACCACGTCTCGTCCATCTGCACTTTCCCAAGCCCTTTTCAGTAATCCGTTTACTAAGTTAAGGGATTCCCATTGTGCCCAGTAGCCTTTCAGCACTTCGGAACCATGGCAGATATATTGGCAATCCGGGCGGGGACCTTCCTCTTTTGCTTAAGCCAGTTCTTCCTGATCTTCCAAACCGTTTCTGAAGTAATACTTAGCCAGGTGATCTAGGTGGACGACCTTGAACTTTCGCTGTCTTTCCTGTTGAATCCGATAGACAACATCATTGATTCTTTTTTTCACAGTGTAAAAGTCCTTCCCAGTTAGTCGGAAGTTTAGGTGAGCGACGACGACGGCGTTTGGGTTGTACAACCAAACCTCATCTCCTTCTTGGAAACCCACACTATTGCTGCGAATGTCATACCGAGTTTCCATTATAACGGAAAATTTGAGCAATTGCTAATTTTACTCAATCAACTATGCTAAACGCAAAGAAATGGGTGTGTTTTAGAAAGCGGAGAGGTATTGAGACGGCAGAACCGTAAGGCGGCATTAGTTGAAAGAAAATTAACTTGTAAAATATCTGTAGTGTAAAGCGGTAGGTTAATAACGCCGGCGTTGGGGCTGTCGAATATAATGAATGTACTTTTAGGCTAAGTCACGTTTTGGGACACAACTGTCATAAAATGTATTATTTGCTAAGATAGTAAGGGTGTTCGCCAAACGTTGTAAACTTAAGTGCATATAACAATAGATACCGTTAGACGAGAGAGAGCGTTGTGTGAGAGAGATAACGATAGACGCTAGTTTTTTAAGCACGTGGAACACGGAAAAACGTTGGGAGAATCAGAAAAAGCGCCATGTATTGCGCGGAAGGTTTTAGTTAAGCAGATTGGGCGAATTTGTATTTAGCGGTAGTTTAAACCTATAGGAACGTTTTGCTGTAGATCGTAGGTAAGGGACACTCAAAGCAAGTATATATTATGAACTTAGAGAGAAATAAGTTAGTCTTCTTTATATCGGCGGAACTACACGAAGAGACTCGCGTACGCTGTTTTGCGTCAACTATATATTTTAATAAGTAATGTAAAGAATAAGTAAATTCGCAGAAGTAACAGAGTACGGGAACGCGATAATTACTAATACTAAAGTTATAAAGTTTCTTAAACCGTAATAAGTAAATGAGTGGATGATCGGAGTTATAACAGACAACAAGAAGTAATAATACATATGAAGTTCCATTAATTCAATACGTTGTGGTAAATCGCGGAATAAGGCGAATGAGTTCGGAGTAAAGTCACTACGGTGTGAGATAGTCGAGCCACACGCGACGCGAACTGTGTTAAATGCACTTAAGGTCAATTCAATAATCTTTGTGTCCAGAGTGTATAATTATACGACATAGTTATATGTATAATCCATATGTCAAGTGTAGTATACACCTGTGATAAAGTGAATTAGTGCAGTTTTAACCAGGATTAACACACGACAACGGCTGCTGACGACTCACCGATCTACAACATCTTCAGGACTACGCACTTTGGAAGGATTCTTACGCAAGTAACGAATAATGAACATTTAATTCTATGTTGTTTGATAAATATCTATGTTTGTATTCAATATAGTGACTCAATCTGTCAGAAAAGGACTCATTGCTATTTAATAATATTCAATTTGTAAGATAAAACGATGTAAGTCATATTAACAAATTTTGTAATGTATAAATGCAAATGGTTCATTAAAAGTTAATTAATATACTTTAATTTGTGTTAAACTTTAATTAATTGTAATTACTGGCGCCCTGAGGTATAATCAAGAGTCGGTACACTGGAATAAGTGTTATAGACTATTAAATAAATTATTAATATTATATTTGATCAAGGTAGTTTGTAATCTTATTTCTCACATGCTCGTAGGCCAACATAATTTTCAAATAAATAATTTAACTCTTTTACAAAGGCCTATCAAGAAGTGTATCTGGATTATTTTATCACTGGCAATCTTCGGCCGCCCTCTTATCAAGCGATTCATTTCTCGCAGTTGGTTTTCTAATTGCGAGGAATAGTTCTGTGTCTCTTGGGACTGAATCTCAGGTGATCCGAACATCAAGTCCCCAGGAAGACGAATCTCTCGCCTCAACACCAGTTTTGCTGGAGTCATGCCGGTTGTGTCGTGTACTGTACGCCATAAGGGATAGTGGTATACGTTGGTTCCAGTCTGTTTGGTTCTCGTCAACAACCTTTAAAAGATGCTGCTCAAGTATCCTATTGAATCTCTCAACTATCCCGTCCCTGGGCCATCTGGTTTCGGCAGCGGGGGTTAGCATGGATTCTAATAAATTACTAATAAAGTAGACACCGTAAGGGACTGGCCAGTTCCGAAAAGTAAACACGAAGTTCGGAGTTTCCTGAGGTTATGCTCATATTACAGACAGTGTGTGAAAACCTTCGCTACAATTGCTAAACCATTACATGAGCTAACGGAAAATAAACGTAACTTACAGTTGTCGAGAGGGTATGATCAAGCATTTAGGACTTTGAAAATTGAATTATGTTCGCAGCCAATTCTCCAGCTTCCGAAGGGAAGTACATCGTGGACACAGACGCAAGCGATACTGGTCAAGGAGCAGTTTTGTCTGAAGTGCAAAACGGTGAAGAGCGTATTACAGCAAGACGCTTTCTAAACCAGAGAGAAATTATTGTGTTACAAGGAGAGAGTTGTTGGCAATTGTCAGAGTTTTGGATCACTTCCATAAATACCTCTATGTGAGAGAGTTTTCACTACTTACCGACCATGCCGCGCTTGCATGGCTCTTGAGATTTAAAAATCCGGAAGGGCAGTTGGCAAGGTGGCTCAAACGTCTGCAAGAGTACAACATCGGCCGGAGCGCCTGCATGGTAATGCAGATGGATTATCACGAAGACCGTGCCCGGAAGACTGCCGACATTGCCACAGAAAGGAAGAAGTAAAGGCAAGCGAACATGTTCAAGCCATCACTGTAGATTTCCTGGCAGACGGCTAGACGACACAAGACTGTCGACAAGAACAGATGACTGATGAAGACATTGGACCGACCTTGACAGAAAAAGAGGAAGGTTGCCGCCCGGATTGGGAAGATATCTGCCATGGTTTGGGCACAATGGGAATCTCTTACCTTAGAGAACGGATTACTGAAAAGGGCTTGGGAAAGTGCAGATGGACGAGACGTGGTCGTGCAGTTGATAGTTCCCCGAAGTAAAGTGCAGTCTGTTTTGAAGGAGATGCATGATGGAACATCTGGAGGCCATCTTGGCGTTAACAAAACCCTTGACAAAATACAGAAGCGATTCTATTGGCTTCATCTTCACCACGACGTAGAGGAATGGGTTCGGAAGTGTGTAATGTGTGCTGCAAGCAAGGGCCCGCAAACCAGAAGCAGGGGAAAATGAGACAGTATAACGTAGGACTGCCTTTCGAGAGAATTACCATAGTCATTGCTCGACCATTCCCAGTTACTGACGGTGGAAACCGGTACATCATGGTTGTAGGTGACTATTTTGCTAAGTCTTGACTAAGTGGGTTGAATGAATTATATTGAATCATAACAATTCAGTCCTTATGAATTATTCAGTCCTTATGAGTTATGTCCTATTTACTGTATTATTAGGCGCTGAAGTTCTGAGAATCCTGAGAAACATACCCATTTTTGTACAGATATCTTTTTGAAGTTCTTGTAATGTTCAGCATTTAATAAAATACACTTAATTTTGCAGTGAACATTTTATTAATTTACATAATTTGCTTATCTAAAAGTTTGTTAATGAAATTATCTAAAAACTAATAAAAGTTATTATAATCAGAATGATCACAGTTGCACACCACTATATAAAAATTATCCCAATTAGCGCTTTCAAGCTTCACAGCCCATCGTCAGATTGGAATAGACAGTCTGACGATGGGCTGTGAAGCTTGAAAGCGCTAATTGGGATAATTTTTATATAGTGGTGTGCAACTGTGATCATTCTGATTGTGATTTCAACCACTAACACAAATTTCTTCATTAAAAGTAATTATGATAATATGTTTAATTATTAAGTAATATTATTAGCTGATAATTAGGACGATTAGTTATTAAGCATACTACTTAAGCAAAATATGGTGCAATCATTGGTTCGGCCGGGGGGGGGGGAGGGGCAGAAAACTCTTGCTGTAACCTGTGGTAAAAAAATGCGTTTACAGAACTCTTGAAATCTTGACAGGATCACAAATACAAATACGTACTGCAAACTACAGATTTATTGCAATACACTTGTTTTAATGTTCTGAATATGATGATCATGGATTTAATATTCATGAGACTCATATCTATAGTACACTGTATGCCTACTACAAATTGTATTAATTGTTCATATATTGTTTCAGCATTGGACAAGAACAGATTCACTTACCAGTGTAAATAAATTATCACATATCTGTTTGTTACTTATGGTACTAAATATTTTATAATAACTTTTTACGACTGTCGCGCAGATCTCAGTGTCCAATGTTAAAACAGTGGAATTAAAATAACTGATCACCATAGAAATAGCTATTTAGAACGTGTAAATAAAAGAAACAACAGTAAACACAGTTATGCAAACTATTATCCAAGCTTATGATTGCCCAGCACACACTAATTTAACACACGGTAAATATTGTCTAATTAACACTGCTGAAATAAATAATACATAATAATACTAATTACTGATTAGTAATTTCTGTCAGTTTACTCACAGAATTTACTATAATCACTTTACACTAAACGCACACTGAATCGCGGAATCAAAAACTGACTGGCATACTACTTTCGAAACCCATTTGTATACCTCGCTGAGGTTGCGATATGAATCTATCCCTTTCTGGGTGATGCGTCGAGAACAGTGGAAGCGCTTAGAAAACACTGCAAAATTTCCATACTACGGATGTCAATACCAATCTTGTAAACATCTGTTTGATGACCTCTCTACGCAGGCTGCCTATCGTTTAGGCGTAACACAGCTTTCTTTTTAAGACTCTTCATCCCTAGCAGGCAAATCATCTTTGCAGTAAAACATCTTTAGGTGGTCTAGGCGGACGATCTTGAATATTCGTTTGCTCTAATTTCAAATTTGAATTAGATACAAACGACAGTTTGAAATTAACAAAGGCACTCTCATATAATGTACAATGTAAAATGTGTCCATCACACAACAGTAAATGTCACCGTATTACAGCTACGCCCTAATTAACACAATGATCACTTTCCATTGAATTGAAACAATCACTTTGATCCGCACTTGTAATATTGCCAGGTGTAACTGAACTCGACTGCTTCGAGATCCAGTATTCACAACACTGGAATACTGGAATGTATTCCATTGTATTATAGTGACACAGTGAGCCTGGATACCAGTAGAATAGTTGAGGAACGTGTGGAAGGGGCGTCTTGAATTATCTAGAGCATTACATAATTCTGCCGCCACTGGAACAGTTTCTCGCACTGCTGTGCGCCAGAAGTCACGTAAGCACTTTTGCTATTTTTCAGCTCAACGTAGCACTGACTCCCTGGTTAAGCCTGTTCGTCCGGAACTGGCAAACCGTTTCTGCAGTATTACTTTGTCATACGGTCTAGGTGAACGACCTTGAATTTTTGCTGTCCTCCTTGTTGTTTCCAATAAACGACATCATTGATTCTCATTCTCACAGTGTAAGGTCCTTCCCAGTTATATTGAAGTTTAATGGAACGACCACGAGCCATATACAACCAAACCTGGTCTCCTTTTTCAAAACTCACACTTTTCTGAGCATATTGAACCTCATTTTCATATTATCGCTGGCCGTCTTCTTATTGACCATTATGATTTACTGGCATCTAACGGTTCTCTAATTACGAAGAAGAAATATGCTGATCTTATAGCTGAGTCTGAAGTGATATGAACATTAAGTCTCCGGGAAGGTGAATCTCTCACCCCTAACACTAGTTTTGCTGGTGTCATCCTGGCTGTGTCGTGTACTGTCTATAGACCATTAGGAACAACGGTGTACATTGAACCCAGTCTATTTGGTTTTTGTTGACAACCTTTGATGCATGCAGTTCAAGTGGTCTGTTGAACCTCTCAACCATTCCATTAGACTGAGGATGGAGAGGCGTTTTCCAGGTCTTTTGAATACTACATAGGCAACATAATTCTGTAAAAACTGCTGACTTGGAATTTTTTCTTAAACTCTCTTTGGTTTGGAACAGTATAAGCTTCCATCCACTTGGTATAATAATGTATCATATAAAATGAAAGTAATAAAATACAACGTATTTTACATGTAATAATGAGGTACCAGTTTCCATTGTGTAACTGGGCTGTGAATGAACAGTCTTCTTCATGTTCTTCTGCAGTAATCTGTTCAGCTTCCATTTTAATTTGTTACACAATTCGTTTATTTAGTTTTCCGTAATCGGCCAAGTTCCGATCTTCATCACGTGTGCCATCAATGTACCCTACCTTGTCTAAAATTGTTTTTAACTTCACGCTCAGTAACGTTCAAGCTTCAATATTTTCTTTATTACTAGTGCCAATTGTTTTGTTGTTTTTTGATAATATTTTTTGCCAAGGCTTAATCAGAGCTGACTTCTTATAGACTTCCAAAGTGGTTTCAATTTCAGAAATAGTGCCCAGTAGTGTCATATTTTCCTAAAGTTTGTTAATCACCACCACACACTTTTACAAATTAAAGCAAAAAATGTCGTTTATAACTTGACTTTAAATTATAAATTATATCCTGAACGTAGGCTGCATCAGAGCCAGTGATGTTTAGAGTCAAAAACGTGACTAAAATCTGACTACCATTGGATTTTAAAATTCTTTATTTGAATAGACAAGAACAATACATTAAAAGTAAACGACTTTTGCAAGTAGAGCAACAACTGATAATTACTGCTATAATGTAGGAACAAATTTCGACATTCTTTCTCAATAAAACGTTAAAATTCAGATTTGAACTTTACTACTTGTCAAACAAACAAAAGAAAATGAGTGAAACAGACTCATTACAAATACTCAGAGTGACCACCCAGCAAAATAATTTGTACCATTTTATGCAGGAAAATGTATATAACAAACAAGTAATCTAAAGAAAAAAAAAACCCCACTGTAATCATCTCTAACTCCAAGAGTTGTAATTATCATGATCGTACAAAAGTCCCAATTGTAACTTTGCTGCTAAACTTTTGAATGAATTTATCAATAAATTTTAGTTCAATTTCAGTATTTAAAATAATGTAATATTAAATTTTCAGTTATTTAATGTGCACTGAAGATACTAGAATCTGTATAAAATTTGTTAGTTCAGCATTCTTTGTAATCAGAAAAATCCATTTATTAAGCAAGTTTCTTATAGATTTCTTATTTTACTTTGCTGCCATCCTATTTTTTCGGTTGCTGCTAATGAATGATGAGCACAGTACAGGTCTAGCTAATGTCAAATTAGGACTTATTTCTTCTTCTACAGAACTTTTTATTTCACAAATATAATTTCCGAAAGCATGAACTCTTGATCTTTTTTCAGTGCTCTCCATTGTTCAAAGTTACAACTCTCTAACAAACGTTTGATAACTATTTTCTGTATAAATGTGAAGAAAATTTACAGAATGGTGACATACTGGAAGGATTTATTCGAATAAAAGAAGGTCGATTTGCTGGTGATTGTAATAAGCATTAAAAATTTATTAACTTTTCTAGATATACTGTAGTATGAAAGTAGTAGTGGTGGTCACACTATAGACACTGCACTGTAACAAAAGTCACTCCCACTACACTATACTGTCTATTGGTCTATAAAGAGACAAATAGACAATTTTTATAATAATTCAAAATCCATCCTATTTACGATACAAATCTTACCATTTTAAATTAAAAACAGTGAAATTCTGAGGCAATAAATAGTATCGCATCACTGAGTGTTTACTTTATTTCTGGCACGCCAGGGCAAGTAGTTTGGAGATCATTCTGCGCAACGTTTTGTTTGCAGAGTTGCATAATGTTCTCGCTGCTTTGAGATTGTCTGTGGTCCTTCCATATGTTTGCTTAACTACTTTGCAGCATCCAGGTCTGCTAACTTACTACAATGCAAGGCAGTGGAGTATTACTGTATTTTGAAGCGGCTCAAGTTCAGTTTAGACCTGGCGACATTCAAGTGCGGAGTGTTAGTTATTGTGGTGGTTTAGTAGGAAATGATCATTGTGTTACTTAGTAAAAAAACTGTAATAAGGTGTTACTTATTGTGTGCGTTGGACAAATTTAACTTGAATTATTGCATAAGATTTATTGCCTTGTTGATTTTTAACTATTATTTGTGTCTAATTAAATTTTGTAAGTAGTGACTTCATTGGTGTCAGTTATTCTGTTTCCACTGACAACACAACGATCGGTGTGACATGTGTAACAATAGTTCCATCTTAATTAGTTAGGTGTTCCAGATATTGTCCATCCTGGTTAAACTGATTCTGGTACTGTAAATAAGAAGCAGAACAGTAACTACACTTTTCAGTGGTTATAAATGAATTTTTTACCCAGTAAAGTGTACTGGACAGGTTATGTTATTTCAGGATGATAGCCACTCGCCCATCTTGTATGGATGATCTTTATTCTTTTAAAGCAATCGGTGAATGATCAAATGCATAAACCAATTCTTTTTGACTGTCATTTACCGTACCATATGGTAACTTATACTCCCATAAACCTTCTCATTTTCTTGTTACATTCTCGTAATAATGTTGTCAAACATTTTTATAAAGAGGGAAGACTAAGAATATTATCTTGAATATTTTAATCAACTGCAGATGTTAAGGGATTTTCATAGCATTTCTCGATTTGATACAGTTGGACGCATTTAAATTGCACTTTTTAAATCACCTACAAATTCTGCCATCATACTTGTTCACAGTAAAATCTTCTAAATTTATTGGTTCATACTCTGATTAAAGAATTTTTATTTTCGACAAAATCCATAAAAATATATTTATGTGTGATTTTGGTTTTTTTTCCTGTTATTATCTTACATTCTGTAAGTTGTCTTGTAGGCCTATTACATGCTTATGTCTAAAATTATTCTGTGCCTCATTAAAAATTGTCTACTAAATTTCTAAACTTCTATCCAGTAAAGCTGACATCAAACAGTGAAGCACAAGGAGAAAATAAATTCAGTTGCAGACCCAAAAGTTGAAGGACAGGAATTTAGTTTATTTAAATTTAATTTTAATTTTAATTTAACTTTATAGTTTTATATTGTATATTTAGTAAAAACTGCACTGATTATAATGATATTTTTGTAATTATATAAAACGTTTGGACTTGATGACCGTGATAATTAAAACTGATGTTCGTTGCTAGTTTTGGTCCTTCTTGTAGCAGCCATCTCCAGAGCGGGTACAGATATTCTAACACTGATACCAAAAATTACCATTGAGACAAATAATGGAAAATAAATTATGCATTTATTGTACAATATAATACGATGTTGATTTGTAAATACAGAAACATGCTCTGTTCATACAATGGAGTGTGACTTGCACTGTAGATCCTATAACTGTTTTAGATTGTACGTGCTGCTAATATTGTCACATTTGTTTTCTTATAATGTATACATTATAACTTTATACAACTTTAAACATTTTAGCTTATAAATTATAAGCTACGGTATTGCACTTTTCTTATGTTATAGACCTGAAATAAACAGAAATGAAAGCGAACCTATACTGAAGAGGAGATCTATGAGGAAAGGAATAAATGCAATGGTACCTAAAAGAAAAGGAAATGTACAGAAACAAAATGGAGGAGAGCGAGAAAACAAATCAAAAAAACAAAAGAAACCAAAGCAACAAAAGAAACCAAAACAACAGAATAAACAAAAAAAAAAGAACAAACCAAAAAAACAACAGAACAAACCAAAACAAAAGAACAAACCAAAACAACCGAACAAACGAAAACAACCAAACAAACCAAAACAACAGAACAAACTAAAACAAACGAACAAACCAAAACAACAAAACAAACCAAAACAACCAAACAAACCAAAACAACAAAACAAACCAAAACAACAGAACAAACCAAAACAACAGAATAAACAAAAACAACAGAACAAACCAAAACAACCAAACAAACCAAAACAGCAAGGAAAAAAGAACTCCGGTTAGAATTCAGATCATTACAACCACAAACTGACACGAGGTAAATAAGAATTTTGTTTTAGTTTATAATCAAATAAAATTTTACCCTATATTAAAAACATTTAATATAACATTATGTATTATTATTACTGTTATATTATATTACGGTATATTCTGTTATTATATTAATATTAAGGTATACTATCTTATAACGTCATCACCTTATTATGACGTTAATTTAATTTAATTTTATTAAGTAAAATATTAACGTCATCACCATTATCTGATTTTTAAGCATTATTTCTAAGGTGTGTGGATTACGACAAGAAATTCGTATTTATCGCCTCAAGTAAGTCAGTACTGAATTAAATGGTTTGAAGCCAGTAGAACACAATGTTGATGTCGCCTTTTTACTAATCTCGTCACCGCGTTAATTATCCCGTTAGTAGGAACGGAGAGTTTTCTTTATAGGAGAAATTACTGTAAATACCATGTTTCAGCATGACAAATGTACAGTATGGCGATGAACGCCTTTCTCTGTGCTCCCCCTAACCACGGACACCTTGTAACATATAGGAGCACTGTACAGTGTTAAAGAGTTGATTACACAGCACAATACTGCTGTTTTCTTGCTAGTGACGCCCCTCATGTTTGGGGATCATTATAGCTAGTACTGCTGTCATTTCTTCAGCTTTTCTAATCATTCTGCTTTTATACTGCTTAAAATTTATCAGTTGATAGTAACCAAATATGTTATTGCCTTACTGATTTTGATATCTGTATTTATAAGCTTAAAGAGGACGTTGTCTCTTTTTAGTTTATCTTTTTAACCAACAGCTGTCAGCGTTAGTCAGAGATTGTTTTCCATCCAATTGTTTATCACGCAAAAACGTCTATTTGTATTTGATATAAGCATTTGATGGTGTTTTGCATTCACAACAAGGCAACAAGCTCGTCTGCAAAGGTTACCTTGAGTCTTATTTAGTATTACAAAACTTAGTCGTAGAAAACGTTTCAGAGAATGGGTCCTAATAACCAGTCTTCTGCAGAATTTATTTTCATCGGATTATTCGTATCAAATTTTATAGGCCTAAACATTTTTTCAGTTATCTCAAAACTAATATTTCTAAGTACGAGGGCTATTCAGAAAGTAAGTTCTGATATGGTATTAAAGGTGAATAAGAGTAGGCCTATATTTACAATAAACACAAAAAAAATATATTTTATTGCTATTTAAGTACACACCTTAAACTACTTTTCTATGTAGTTTTCGTCATATTTGAAACACGTTTCATAGCGAAGTACCAGGCGTTGTATACCTTCGTCGTAGAAATTTCCTGCCTGTGATTTGAATCATGTATTTACAGCTTGTTTGACATCGTTGGCCACTAAGGAAGGATTTCTCGTGCTTGAAAAAATGACATTCGCTTGGTGTGAGGTCTGGGTTTTAAGGCGGATGATCAAATTGCTGCCAGCCAACCTTTGTGAGGAGATGTTGCGTTGCAGCAATGTGTGTGCAGTGCCATGATTTATTGCAATGTCCCTGGTAAGCATCCATCGTCCCTTACTCTGGATCGGACTAAGCAAAAAAGTCGTATCAATCTTGGTGCCATGGAATCGCTTACTGCTTCTTCTCCATAAATTTCGAAAGACTGACGGTAAAATTCAATTGTTTTAATGCCTTTCAAATTTAAGAACCGAATCACATACATACTTCCACACGCGGCGGTAGTATCGAATTTCTTCCATATTATAAACACGTCCAACGAAGCTTACTCAATGCAGAGTTGTTTACAAATGGTGTTGTTGGCTTGCCAACGAATCAACAAATTGGCCGCGCATGGCATCGATACCGCATCAACATTTAAAAACGGAACTTACTTTCTGGATTACCCTCGTACTTTGAAAAATTTCTTTATCCACTATTATTACCAGACGGTGACAACCGCAATTAATTACGTTTAGGATGATCAGAAGACACCCAGTTTTATTGTACACCTAATGTAAAATAATACATTTATAATTTATTTTGATAATGCAGTAAATTTAATTTATATTTTAAGCAGACTTATGATTGATCGAAACCTTTTCATAATTTAATTGTTAACAATGAGGAGTTACGTAACGGTATAATTAAAAATAGATTGTAGGCCTATTAATAAGTCTTAGTACTTTTTTTTTAACTTATTCTACAGCCCGAAAAAATGGCGGAAGAGGCAAAACTTATCCTCCAGAAACCGTACTGTTGATTGCGTAGTCTTTCCATATTTTCAATTAGCCTACCTCTTATTAAAGCCTTGTGTAGCTTATTAGTTGTACTTATCAGGCATAATGAGGACGCACCTTTCGGGAGGGGTGTGAGGCTTTCCCAAAATAAAGTTACGGCAACTTTAGGAGGTAGATCATTATATCAAATAGACATACCGGCTTATTTAGGAGGTAGACCATTATATCAAATAGACATACCGGCTTATTTTTCGTGACTTTGCTGACGATGCAGCATCAATTGTTGCGTTCGTTATGCTCTTTATTACTTCACACAGCTCCTCGTGAAAAAGTTGTATAGGCCAATGTTCTACCTTTTTTCACATACCCAGTACGTTTTCTCCTTTCGGAAAAAATTACATTTCCACTATTCTTTATTACGACTCCCTGTATAGTTCATATTTTACGTCCCCGTTAACTTTAAGGATTAGGTCTTGTTACCTGCCCCGGCTCCACAAGACACCTCTTCCTAGGACGACCGACATTGCACTTCTAAAAGTTGTATACTGGAAAGATATGGGCAGTAGGTAGGCAAATATTACACATAAGTGATATCCCATCCCACATATTAGAAGTGATTTACTTGTCCCAGACAAACTTGTCGTCTGCCGTTGTTAACAAATAATCATGACATCGCTTACGATAAACTTAAACTCACTCGCCTGAGCAGAAACTATCTCCCGAGAACCATTGTTCCAAAGTTGATCTCGTTCCTTCTAACCTCGTGCGATTTCATTTAATAGATGGGAGGAACCCCTGAATAGTGGTTTCGTCACTCTGGTTAATCACCTGTCTCACATCTATATAATAACGCTGGCACAGCGATAATCTTATAAAATCTCAGTTGTGTCTCCTTTCAATTCCTGCTCAGAGTCCTCTTTACTTGCCGCATTATAGATAACATAGCTTATTTCCAGTATCCTTATCAAACACATAAGTAATATCACATTCCGCACATTTGCAGTGATTTACTTGAACCAAACAAATCTTGGATCGAATGATGTCCTTTCCACAAAATGCCATTATCTTAGTTTTGTGCTTGGAAATTTCACATACGTAGTCTTTTGATATTAGGCAGACCTGGTATATCTCTCTACAGCTTATCTTCACTAGTCACAAGGACTGCCTAATCGTCAGTGAATTACAATATTTCCCACTACCTTCCTGTTTAGCACCAATTCCTTCAGATACTCTGGCTTTCAGAGTTTTATAATACTGTCAAGGCCCAAGTGAAACAAGACGGGGCACAAACAACAGCTCTGCTTAGATCCTTGATTTATCTACACCGGTTTAATAACCTCGTCATCATGGGCAATAATTGTAGCGTGTGTTCTTATATAACTTCTACTCTCTGCTCTGGAAAACCCCTTGTTCTAAATACTGCCGACAACTTATGTCTAACAAATGTGTCAGAGACTTAGGTATAGTCAGTAAAGTCCACATGGTTCTCTCAGTTATGTTTTCGATTCTTCTTGGTTATTTTCTGTAATGAGAACTACGCATGATCGACCTTTCCGGAAACCATTTTGTTCTTTCCCTAGGAGAGTTTCTGCAACGATCTGTACTCGAGCAGGTAATATCTTATAACATAACTAACATAATATCTTGTATCTTGTAGCATATAACTTGTAATCAGTCATAAAGAGGTTTATCTCTCTTTAATTGTTGACCTATGTGTCTTACGCTTTCTGTACAGAGAGTACACTGACTACTCTTTTGGGATACTCCATTCTTTCTAAAATACATTGATTAAACTTTAAGTGCTACCCCACCACATTTCAAGAGTTTCACACTTATATCTGTGCCAGTAGGTTTTATCTTCCTTAAAATACCTAAAGGTCTAGGAAGTGATATCATCCATACCTGTATTCCCCTCATCACTAGTGCTCCTGTCTACTTCATATCTATTTCTAGATCAAACCAGTGTTCCTTATAAAGTTCCTCTCACTGTTTGCTAGACATAATGTCTACTATTGCAATGTCCGTTATAGCGTCATCTTCAATTCAGGTAACATGGACATCTCTCCAATGCCTCCTGATAGACCTTCTGCACGACAATTTGCTTTTTCCACTTTACTATGTAGAGTACCTATTCTCTCGTGCCCCTTTGGCTAGAATGCTTTTATACGCCTGCTTGATGGCATATATAATTTCCTCAATCCAAACGTTTAATACATGTTTCCTATAATACTTCCTTCTCTTTCCCAGGACTTTGCTTGCTGCCTTATGGATAATACTCTTAATGTCTGCACATCCGTCTTCTTTACAGTCATGTGTAACAGTTTGTTAAACGTACTGAGGTGTCCTAGTTTGGTAAAAATAAATCTTATCTCCTTATTTTGAAATAAATATGTTTATATATATATATCTTTACTCCTGTGCGTATCAGAATCCGCAATTTTCACTTGAGCAACAGGAAAACACACCATACTTTTAATAGATCTAGTGTTCGTACTCCGAAACAGCTTAGTGTTCTCCTGCACAAAACCTTCCAACTCCCTGCTGACATGATTAATAATATTCCGGGTTCCTCTACCTGATAAGGTATACTTAGTAGTGTTCTGCTTTCAAAAGAAGGCGATTGTTATCTTGGGATGATTACAAGTGACAAATTGCCTCAACTCTCTATCATTGTCATTAAGCGTTAGTTCATCGTCAGTGGCTATAACATTTTTAATGTATTCCTACCAACTCTTGCATTTCCTACCAAGTCCCTCATAGTAACAAAGTAATAAATTTTATTCTTATGATCATAAACCTTTAAGAAGAGTACCAAAAAAACATGGTGCTTTCACGCAAATAATATTTTCGTCTCTTTAAGAATTTTCAAAAATCTGCATGTGCCAAAAACCACCCGCCTTGATACAAATATTTTTTGGTTGATATACTTATTATAATTTCTTCTTCTTTTTTAACAGATTTTGCTGTCTTTATTTTTTTCTTTAAGTAATTATAGCAATTCTGTAATCGGTACTTTGCTAAGCGAATTGCTTACATTCCCCTAGTTAGTTTACTTTGTACAATTATTAAGGAACAAAGTATGAGTTAATCCATTACAGATTTTTTTATTTTTAATTGTAACTTTTAGTTCCTCGGTTTCAAGAGCAGTACTTAGACAGGCCCCAGTGAATTAGTTTGTTAGAGGAAGATGACATTTATGTAAGATGCGAGAATTTGAAATACTTGGGAATAATTATCACAATGATAACGAAATATCTCTCGAAATCCATGGTCAAATATCAGCTAGCAACAAATGTTTTTATGGTTTGCATAGTGTCCTGATGTCGAAAAATGAAAATAAGCTCTATAAGTTTAAAATTAAGATCTATAAGGCTATCTTATGGCCCAATGTAATATACGGAAGTGAGACATAAACATTAACAGATAGGGAAGAGAGTTGGCTTAAGAGATGGAAAAGAAAGATATTGTGAGGGATTTATGGCACTATGAGGAATGGAGGCAGATGGATAATACGCACAACCGAAGAGCTGGAGAGAATTTTCGGGACGCTAAGTACCTACCTAAAATTACCTACCGGTACCTACTGAAATTAAAAGAAATAGATGGACAAGAAAAGTACAGCGGATGATGGACAATAGAGCTGTGAAGATAGTATTTAATGTGAATCCAGGTGGGAGAAGTAGAAGAGATACACCCCAGAAAAAAACGGTTAGATGATGTCGAAGAAGACCTGGACCGGCTTCTGGGAGTAAAGCAGTAGCGTAGACAAGCACAGAACAGAGGCGAGTGGTGTTGGAGGCCTGGTTTCTGAAGGAGCTGTAGCGCCGAGGATCATCATCCTACTTCTGGGAGTAAAGCAGTAGCGTAGACAAGCACAGAACTGAGGCGAGTGGTGTTGGAGGCCTGGTTTATGAAGGGGCTGTAGCGCCGAGGATCATCATCATACTTCTGGGAGTAAAGCAGTAGCGTATACAAGCACAGAACTGAGGCGAGTGGTGTTGGAGGCCTGGTTTCTGAAGGAGCTGTAGCGCCGAGGATCATCATCATACTTCTGGGAGTAAAGCAGTAGCGTAGACAAGCACAGAACAGAGGCGAGTGGTGTTGGAGGACTGGTTTCTGAAGGGGCTGTAGCGCCGAGGATCATCATCATACTTCTGGGAGTAAAGCAGTAGCGTATACAAGCACAGAATTGAGGCGAGTGGTGTTGGAGGCCTGGTTTCTGAAGGAGCTGTAGCGCCGAGGATCATCATCATACTTTTTTATTGCATTATGGATGGAAGGGTTATTTGTTGCTGTTATATCTACACGTTTCGGTAATCATTATTACATATTTTTAGCATGTAAAAATTTACTATTCAGAAGGTTTCATGGTGATATATATTATTTACTCGAAAATAACCCTCTTGATTATAAAACTCGTGTATATTGTGAAGTAATGTTTTGAAAACCTTAACCCGATTTTTGTATTATATTATTGGCACTGATAATCTGAATGTTATTAGATTTTTGATATAATATAAATCGTTTGATTAAATACCGATAACCTTTACTGGAGTTACACTCCTTGTTCTTACTGTTATTTTCTGCCTCTGTTTCTGTAATTTACTGTTTGATTCTGACAACCGACTGGTATATAAGACAAATTTTAGAGCAAAAATCTAAGGAAAACTGGCTTTATTTTGGAGTAATTACTGTAATTTGTGTAGTTTTATTTTTTCGATATCTCATACTCGGTGTAAAATAGTTTATTGATTAAATAAATTAGAATTCATTTCATAGAATAAATAAATAAGACAGACTGTAAGATATTAACAATAGGATATGTAAGTGGAGTGCTAAAATAACAAGACTAGATAACAAAATTATTGCAGAAGTAATAAAAAGAAATATAATGTCAAAAAGGAATACAGCAGTAGGCAGATAACAAAGAGATGATGTGATGCATTAGAGACAAGGTGACACAAAGCGAGTGCAAGAGGCACACGAAGAAAGAAGACAGAGAATCAGCAACAGCAGAGCGCAGCTGTGAAAATAAACATCATATGTTATTTAAAGAAACGGCTGTTACAGCGAAGATACAGAACGATTTTCTGCTGGTGATAAGACTGGTGATAGAAGTCTACAAAAATAGGAACGACTTTAACAGAGACGATGGGTATAAGTTGCTGGGATTCTAAATATGGTGACGGAATCGTTATACTAAATAAAATACAGTACTTGTGTTGTAAAGAAATTGTAAAATGTTATTGGGTTTAAATATTTCTTTTGTGTATTATGTTTGAATTTATAAAATAATTTTGTACCTTTTTGTGTTATTGGACGGGGATACTTTGTTGAAAATTATCGGATTGTTTCTAAACTTCTGGGCGGGGCTGACTGTATAAATAGGAGTGGGTCAAGACTTTGTGCTCTGTCTCAGTCGACAGATTGAGGATGCCTCATCGTAAAGCATTTGCTTTTAAAAGAAATACAAAGACACGTGTTCAACTGAAAAAAGTGTCATTGTTAGTTACCTTATTTCTTATAATTTCCTTTTTTCTCAATTTTCATTCCATTCCATTTACTGCATGTAAAAATTTTATATTAATTTAAAACAATTTCATTAAAAATTTTTAAATTTTGTATTTAAATGTACACGTCCTTATCAGGTGATTGGTGACAGTGTAACGATAAGTGATATGTTTACGTTCTATACAGTGTTTATACATGTAGTAAAACATTGTGTAGCTGAGTCTTATTACCTGTAATAATCTGTGCTACCCATTGGCAAAATATTCTCTTAGCCATTTATCTATCTAACTCAATGTTACTGAGTAACACTAACTTTATTTTATATACGTTAGGAGCAAAGTTACTAAGTAATTGTATATTAAAGAAAGAATTGATAAGTTTAAGTTAACTAGATTTTGTATTTAAAAAATGTCAAAAAGCTACTTTAAGTTGTTATTAGACCTGGTGGAATTCGGTTCTTGGTAGTTTATATTGAATACGTCTATAGTTATTCACTACATTATTATTTTTATTATTATCGTTACTATTAAGTATGATTCAAATTTATTTGCAATTGCTTTTGAATATTAAATAAGTTTCTTCGACAACAAGGACATTGCGAGATTACTGAAAAGAAGAGTATAAATTGTTCAAACTTATAAAGGTTGTCAGTGGTGACAAAAAGCACTACTCAAGAGTGTAAACATACAGCTGCATTAAGTGTACAAGGAAAAGAGTACATTTTGTAGTTGTAAAAATGCAAGCGACACTAATGAGAGACTTTAAACTAACTTCAATCAAAGTTGAGGTTAAATACAAATTACTCAGTCATAGGACTAGGGCGCAATTATATGAATTGGCAAGTCAACGTTTTATTAAAAAACGAATTATATTTTCAGATATTATATTTGCAAAACTTTATGAAGTTATGTTGTATTTTCTAATTACAAAACCGTTTGTTATGTATTAACTAGCTTCTACGGTGAGCATGCTCACTATATTATTCAAACATATTTGAATTAGATTCCAAAAATAAAAGAAAGTAATCGTGGAACCTGCTCTGGAACAGAACTAAAATGTTATCATTAACAAGACGAGTAATGTTAAAAATTAAATTAGACGGAAATATTCTTGAAATTTCCTATTGTGTATCACTATCGTAAGCACAAACGATTCCGGTAGCTGAGTAACTGCGATTGTATCCAAGTTACTTCATGTGTTTGAACAGATTAAGGTAACGCTTTACAATAATCCATTTTTCCTTGTTTGTTTCAGCATGGGATGGACCAATATGAAAATGACGCTGACTGAGAAGTCTCGTAATCTCGCATAAATTTTTATCAAAGTTACCGTAGTTATGGTTGGTAACTGTTTTGCTTTATTATTGTACACGTTAATTATTGAGTTTATTTGCCTTTATGGGATTATCGTTTAAATGCTGTAATTTCTTCAAATAAACGATTTATGAACTGAACAATCGTTTTCTTGCAGACCGCAGAAGTTCACATGCAGTAGTATTTCCGCTGCCACGCATTTGAGTAGGCTTCTATATATGAAGAATTACAAGAACTTTAAACAATAGGATTTTGTGGATTTTGAACATACTCGTACACCTGTTACGTTGTCAAGGAATCAGTTAGGAAGGGAAGTACTCTGACAGTCCAGGGTATGAAGAGTCGCGGTTGACGTGTGACTGTCATGGCAAGTGATACATGAAACCAAACAGTTTTGAATCAAGACAATGCTGTCACTCAGTCAGAAAAAAGATAATAATGTAAGAGGGTTGGCAGTCAAATTGAAACTTGAATCAGAAAATTATAGGTTTAAGGTTTGATAATTGGAGTAAGTTGTCGAGAGAGTTACATTATCCAACCCATTGATGTTGGAGTAAGTTATCGAGTGAGTTACATTATCCAACCCATTGATCCAACTCATATGAAGAGAAAGGCCGATTTAAAGTATTGGTAGGGCCACTGAAATAAATAGGCCTAGTTTACCCTAAAATTATATACGTCTTCTTGTCGCCATGAAAGATTTGTTAAGCAAAAGTTACAGTCTGAGAAGTCTCGTAATCTCGCATAAACTTTTATCAAAGTTACCGTAGTTATTGTTGGTAACTGTTTTGATTTATTATTGTACACGTTAATTATTGAATTTGTTTGCCTTTATGGGATTATAATTTATCTGAATAAACACTGAGACTCCCGATAATTACAGACTGCATGCCCGGCTCGCTCGCACACGTCCACGCTACACACACACACGCGCGCGCGCGCACGCACACAGGTTAAACGACATACAGTACAAGTTTTAAGTGCAGTCAATTGTGTGTAGAGGCGTGCATTTATTTTCATCCCTCCCTTCATCTTCATTGATCGGTTTTTTAGCGTCTGCCATTGCTGTCCACTTTCCAGACTTTTCCTCCATTGCACTCTATCGCTACCCAAGTCTTCATTTAACTTTTTAATTTGCTCTCAGTTAAGATTATTTTTACCTCATGTCCAAGCTTTCTCTTTTCCGTCGACTTAAGGGAATTCAAATGTCGTTTCTGACAATCTTTCATCTCCCATTCAATGCAAATGTCCAAACCATATTAGTTGTTCTGTTTCAGTCTCATCTAAAATAGTGTTTGGCACATTCCTCGTTGTTCTAATCCCCTTGGTTAGGACTCTATCTAGACATTCTAATGATCTCAGTGCATCTACTTCCATGGACACAATTTTTCTTCTAGCAGACTCAGTCATATTACAAGTTTTAACGCTGTATAATATAATAGTTTTAACAATAGTATTATAGATGCGCTATTTTCTACCTTTTGATATTTTTTTATGCCACCATATTCCATTTAACTTCTTAACTGCCTTCCGTCTGAGACCAATAATTCTTTGTCTGCTTTCCTTGTCATTCTCAGTTCACCACTTTCTATGTACAAATCGGAGACAGAAGGAAGTGTAAAACGGCATGGCGCATGTAGATAACAATCGCTAGCAAGTGCTAGCCTTCATTTAGTAAGTACTTCACTTCCTCTACATCTTTGTTTAACCAGTTTTTTAATTTTATACCTCTTCTTTCCGTCACTGTCTACATCGTTTCTAAGTTTCCTCCCTTTCTTCTGGGATGAGATAAGACTCCGCTAACCATCTGTCTCTTCCAGTAACCATTGGCTTGGGTCTGCTTTTCTTACGTACATCCGTACCGTACCTTATTAGTTGTTTTTTTCTCTAGAACTAGTATGTCTTTTCTAATCCTATGCAAACATTTTATTTCCTCGTTGGCAATTCTGTGCACCACCCGCATAACTCTACACATTCAAGAAAGCTCATTCATGAAGTTTGCGTTTGTGTTAAATGCTCGCTCACATAATGCTGTCTATCGTTACGTGTAAATTATCATGTTGGTGGCATTTGTAGTATTATTATAGTATATGTATAGTAGCATATGTAGTATTATAGTATTATCCGGCATAACAGAATTATCATTTAGTTGTTTAGTGGACTTAACATATTTTCATGTTGGACTTTTTTTTTGTGACACAAGTGTCTCTTCTTTGTCAAAACTCTTCTCACGAGAGAAGACAAATGTTATCTATTATTGTAACGTTTTCTGACGTTATTAAACACAAACATTTGAATATATCTTTAGTTATACCTGTCTGCTATTTTCGGTTTGTACATCCCTTACTCATTTTCAAAATATTTCAAATGATTGTAAGTCAGCGGTCACGAGAGGACAGAGAAGCACTTTCACTATCAATATTGTAATTTCAAACGTTCTTGAACCACCGACAGTGAAGACGGAGATGCGATAACACAAGCAGCTTTGAGATATAATGGTGTGCCGTCTTTAGATATCATTATAGTGGATCTGACACAGCAATTTCTTGTTATTACTACTTTGGGTAATTTCATATTAACTTATAACATTTTACTGATAGCTTTTAATACATAAAATTCAATTAAAGTAATTTTTAATGGATAGATTTAATCGATAGACAGAGTTTAATGTTATCTACAAAATTCATAATAATTATGGTAAAAATTAATTGATAATAAAACGCCACTTTTGACCCAGAATTAATCAGAATACGATAACAATTTAAACATCTTTTACAGATGAATAGTATCATTGAATCTTGTTTCTGTGTAAAGGGACACTTATCTGTCTGTGCTGTCATGAACTTCTAGTGTTTGTCACAGTTTGTATTATTAGTTTGACAATGTAGTGACAACAAAATTTAAAAAACCTGTCTGAACAAAGGTGAAGGAACTTCTAATAAAATACCATCGCTACAATTATCGTGACGGACGCTGCGATATGTTTATTTGAAATTAGCTTTATTTATTTTTAGAGGACGGTTTGGAGTAGGTTCCTAGCTAGTTCAGCACTCTGACTCTCTTTCGTACGTCTTTCTTTAGCAGTAGGCCTATGTGTGTGTGTGCGTGCCCGCGCGCGCGTGCGTTTTAATAAATACATCATTCTTACCTTTGTCTATCTTTACAGATTCTCAGTACATCCTGGCAGCTGAGGAAATTATTCACGTTCTTGTTCAATTTTTACTTAACTTGTTCAGTTGATGAAGTCAGTATTGCTTGCTTAGTTTTGAACTGGCATCGCTATTCGTTTGTTAAATTACTCATAGAAGTAGTCTTCAGAAAAATAAGAATTACATCTGGCAAAAGACATTAAAACAATTGAAATTCACCGTCAGATTTTCATATTTATGGAGAAGAAGCAGTGAGCGATTTAATGGCACTAAGATGGATACAACGTTTTTGCTTAGTCCGATCAGAGTAAGCGACGTAGAATGCTTACCCGGGACATTGCGATGAATCGTGGCACACACACGCACACACACACACACACACACTGCCGCTGCAACGCAACATCTCACAAAGTTTGGATGGCAACAATTCGATCGTCCGCCTTATAACCCAGACCTCACACCAAATAAAACACTCGTACCAATGTCGACACCTTGTTTACTTAACTATATCACAAATAAAAATTTGATACACAAAATACAAATTTCCATCGAAAACTGTGATTGAATATTAACATATTAACCGTAATTTATACAAGCAAAATGATAGGACATATAATATAATATTGATCCATAAATATGGTGTCAAACACACGCACTAACTCTATAATTTACTACCGAACTCTCAATGAAGACTAACCTTTCTCGGCCCCTTACTGTTTTTATATACAGGTGGTAATGACGTCATTCACACACATGTGCTATTGTGTATCAATAATTTTATAGTATACTCGAATTTATTCCAAACGCATATTATAGAATCTTGTAGACAGTGGGATTTTGGCGCCCGGGGCAAGAAGATTGTCGGCAGCCTCGCCTTCACAATTAAAAGTGGACAAAAGAGCACAAAAGAAGGCCCATCCAGTGAACAAAGTACCGGTACTTAATAAATGCAAATGTGTAGATTTTTGTATAAAAGCACGTCTAGCAAAACTATTAAGAATATTTTTTAAGTCAAAATTAAGAAAATACCTTTTATAATATTACCGGTATTCAGTTTCCATACATTTATTAGTAACAAATCTAGATTATAAAAAATGTAGTAATATAACAAATTTAAAACATAAAAACGTTTTAATAGACTACACATGCAAATTCCTTGTAGGTCTATAGCGCATAGTAAAAACAATATCCTAATGAAACATAAAGTTAAACAAAGAACTACATTAAAATAAATAAAATAAATCACTTACCATTACAGGTTAATGGTTCCGTCTTCTATTGATGAACACTTAATATTTACTTTAATATTTTTAATAAATATTTAAAACAAGACATTTTAAAATGTAACTTTCCTGGTCTTAATTGCTGCAAAGTCGGTTATTCACTGTAATCTAAAGACGATGCAATGTCGTTTTCAGTTGAAAGTATCGCTAGATTTGATACCTGTCTTGAGATATTGTTGATCGTAGATACGATTTAAGTTTACTAAACGATCCTTCACAAGGAGACACAGACACTGGTAAAGTAAAAATTTTTAAAGTGTTCTGTAGGCTTCTAATCCCATTGAAGAAATGTATTATATCAGTCCCTGAGGTGTAAAGTCCAATTGTTCTCCGTTAACTTTGTCCCTTTTTAATAAAAGTATGACGTCTTTTAAGTCACTGAACAATTCTTCACTGTTTAGGTCATGTGGATACAGTTTTGCAAGCACTGTGCACTTAATATTGATTTGGGACAGCTGTTCCTTAAAATGTATGTCCCCATCATTTATGTACGCCTCAGTACTATAACTACTCGCTGGACGCTGTTCTATTTAAAGCTTTGCGTTCGTACGCCAAATATACAATTATTTAAATTTATGTTATAATTATTAAGTAGAGAATGCTGGGCGCCAGAGATAATTAGGAATCTCAGGGTTTGTTGTTAATAACAACTCTTATATTCAGATGCTAAATAAACAATACTCTATTTATCACTTGTATATATTTAAATAATATAACATATAACATCACTATCATTACAAATTGACAGATTAAATAACTTCTCAATTGCTACTAAAATTCTTTAGCCCTTTATAATCGTCACAAGAGATTCATGAACACATTGAATATCATTTATCATTGATAAGGTATTAATTTACACATTGAATATCATCTATCATTTATGAGAGCTTAATTAGTCCATTGACTATTCTCTATAATTTATGAGATTAATTAACACATTGAATATTATTTATAATTTATAAGAGATTAATTAACACATTGAATATTATTTATAATTTATAAGAGTTTAATTAACACATTGAATATTATTTATAACATTGCTAAGTTACTCTTGGAACTAGAAATCTCCTTCATTCTCATCATAAATTAACTTTGATCAACGACATGACTTAAGATATAACATATCATAAATATCGAACTATCATTCAAATTTATATTAAATATTTAAACTTTGTACTCTGATTCTATGTCGTAAGATATAAAATCCATTTCAGCATCTGAACGTCTTCATGGGTTCTTTTAGAATGAAACGGGTTAAATGTAGGTAGACAACTATACTACATGAAATTATTTGATTACAACATTTTAATTTGATACGATTACTTGAGTTTGATTATCCATTACTCCGTCCTGCTCGTTCCACATTGTACACCTCACAACACAATTGCTCTTACTCTGCTTTTTATTCACACACTATCGCGATAACCATTCATTTCCACGCCCTCCGAAACTTTGACTTTCTCATACGGCCGCGCACATGATAAATAATACTGCTTGGCTCCTGATGCCGCGCACAGGATAAATAATACTGCTTGACTTATTAATGACCGCTTGTTCTTTTCTTCACTTCCTCCTAACTACTTACTTTACTTCTTCATGACGATAACTAACTGGTTTGTCTAATGACCGAATACTGATTGACTGAATGAATATGTTGTAGACTGTCTTAGATTGCTTAATGATTGTTTAAGCCATAACTTCTAACTCTCTCTAACAAAAACTAGCAAAAACTGCCACTAACAAACTTCCACGGACTGACTGCTTGCTAACTGGTAACTGACTGACTGATTCTCCTCTAAGTTCCTTCACGAGTTACTTTTATAGTTTCACATAGGCTTCCCATACTGCCGCTACTTTTAAGATTACCATCATTGGCCAAAATTCAAACGTGTTGCCGGTAAGTTTGAAATTACCCAGTTAACACTCGAAATAACTTCGCGCGCAGAGGTGACGCTATCCCTGATTGGAGAACTCTTATAGACGCGCACTTCTTTCCGCCAGACCGTTATCTCGTTAAACAGAGAAATTTGTTTTCTAAAACCACCCCCGTTATGTCGTATCACTCTTTGTATTTTGAATGCCGAAAACACCCTATTTCTAACGGTACTTCATATTTTTTGCTGTTTTGTGCAAACAAAGCGTTTTATATCTTTACGACTTAGAAAGTTGTACATACAATACAATTTTACACTTGCTCGGCGCCAACGTGTCGCCTCGCTAGTACACACCTGTTACTTATATAACAATACTTGGTACAATTATCATCTGTATGTCTACTTACTAACATTACATCTATTAATATTAATAGTCTACATCAGAATATACTATTGATATAAATGTGTTTTACCACACAACTGGCAGTAACCGGTAGTGTTACGTTACAGTACAAAGGAAACCAAAGCGTTTTTTTAACTCTTTTAGGTTAGAGAAACGGCTTGAAATTTTAACTGACAGTTTGATCAAAATTTCTATTAGAGAAGGTCGCATTTATTAACACACGGTTAATGCAGAATCGTGTGCATACTCCCTTGGCATCGTGCGCTTCATTCTTATCCTTTTAGTGATACTGACACCCCATTCATTACTTATCTGCTCTGCCTTAGTAGTGACATTGTCACACAGCTCATTCCTTCAAACTTTTAATTTGTCCGTTAGCGTCTCCAAAAGTGTCAATTCTTGAATAAAGCTTACTCCTTTGGTGTGCAAGATTTTCTAGATTTTGTCCATAGAAGAAAGAATGTCTGTCCAGAAAAAGAGCAAGGTCACAAAATTAAAGTTTTGTATGTCATTCATTATTAATGCTACATCTTTCGACGTATCACGGAGTACCGCTCAGTTTCTCCAGTGGAGCGATCATTTCATCCAACTGAGTGTATATTGCATCTGCTTTTGAACTCCACCTGGTATCACAATATCCTTTTAGAGTAATATTTACGAAGTCTTTAAGAACACTCCATCTATGAGTGGAACAGGGAAAGAAAGTGAATAGACGTTCTACTGTCCCAAAACATGTCACTCCCTGAGCATTTACATGAGTTGCATGAACTCCAACAAAGTTAAGTGAATGTGGTTGTCATAGAGAACAAAGAGAGCTAGTTCATTCAAATCTAATATTCTCTTCTGACGTTCGTAACTAAGGATGATAATTCTAGTGAGATAATTAACACTAGGGAAGAATATAAAGTAGAATATAAACAATCATACCTTAGTGATAGGAATATCCAATTGCTGTGCAAACTCACAGTAAAGCAATTAAAACAGTAACACGTTGGAAAAACAACATTTGCGGCAAGAATACGCACAGTAAGTATCGAGCGAACGTTAATTATAATGACAATAATTACAATTATAATTATAAAAACTACGGTGATTATTATTATAAGCCACGAAGAAAAAAAAAGATCAGCTGTTTATGTAGGCTTCAAGCAAACTATTGCTACGGAATGCGACCGTTACGAGAGAAAGAGGGGAGATTCCGTTTGGACAAGAGGGAGAATGAAGTTTTCACCCTATAAACAGGTAGATCACAAGGTAAGCACTCGCTATAACGAGACAGGAATGCAAGACAGAAATGGTACACGGCGGCGACTATGCTACACAGGAACAATGTATTTCCTGTCTACGACGAACTATTGTGTAGTCTAAACTAGGGTGAATTAAACCGCACTCAACGCCCTCATGTAAATAATTATGTTGAAAATATTACTGTATTAATTATTAATAAGATAAGAAATTAAATAATAAAGAATAATAATATGTTAAGAATAAGAGGTAAATAGAAAAAAAAATTGCAATCTCCACGGAGATATAATAAAGAAGGCTTATATGATAACATGAGATTTTAGTAAATGTGCGTAAGAAAAAGAAGATCTACAAAAGAGAATAATTAAGAGCAATTACCAGCAATAGGAAGTATACCACTATTCTTTTCAGACTGGTAAACCAAGATTGGAAGGTAGTAGTATCAAATGAAGTGTTGCATAATTAATAAAAAGCCATACTTGAAAGCGTAGAATATGCTTCAGCTTTGAAATGTTATTTATGTCTACGAGAGGATTTTACCGTTAATAATATGTTTAGGAAAATAAAAAATGAGTTGGAAAAGTGTTATGAGTGTCAGACCGCAAAACAGCAAAATCTTCATACCATAGTGAAAATGCAAGGACACAGAGGAAAGCAAGTGGAAGTCGAAGGGCAGAGACTACTTAGGACTCAGTGTATGTAATTTGTTAGCAATAAGTGTGTACGAAAAATTTGTACAAACGATATAATAATGAGTCAGTACTTAATATGCGGAATGATAGATTTTGTTTAATAAATAAATAATGGAACAATTTTAAACTTAAATGACATATCATCTTCTTATTACGATTACACCCATGCATTCAATACATGATATAAATCCAAATTGTTTTGTTATAATATATATTCCAGGGTAACTCCCCTATTACGACGCAATTGCTCTACACTCAAATTAAAACAAGCAGTATAATCACGACCGAACCGGAAGGTCATTTGATGAGATGATATGCTTCAACCATACACGTTAATACCCAACAGGGTCTAACAAGTCATGACCAACTCGGACAAGGCCCGACAGAACGAAAGGATGCAGGAAACTTTCTCAGGCGAAGTCAAAACATAAATAAAACCTTACAAGGGAACGTACCCAGTTGATTCCCACTCTGTAATTAAACACCAACCGGGAACTAGACCGAATGTCGCCCATAGGCGACTTGAATTAATAATCAGGGCATACAAACATAAAAATGTGTGTGTGAGCCTTCAGACTTATATATAGTACTTCCGGTTTACAACTGTCTAGTAACAATTTTTGAGTTAGGAAGTGATTATAACATTACGGCCCACTTTGCACTAACTATCACAACAATAATAATCCACCTTACGAAACAATATCACATATTCTAAATTCACAAAGACCTCAAAAAACACAAACACTAATAAAAAAATTTTGAACTCAATCTACTCCAAAATTTGGTATCCACACACATATATACATATAGTATTACAACCTCTTTGTAGACCCAGAAATTTTTTTTTTTTTTTTACTCTAATTCTCAAATGGCTTCGAAAGACCTGCCACCTGCCTGGCCAGCACACATAGATGAAAACACGCTCTGCTACCATTTGTAACGGCTACGGCCATTACATTAAATTTTAAAACTAGGCGTTTGACCTAGACGAAGCGAAAATGTGCTGGAGCTCATTGTGACAGGACTTGCAATAAAACGCTTATTCAACGATACAACTTTTTTATTAGTGTTTCATCAATATTCAGACAATTGAATTCTTATGTTTGTAATAACAGTTTCTATCTCTCATTTTATAGACAAAATAGATGTTCATACATTGTAACGACTAGATCTTTGCGTCCTCTGTAATAGTGTATGTTTTCGTATATTCGCCTCACACTGGTGTCGTTACTTTATTTTTATTCGGACAATGTCCGTAGGGATACTTCGAATTACCAGTACACGCGAGTGGGAACCTTACCTGTTCTTCAATATGTGTTTATAAATCCCGGGTGGCGCCAAATTGTTTAATTAAAACAATTAAATTAAAAATAGGACGGTTGAACGTTCTTAGCTATGACGGTATGTAGAATTCAAATTTACTCCGGCCTTCGTTCGACCTTCTTAATCGAGCTGTTATTTCGCCGAATTTCCGACGTGAGCGCTTACCGTCACCCTTGCTTTTCGCTAAAATACACAAATATTATAATACACTTTCCTATGGAATAAAGAACAGTGGTTACAACTCTGTACTAGTTTATTTAATCGTGATTGGTAATTATTCAGTGTTATACAAAATTATATTTTGTTATTAAACAAATTTGCACCGGCAGTGAGACAATTATTCTCAAGGCTTGGCGAAAATCGATTTTGAACTATGTTAGTTAATCCGAAATGGCGTCTACAGAAAAATGTTTACTCAATTTTTCGTTCAATAAATCTGGATTCTTTTGGTTTACGAAAAAATATCAATTCGATTACAGTAAAGTACACTACCTTACATTAATTGTACTTATATAATATAATGTGTAATTATAATTTGTTCCTGAAGTGTTATAAAGTGTGTTTCAAAAGTTCGTAATTTTTATACAGGTTATTTTTCTTAGTTAACATAAATTTAATGCTTTATTTTTTATTAATCTTTGAAAGAAATAAGATCCTCAGTTTATAGTGAGAGTTCAAAGTGCTATCAGAAAAAATTAAAGAGAGTTTATTTCATAAATTCGGGTAACTCAGCAATACTTATCAAATCAGTCGACTTGAGGTGTAATGTCATTCAGTTGAAATAGGTTGTTGTCTTCGATAATCATCAATTTTCAATCATCTTAGGATTCAAGTACGCCTGGCTTCTTTTTCGTATTAGTTGGTTTAAATTTATTAATTTAGAAATTATTAATCAGGTATTAGGGAACAGTTGAATGTCCTCATCTTCTTACTTCTTCATTTTTTCAAATTTGGATTACTTTTAAACACTTTATATTAAAATTTTGGTCATTCACGGCTTGGCGTCTATTCCTGTCGAGCGTCAAAAATGGAATAATAGGTTCTAACGGAAAATTTATAAATAACGTTTCAGTTGTCATGGTAACTGATTGACTCTGATTGGATGTACTTGACTTAAGACCATTGTTATCATATTTGAATTTTTATTCAAAATGACTGTATATCTTCTGATTGCTATTATTCTTCCGTCTTCCTCTCTATGTATGAAATATTATCACTACTGTTCGTATTTTCTTTCAAAGACCATTTTGACATCCCACAAAGCTGGGTTTTCTTATGTATTATTGTTTGAACAATTATGCTGATATTACCTATTTACATTTCTTTCTTATTTTATGTCCTTAATTTAACATTTATCTTTTAATATGATTCACTAATTATCCTTGACTAGTTACTTGCCTTGGATTTTGTTAATATTCTTGTTAGTTTTTTACAATTTGTAGTTATTGGTTTTATACAGTTAGGCTTTTCATAGGCCTAAGTAGTAATCGGCTATATTTACTTATTTTATATAAATGACATATTAATTTAGCCTCATACATGTTTTGTTTTGGTATTATAAATGATTTGTTTACTTGTTGACTTGTTTTGGATCTGTTTTACAATAATTGTATGTTTTCATTAGTTTCTACATTATGGTTTGTCTATTTTTGTCTGACTGCCTCTCCAGTATTATTAGATTTATATTACTTTACCTTTTTTCTTATTTATTTTGCCATTGTTTACAATTTGGCTATTATCTACTATTCTCTATAAAATATAATATAACTTTTAGGTTTATGGTCTGTATAATCCCTTCAGCCATATTCCTATTCATAGATTTAATCGAACAATTCTTTAGCAGCTATTATGCAACGTTTGTTTACAATTTGTTTTTTTCTTAATTATTTTTTGGTGATAAACATCATCACACCATTTAAATTTACTTAACTGACTATCCCTTAGAATATAGGGTGTTTATTGATTTTGCCTTTATTTTCTTTACTATATTTTTTTTTATATAAACTTTACTCTCTAGCCATGGTAACACTAACTTTTGACCTTCTATGGGATTCCTTCCCTGAATACTACGGTATCCCTCATTTACAATTAATCTTAATACTATCAATAACAAAATTCTTATGTAATAATACTGTTCACCATTAAACCTTTAGTGTTCATCACTGATTATTAGGTGTGTATGCCTATCAATAGGGTTTCTATTTATTTTGGGGTTTTACACTGTCACTTTGCGCTTCTTATATTTTACTTAAGGGTCATTAGTGGGTATTCCTAACATTATATTCTCTTGGTCACTTATTTATGTTTACTATCTTTCTATCTCTCTATCTCTCACTTTACAAAGGTTAGTTATACTGTTAACAAGTTCATGTCATTATAGAGTCCTTTATTACATTTAAACTCTATTTCTTTGGTTAATGTACTTTGTTTGTCTTTACTTTATTGGATTTTATCAATTATCATTTACAATTATCATTTACATTGATTATTTAGTCGATACTAATAATTATCTTTTACATTTGATATTTATTGATTTCTTTTTCATTATTATATTTGAGTGTAACATTTCTCCTTTTTCTGTTCTATATTATTTGTTTGAGTCTTTTCATTTCTTCTTGTTTTATTTCATTTATACTTGGTTTGTTTCATTTTTATTTACCTTCTTCTTCGATTTCATTTTATTTCGGGTTTTCCTTCTCCTTTGGTTTTATTTTATTTGGTTTATCTATTGATTCAATCACTTGGGTTGGGTCATGTAGTCGTTTGTCGCGTCATCGTCATTTTATTTTCTTTAGTTTAAACATTTTTATATAGTTAATTCATCGTTTTTTCCCTGGTGTTGGGGTGGCTTGTTTGTGTTGTAACAACATATGTAAAGTATTCAGTGTTCATTAACAAGCATTACCAATACTATCACCAATGAGAACTAATCAAATACTATGATAAATGGATGCCCTTTTAACACAGTTACTAATACAATTGCAATATGCATCCATAGAACATGTTTGAACGAAATGTTGATCACTATCAATATTAGGAAAACTGTCTATATATTGCAATGTTTTAATTTTAAATACCAACAATTAAGACTGAGAAGTAAGTTGAATTCAACTCGAGACGGCACACAGGCCTGATCAACCTGTTGATAAGCTTATCAGTTGGGATAACAATGCTGCAGCTCCAACTGGCCAAACAAGATTTTGCTTTACTTTTCCTGTCGCTTATTGTTCATCACTGCAAGCCAAGTGAGGCCTGATCGGCTGAACACCTGTTCAACCCCACTGCTGCCTAGATGTTCTGGATAGTTCAGTGTGAGTTAGCTGCCCATGGAAATCACCACACCAGCCCCTTACTTTTGCACTGTTCCCTCCTAATCCAATGTTCCAGTTGTTTAAGGTGAGATATTTTATTTGTTCATAAATTTTTGAAATCAAATTTCAGAGATTATGTAACTTCATAATAATAATAATATCCATAGAATATATTCGTGTGAGTAGATAACTAAATTATTTTGTCAGTACACCTGTTAATTCAAGTCTACCAACCAGACAAGTTTAGCACACTTTCACTCACACCTTAAGAATTTTGTTTGGTTGTTTACAATTTAATAATTATTTTCCAATTCTACTCACTACCCCTAAGGTGTTAAATATAAATAGTGGTCATTATAGAGCTTCCTTTTTTTTCCTTTTATTTGGGTGGCCCTCAGGCTTTACTTTCTCCTCATGTCATCATCTTGCAGTTTTGGCCTTTTCCTTGTATGGTCGTAGTAATATAGCACTGTGTGAAAACAAGGTGGCGCCCTCAAATGATTACCTATTGAAGTGACTTGAGGATAATATTCTGAGTTATTGTCTACCCACCCCCTAGGCTGAGTAATCCGGGCCCGTTACAATATATATATATATATATATATATATATATATATATATATTACAACGATACAACGTTATTAAAATGTGTGTCGGGCGCACGCTCATGAGCGTCAAAATTATACAACGGTAACATTTTTAACAACGTGTACGTGTAATTAGGGGTTCAGGTGTAATTATAATAAGGGTAGCTTTTTTAGGAAATTCAAAATGTTCACATTTATTAATTTAAACAAATATGTCAAGAAATAATAATATACAAATAATGATTACTTCGTCATATGATATTCATTATACATGGTTTCAAAGTTTCTTGAAACTGTAATCTCATCACCAACATAAAGCTTATATCATAGATATAATATTATTAATTTTAATTAAAAACATTTCTTCATTATGTTATACTGTCTGGACTACTCAGTCTGAATGTGCGCTTTCTATATAAAAATATTTAACTAAGTTAAACATTTGTTCATTATTTGAACAATCTAATTGATTCTTTAAAATGTACATTAAAATATTTTCTATAAATTATTAATTCAAAAATTATGCTTTCATACATAATTACTTTACAATTTAAATTAAAATATTTTCAATAAATTATTAATTCAAAAATTATGCTATAATTTTTTATACAAGACATTTATACATTTTTATGCAGTCTCCAGATCGCTATTATGATTAACTTAAGAATTTTTACCTTGTATAATCCACTAGGCGATCTCAGTTTTTCAAATACGACATGTTTCAGGGACTAAATCCCCATCCTCAGGTACAGTAAAAAGTTATTCCCCTAATACATAGGGGTCGTCGAAAAGATTAAAACGTTTATACACATAACCACCACACGCACAAAACTCACTATGAATAAATTAACATATAACATAAACATCGAGTCACTTATAACGTCTTCATATGTTTATGTTATATGTTAATTTATTCATAGTGAGTTTTGTGCGTGTGGTGGTTATGTGTATAAACGTTTTAATCTTTTCGACGACCCCTATGTATTAGGGGAATAACTTTTTACTGTACCTGAGGATGGGGATTTAGTCCCTGAAACATGTCGTATTTGAAAAACTGAGATCGCCTAGTGGATTATACAAGGTAAAAATTCTTAAGTTAACAAGACATTTATATTTATAAGTTATAAATTACACTTTTTTTTTAAAATTATTGTCTTTCTTTTGAAAATGTTTATCAATCTTTGATTAAGTGTTTTGTTATGAGGAATACATGGCCTTCTTTCACCTTAATTGTAGTGATTCCTCAGCATACCCTCTCCTGGTCCTGAGTCCTTGATGTTGTGAATCCTGCACAGTCATGAAGTCCTGGATCCTTTCCTCGTTCTCCGGGTCCTCTCGGAAGTCCTGGATCCTTTCCTCTTCCTCCGGGTCCTCTTAGAAGTCCTGGATCCTTTCCTCTTCTTCCGGGTCCTCTCGGAAGTCCGATGATTCGTCCTTTACATCCGGAATTTATGCCATGTAGTGCTCTCGTCCTCGGTCTGGAGTAATGCTCTTAGATGTAGATCACTTGTAGACATCTAACGATTTCTTTGTAACGGTAATTTTTAATTACTGTTTTCCATTACTATTTTAAATCGAAATCGTAATACTTTATAAGTTATGCTTAACAGAAAAGCCTTATTGGTGTTTGACATATTGTCTAACTCTGTCCAAAGTAATTAAAATTTCGCGTCTCTGACGGACATAGCGTTCCGCCACGAATGAAGACTGTTAGAAGAGAGAGATTAGCTCTCCTGGGCTTGTATTTATATTCACCAAGAAAACTGCAGCTGTCGATTCAGGAATTACCCAGTCGACAGTTGAATCATGGCGTGATAGCCCCCACTCTCGTCCTATTTCACATTTTTGCACTTTTTCGCCAATCGCACTGTTTAACGCGGATTTCACAGCGATAAAATATTGTCTAATTTAATGACCTATGTGATGTGTAATTATCAAGATGCTCGCACCACTAGTGTAATTATAATGCTTTAAAAATCGCACAGAATTCGCACTGATTGTCCGAATTACGTAAAATTCGCACTGCACTTGTGTCTGATTTTTACACATTTTTAGAAGTTTTTACCTTCTCGCTAACATTTATGGTTTGCTTAATATTAAATATATTCTTAATTTAGCATTGACTTGGGGTAAGGTTGCAAACTTTCAGGCTCAAACAGGCTTCACGCACACACACTATTTACTTGTGTACACGCATGCAGCGGTAATCGCGTGATCCTACGTGTTGACTCCTGTTTGCAAGCCACCTTCCAATTTCACACCTGCTCGTCTATTATATATTATTAAAATTAAATTAAATATTTATTTTATATTATATGTACGCATTACAGCCTATGCTTGTATTGTCGCAATATATATTATAACGATTCATATAGTCGACCTATCAGATCGTTATATGAAAGTGTCAAACTGTGCTAGTCTAGCAGCGTAAGCAAGAGAGAGAGGGAATAATCACAGCCGTCTCTGTCTAACATCGCCACTGATCGTCTACTACTGATGCTGGCACAGACATGCAATTTTATTCAATTAATTTTATTTATTAAAACTGCAATATCTTCAAAACTAATAAATATACGGCAATTCTGAAACCTGCATAGTGTTCAACAATTAAAGCTCTATAAGTAGCCAAAATATCAACTAATATAATTAACATTTAAAGAAGTTATACAGAAGAAGAACGCCAAGAGATATAACTAGAGAATTAGGCTAGGTACGAATTAGGTGTTTTCACACACATACAGAGAAAGACCAAAGCAATAATATTCTGTGGTCGGATCTTTGAAATCACGTTTGCAAATACCTGTAATCAAACGATTTGCAAACAGAGGAAGTATGAAATTAGCCAGTAATTCTCTACTATCTCAAACTTGTTAAGGAGCGTTTGACCGACTTGTTCGATATTGTTTCAAGTGGAAAACACATTATTTATTTGGAACAACCAATCACAATCCTGTATTAAGAGGAGACGCCAACCCAGAATGAGGGAATTAAGCACTCTTCGTTCGGGCATTAAATAAGCAAGACGTGTGTTAAATACGAGGTAAATTGCACCAACAACGCAAAGTATTTATTAAAATAAACAGTTCGCGAAGTGGTCCGCAGTAGTAGAGGAACTAGTAAGGTTCAATAAATAAGCTCGCTGCGTAATAATTAATTAATTCAATAATTAATTAACAAATAATTAATTAACAGTGAAGTGACCTGTGCACCAGAGTAGCTACAGCATCTGTAATTGTCCAGGATCATCAGTCAACGATATTGGTCAACATCATTTCTTCTGAGCCGAACCATCAAAAGGAGTATCTCTACTGATTACTATCTACGGTCGACGCATCAATCAGATAAGAAATATATTCATTGATCAATGAACATAAATAACAAAAGAAATAATTAAATCAATAAACATTTTTTAAAAAGACACTATATAAATTCAAATTTTGTATTTAATTATTAAGATTAGATATAAAGTAATATAGGAGTGTTGAATTGAGAGTGAGGTGTAGTATTGAACGTGCAAATTATTGCAGACCCGTTCTTTAGCACAGGTTTGGGAGATATAAAATCCCTAAATAAACCAGATAAGAGCAATTGGTCGTTTGGACGTTTTAATCTTCACTTTTCAAGCACACTCAATAACCAATAAGATTTTAGTTAGCAATAAGTCATTAACTTAACTTTTAAAGAAAGTAATATAATAACAGAATCGTTAATTAAACAAACTTCAACAAATTTTAAGAGTTATTTGTAACGATTCCCCTTGAATTTCCACTCACTGAACGAATCCTGAGATAGTGTGTCTCTGTGCTCTGAGCTAAGCTGAATCCGTGTCATTTGTATATGGGATTTGTTCTGGCGCCCAGGTAAAATAAAAAGTCACGGGTAAGTAAGATTTGTTCTATCATTATATATATATATATATATATATATATATATATATATAAAGTAAATAGATAGACAAAAAGGTCTTTATAATATATATATATTGTACTATAATTATTTACATAAATTGTAATTAATTTTATACCACATGTTGGTGGCCATTTTATGTGTTGATATTTTTGTTTATGGTATTTCTATCTGCTCATGAAAAAACTCAAGTCGACAATTACTAATTTGCTTTATATTATTTAATACTGGTAATGATATATTCTGTTCTTGAATCAGGACCAAATAACGTTAGTTCATCAATTTTTTAAAGAAATAACAAGATAATAATATCTACCGTGTAAATGTGAATAGTTTGAATCTGAGCTCTTCACAATTGCAATGGTTTCAATTCTTGCTTATGTTTATCATCTTAAATATAATGAAAGGCTTCGTGTTTTATTCCTTCTCTTGTATTTTTTATTAGATTAAATGTCGAATTCTATTTTCTTCTTGGATTACTAAATTGATTCTTCTTTTAAATATCGCATTTTATTGTGTTGACTATCAAATTATATTCCAGGACAGGCTTCCTCCTTTATATCGGTATTCTATAAATGATATACTCAGACTTCTTGAAAATATTGATGTTTATTAAGTTGTATAAAAATTGTAAATCTTTCAATGTTACAGGTTTATACTCTTATATGTTTATTAGATTGAATATCAATGTTAACTCCCTTCTTTTAAATGTTTCCTATATTAAATACAGAATTAAACTCTGTTACAAGACCACTCTTAGATGTTTCTCATAATAAATATAAAATTTGAATTTATGATGTGGCTCTTCTTAAATATAAAATTAAACTAAACAAATTTTCTTCTATTTCAATACAATTCAATTATAACAATTTACAATTTGCCATTTAGAAACCTAACTAAATTCGTCACATCTTTCCATCATATGACTCTTAAAAACATATATAACTTTACTAATTATTATTAACTACATTTATTTGATTTTTTACATTACTCATTATAATTAGTATATTTTCGATTACCATTCTATTAATCTTTCATTTTATTTTAATGATTATTTCGAATTTAATATAATAATTGTCAACACATATTTCTTAATGCTGTTCTATATAATATTGGAGTCTACCTCTATGTTGGTCGTGACTAACAACTCAGTTTGTGTTTACAATTCAAACATATGTTCACAATACTATTAAATTTATACCATTTCTTCTTTTAAAATTATTATTTTACTCTTATGTACTGTGGTGTATTTTAACAGCAGTATATAATATATATATATATATATATTGTAACGGTACATAACCCGGTCCCAATAAATGATAACTCTTGTAATACCATAAAGGTCAGAAATGGGTAAACTATAACTAGCTAAAAATTAAGTTGTATCACTAAACATTATAAACAATATTAAAGTGATATACAGTGACAAGTGAGTTATAGTGTACCCAATGAGGTAATAAGTGAAGGTGAAGGGAACTTCTTACAGAATTGTGCTGTAGATGTGAGAATTATAGACTATAATAGTAGACTATGATGCTACTAACTAATTATGTATTTTGTTTAGTTATTGTAGTATTTATATTGTGTAGGTAACAAAATTTAATACCTATGTTAATTTTATATTTTTATAAAATAATTGTGTTATTGTATAAGATAACCCAGGGTTTTGAAAACATAAAAGATTTAAATATCAGATGATAAAAAAATTAAAATAATACTGTATGAGGAAAATGGCAGGAGGAAATAGTGCAGTGTAAGAATACTATAAGAGATTAATAAATAATATATAAATTCATGTAAAGTTAATAATAATATTAAAGACTTATATCCAAAGTTATAAGAAAATAAACAGAAAACTATTATGTAAATCCAATTGGAAAAGAAACCAAAATTAAAAAGAATTATTTTTCTGTAAATCAAAAATAAATTTATAATAATTACAAACCGCCTATATACTAAAAAGTAAATAGCAGCACCAATAAAAACGTATATAAAAATTATGGGTTACTAAGAGTAACGAAATAACAAGTATTGTTTAATCGAATTTGAAATTGAAAGCCGTCCGGTTGACAAAATGATGAAACAAAAATTGTATTAAAATATCCTTTGGAAATCTTTTGAACAGCACAAAATTGTTACAAAATTTGAATAACAGTATACACATTATGTACCACTACCTTCATTATCAAAGTTAACTTGCTATACTCCATAATAAAAGTGAAAAAACCATTTTGGACGATCAGGCCTAGCTTAGCCGTGATTCGAGTTTTTTTGACGAGATAGTATCTGACAGACAGTTATGAAATTACAAACAACTAAGAACACCACCTGAGAAACAGCTTCATACAAGTAAGAACTTCGAGAAGAGAGGTAATATAAACAGTTCTTTTAATATTTAACAAAGAAAACTCAAATCAAATTGTCGTTCAGTACAAAACTTTCCAAGTGTAATCACATGTTTTAATAAAAATAAAACGATCTGCTCTCTTACGGACAAAGCCGGAACTACGTACACAGAGAATAAACAAATTTTCGAAGTTTTTCTATATTTGTAAAGCGTAGTATAATTATCCATTTCTGACCATCTCATAACAAAAAGAACTTACCCTTAACCCTGGGGAAATAAATAAAAGAATTATATGTTGATTGATGTTTAAATAAAAGATAAAATTGGTCAAAACCCGATTTTTTGATGATTCCATGTTTACTCAATGAAGTCGATATCATGTACTAGTTAATGAAAATATCGATTGTAATATTTGTATTTTGGCAGAAGAGAAAAACCAATAATATTATAAATAAATATTATTGAGAAATGATATTGAATAATAAAATGTGTTTCCTTTATTGTAGTGGGTAGTTGTAATATATTTCAGAAAAATAAGAAGAGGATGATTCACCCGGTCGTATTCAGCAACAGTGTCGTTTGGTTAACCTATATTTGGAGACTAATGTCAAAATCAGCTGATTCGGTTCACGGCAAATATTTGAAAAATTTTAGAAATCGTCTAAACCGAGGGTAAACAAACGGTACTTGCTCTCTCTTCAAAAGAAGGCTAAACAACTTCCCTACTTGACCCAAATCACACACACTCAATTTCTGCTTTGTTTGAGTAACATTACCAACAACTTTATTTAAACTTCAGTCTTTATAATTCATAAGTGGCGATTGCTAAGAGGTGTTCTGACCGATCCTAGACTGTAAAAAAGACGGACGTCACACCCTCACTCTAAAGGCATTACGTTACAGAATTGACGCTAACAACGTGGGGGGAAATAAAACAAAGTTTCCATTAAGTAAAGTACTATTTAAGGATCAGAGAGACACACTCTATCTAAAAAAGCGTTACGTTACAGAATTGGCGAACCCAACATTGGGACTTGCATAAGACGGACGTTTCGCTAACACCTCCTAAGGGTGAGGTTACAGAATTGGCGCTTACAACAGTGGGGCTGAATTAACTACAAACCCGTAATTGCAATACACTCTTGGAGAGGCGGAACCCTTTGATATAAGCGATAATGTTACAGATTGGCGCTCAACGTAAAAGGGCTGTAATTAGAAAAGAATTTTGATATATTTAATAAATTAATATACGAAAAAACCTAATTATCGTCGGCAGTTATGAGAAAACAAGAAATGCATAGTACCAGAGGCAGATCGAAGAAGAGGGCAGAAGAAAAGGAGAAGGAAGAAGGTGGACAGGAACGAGAGATAGAAATATTTACGGACAGTGAAATGGAACAACCGGTGGGTGATCAAGAAGAAACCGAAGCAATTATGAGCGCGGAAAAGGAAATAGTGGAAGAGGATGCCCAAGGGGACCAACCAGACAAAGCGGAAGCCAGGAGAGAACCAAATTGGCAAGACATGATGAGATTTATAGCCGAGAAGTTTGATAAAATAGATGAGAATTTTAAGAAACAGGAGGAAAACTCGAAGCAAACCAATGAGGAAAATAAGGAGAATTTTAAGAAACAGGAGGAACAAAATAGACAGACCAATGAGAAAATAGATAGCATTCAGGAAAGTTTAGTCAAACAATTAAATGAAAAAATAGAGACCATTCATGGAAATATCAAACAAACCATGAATGAACAATACCATGAACTGAAAGAAACTGTTGAAGGACAAAGAGAAGAGATGAATGCAAAATTTGAAGAGAATAAAGAAAGTTTAAAGCGGATTGAGGGTAAGATGGAGAAGTTCAATAAGGAGATATGGAAAACTTTCGGAGAGAATTTTGAAAATGTTAATACGCTTATCCAAAAAGCAGATACATACAAGGAGGAGACGAATAAGCAAATGGACAGTGGTTTTAATAATTTGGATGAAACGTTAGACAGCACTTCCGAAGGTTTTAAAGTAAGTACGAACATGGAAGAGAATATCAAGAAAATAAGGAAAATATGGAGAAAGAAAATAGTCAATACAAAAGAAGAAATGGAGATGAGGAAAGGTGGATTAATTAATATATTTAACCCTCCCATTAATAAACAAATGGAGTTAAATAAAGTTAGAAATTGTAGACAAAACTCAATAAAAATATCAAAGGTAAACCACCAAAGAATAATAACAAAAAACTTAAATAAATTAAAATATCATTTAAAAATTTCGACTATCAAAGAGTATCTGACCACATCAATTATATTTTCAAGAGGGAGTATACCAACAGAACATTGTGTAAATAATACAGAGGTAAAAGAGAATGGAATAGTGGCATATATGAGTGATTACATTAAAATAGAGGAGATACAATACCTATTAATTAAGAAGGATCTAAATATGACCGAAAACCGTGACTTAAATGAAGACTTTGTATCAGCCGGGTTACAGTACCAGATACACGAGAGATATTTAAAAAGAACAAAAATCATTATGGACACTGCAGTAATCCGAGAACATGGAGTACCTGAGTTAATGGACAATGGTTAACCTAAATAATAACAAACCAGAAAAAAAGGGGACTGAATTTTTGAAAATCGACCAAGCAACCCATTGAATAGCGGAAGAAAACCCCAAAATTCCAAAAGTACGTAAGGACAACTTACTTAATTTATTCAGAAATAATACGATTTAAGATATTTTGAAACCATTTGATTTAACAAAAAATAATAACAGATTAGTAAATAAGAGTTATAAAGAATTGATTTAAAATGAAATAATAGGAAAAAGTAATATTTTTAATGGTAACAAACAGAAGAAAAATTAAATGAACAAAAACAATTGATGGTAATGTGCTCAGATATCAGATAAGAAGAATAAAGAATAATTTAATGACTCTAATGAAACTGAAGGAGGATGATAATTAATACAATAATTAGAATTTCTCGGAATTGAAGATTATATAAGAAGAAATGATACGGAAAATATGTCACAAGAAGTAAAGTCAAAAGAATTTTAACATAAGGCCTATCAATAATGTATATGCTATTAGTTAATGGAAAAGAGGAAGGAATCAAGGAGAAGAAGAAATATATAAATAAATGCAAACAGCTACAGTATGAAGAATCCCAAAAGTGTTTTAGTACTAGTCGCTAATTGACTACTACTTATAATTTTTTTTATTTTTATGTATTGACCGTAGAAATGTTCCGGCAATAATTTTTATGAGCAGGGATGATGTTTCCCTGGTCTCAGAAGGTGTAAGGATGGACAGCGGAGTAATGGACCCAAAAGTGGCCACCCGACTGGTACCACCGCACAAGACAGGAAAAATGTTAGGGAAATTGAATATTTAAGGGATAATAATTATAAAATAGCTGAAAAGAGTGATATTAGATTCCAGGAGTATAAATGAAGAAAATAGAAGGAAGATAGCAGACCGAAGCTTAATTGATAAAGCGAGTATATAAAAGTAAATAGAAATGAGTGTAAAACAAGTTTAATATGTTAGTGTGACCAGTCCTTATCAAATAAAATGTGGAAGTACCACTACCCAGAGAAATAAATAATTGATGAATTTGCCTCCAAGAGAGAGTAGAGTAAGAAAACAGCAATTACCACCAGTCTGAATTACCAGTCAGTTTACAACCAGTTTGAAATAAAGGAAGATATTATGAAGAAAAAAACCAAGAATATTAGGAGAATTGAAACAATCAACAATTTATTTTAATAAACGAGTAAAACCAAAATAAATTTGTTCTAGTGGGGGGGCTTTATGTAACGGTACATAACCCGGTCCCAATAAATGATAACTCTTGTAATACCATAAAGGTCAGAAATGGGTAAACTATAACTAGCTAAAAATTAAGTTGTATCACTAAACATTATAAACAATATTAAAGTGATATACAGTGACAAGTGATTTATAGTGTACCCAATGAGGTAATAAGTGAAGGTGAAGGGAACTTCTTACAGAATTGTGCTGTAGATGTGAGAATTATAGACTATAATAGTAGACTATGATGCTACTAACTAATTATGTATTTTGTTTAGTTATTGTAGTATTTATATTGTGTAGGTAACAAAATTTAATACCTACGTTAATTTTATATTTTTATAAAATAATTGTGTTATTGTATAAGATAACCCAGGGTTTTTAAAAACATACAAGATTTAAATATCAGATGATAAAAAAAATTAAAATAATACTGTATGAGGAAAATGGCAGGAGGAAATAGTGCAGTGTAAGAATACTATAAGAGATTAATAAATAATATATAAATTCATGTAAAGTTAATAATAATATTAAAGACTTATATCCAAAGTTATAAGAAAATAAACAGAAAACTATTATGTAAATCCAATTGGGAAAGAAACCAAATTAAAAAGAATTATTTTTCTGTAAATCAAAAATAAATTTATAATAATTACAAACCGCCTATATACTAAAAAGTAAATAGCAGCACCAATAAAAACGTATATAAAATTATGGTTACTAAGAGTAACGAAATAACAAGTATTGTTTAATCGAATTTGAAATTGAAAGCCGTCCGGTTGACAAAATGATGAGACAAAAATTGTATTAAAATATCCTTTAGAAATATTTTGAACAGCACAAAATTGTTACAAAATTTGAATAACAGTATACACATTATGTACCACTACCTTAATTATCAAAGTTAACTTGCTATACTCCATAATAAAAGTGAAAAAACCATTTTGGACGATCAGGCCTAGCTTAGCCGTGTTTCGAGTTTTTTTGACGAGATAGTATCTGACAGACAGTTATGAAATTACAACAACTAAGAACACCACCTGAGAAACAGCTTCATACAAGTAAGAACTTCGAGAAGAGAGGTAATATAAACAGTTCTTTTAATATTTAACAAAGAAAACTCAAATCAAATTGTCGTTCAGTACAAAACTTTCCAAGTGTAATCACATGTTTTAATAAAAATAAAACGATCTGCTCTCTTACGGACAAAGCCGGAACTACGTACACAGAGAATAAACAAATTTTCGAAGTTTTTCTATATTTGTAAAGCGTAGTATAATTATCCATTCTGACCATCTCATAACAAAAAGAACTTACCCTTAACCCTGGGGAAATAAATAAAAGAATTATATGTTGATTGATGTTTAAATAAAAGATAAAATTGGTCAAAACCCGATTTTTTGATGATTCCATGTTTACTCAATGAAGTCGATATCATGTACTAGTTAATGAAAATATCGATTGTAATATTTGTATTTTGGCAGAAGAGAAAAACCAATAATATTATAAATAAATATTATTGAGAAATGATATTGAATAATAAAATGTGTTTCCTTTATTGTAGTGGGTAGTTGTAATATATTTCAGAAAAATAGAAGAGGATGATTCACCTGGTCGTATTCAGCAACAGTGTCGTTTGGTTAACCTATATTTGGAGACTAATGTCAAAATCAGCTGATTCGGTTCACGGCAAATATTTGAAAAATTTTAGAAATCGTCTAAACCGAGGGTAAACAAACGGTACTTGCTCTCTCTTCAAAAGAAGACTAAACAACTTCCCTACTTGACCCAAATCACACACACTCAATTTCTGCTTTGTTTGAGTAACATTACCAACAACTTTATTTAAACTTCAGTCTTTATAATTCATAAGTGGCGATTGCTAAGAGGTGTTCTGACCGATCCTAGACTGTAAAAAAGACGGACGTCACACCCTCACTCTAAAGGCGTTACGTTACAGAATTGACGCTAACAACGTGGGGGAAATAAAACAAAGTTTCCATTAAGTAAAGTACTATTTAAGGATCAGAGAGACACACTCTATCTAAAAAAGCGTTACGTTACAGAATTGGCGAACCCAACATTGGGACTTGCATAAGACGGACGTTTCGCTAACACCTCCTAAGCGTGAGGTTACAGTTCAGTTCAGGCAGAATTCAAAGCATAGATTCAGTGCGAAACTTATTTCAATCGTGCGGAGTTTTAAAAACCGTATTTTGACTTACAAATAATTACCAGTGCACGAGGAACGTTAACACGAAGAGGCAAGATTGAAAACGTCCCCAAGAGAAGTGTCCAGTGCAAGAAATAATTACCCACCGGAACGTGAGTTGTTCAAAAGTTAAAGTCATTTTTACCTGGTATCATTTGTCACACAGTTGTACTACACATGTCACACAACTTCAAATCACACAATTTTTGTAAAGCATCCTATTGATTTGTCTTGGTAGTTCAAAGGAGTCACGTCCTGAGTATAAAGATTTTTTCATACACTAAACTCATGCTTTTCAACTGAGTAAATAAAATATTTATTAGCCGATACTTGATTGGAAAAACTTGTCAATAATAATTTTTTGTAACTTTGAAATTTTATTTAATACGAGTTTTAGTTCTTCAGACGATTTTTAACGTTCATTAAACATACGTTATTTTTCGAATTCAAACTGTCTTGTTCACATTTTTTCATAGAATTAATTTAACAACTAAGAAATCAAAATTTTATTTTAATAATAATAATTATAATTTCTTGGAACAAAAAATCCAAGTGGCGCCCACATACACATAGTAGCTTAAGTTGTTTTGCAGGACGACATCATCGCAGAGGAACCAGTCATCAGTAAGTATCAAAAGTGCGCGGAGTGTAACACCCGACATATAACAACACAACACACTTACGATTTCTCTTTACTATAAATTGGCAGCCCAACTAGTGAGGCTTGAAAGGAAAGGAACAAGCCCGGCAACTACCAACAAATCAAGATTCCGCAACCAAAATGAAAGAAGGTGAAGAAAAATGTAGAACCCGAATTAAGTGTGGAAGACGGAGAGGCAGTCCAGGTCGAGGAAATAGAAATAGAACCGCCCACACTAGAAATTGAAAGACCAATACAAAAGGGAGATGAACTAGAGGAACAAACGGGAGAAGGACCCAAGCAAATGGAAGACCAAACAGAAAAACCCGAACCAGAAAAAATAACAGGGAGCATCGACATGAATGCAGTAATGATAATGTTCCAAAGAATGGAAGAAACGATAAAGAAAAAATGAACAAAAATACTAATAAATGTAATGAGAAAACGGAGACGTTAATAGAATCCCTGAAGGAGGAGAATAATAAAAACAGACAGGAAAATAAGGAGGAGAATAATAAAAACAGACAGGAAGCTAAGGAGGAGAATAATAAAAATAGACAAGAAGATAGGGCGGAAATAAAAGGAAGTATAGAATCCCTGAGAAAAGACAGACAGGAAGATAAGGAGGAGAATAATAAAAACAGACAGGAAGATAGGGAGGAATTAGACAGAAAAATAGAATCTTTAAGTGAGTATATAACCGATAAGATCAATGACAATGGGAAAAAGCTGGAGCTATTCCAGGAGGAAAATAAAAAATGTATAGAGTCCCTGAAAAAAGAAATTAGCACAAATTACGAAACAGTAAACAAAAAGATCGATGATAGTAAAATCGACAGTGACAGGAAGGTCGAGACAATGGAGAAACAGTTAGAAAGGTTGCAGGAAGGCAATAATACCCGTTTTGAAAATATAGAGGAGCGAACCGTAGTGACCAAACAAGATGTTAGAACTCTCGAAAACAAGGTAAGGCAAAACCAAGACGAAATCATGCAGGAGGTAGGAGAAGCCCGGAAAGACGTTATCGAGAGAATACAAAGAACGTATGACATAGCTAACAGGTTGGACGAGCAGATAAAAAACTAATAGAAACAATATACAGGAAATATATCAGAGGGAGATAAACCTGCAGGAAAGATTAGAAGCGCTGAGGGACACACCGATATTGAATACCCATACGTGTCATAGCGAGAACAGGGAGGTAATTAACTTCCAAAATTATCGCCGGAACCCTATGGAATTCTTAGAGAGGATGGAAGAGTTCATTGAAAGAAATAGAGAAACAAGATGGGATAGAATAAGGGAAATGTTAGACGAAAAGTTCCGAAATACGAGGGATAATTGGTGGATAGCGATACGACCCGAAATAAGAAACTTAGTCGAATTCAAACGCCAATTCAAAGAAAAGTATTGGTCAGAAACAGCGCAAAACAAAGTAAGAATGGACATATTCTACGGGAAATACGACGCGTCCAATGGACAATCCCCAACATCTTATTTCCTGGGAAAGATATGTTTGGCACGAAAGTTAATACCGCCAATCCCGGAAGAATGTTTGGTGAGACAGTTAGCTGGACATTATAGCTACGGTATTAAAGATGCCCAATTGTACCAACAACTCAGTAAAATAACTGATCTAGCTAAGTTATTAGAAAACTGTGAGTCTGCTGGAAGGTTCCAAGACTACCAACCCCCCAGTCGTAAAGTAGACTATAATAATAGTAACAACGGACCAAACCGGAATGGAGGTGGAAATGGTAATAATTTTAACCCGAATAGCCAGAACAATAGCACCCCACTAAATAGCCGAAATAACAATAATCAAGGTCCAAATAACCGTAACCATCCGGGAACAAACCGAAACAATTACCCCGAAAATAATTACAATGGGAATTATAACCAAGGAAATAGTTATCGCGGCAATAATTATAGAGGGAATAATTATAGTCAGGGAAGTAACTATCGAAACGGAGATAATCAAGGAGGAGGTGATAGGAGGAATCAGGAGTATAGACCCCAGGTAAACTATACAATGGCCAATAATCGACGACCATACCAACCCAATTTACCGACTTACGTGTATTACCCACAACAGACGCAAGGTAACCAGAGTAATACAACGAATAGCCGACCTGTTAGTGGTAACCCCGAGGTTAGACAGGAACCACAAACAAGTCAGCAACCCAATGTTCCGGGAGACCGGGCAAATGAGACAGGTGCTCATTTAAACTAGACGCGGCAGTGAAAAAGGAAAACAGCCCTTCACTGATCCAATATTATGGGGTAACTGAACACAAAAATAGACAGGACAAAGACAGGACAATGACACTGAGAACAAATAATTATCTCAGAGATATTAGGGAGGAGTTGTTAGAAGAGAGCGCTAATATAGTCGAAAATCATAATAAAGGGAATAATGGTATAGTACAAATTAAGGCAGATATCAATGGTATAGATGCAACATTACTCATTGATACAGGATCAAACGTATCGCTCATAGACAGTGTGGAGTTAGAGAGAATTAAACAGAACAGTAATTTACCCATACCCACTCTGCCTATAAATAACATTATACTAGTCGGAGCGACGGGAAGGCAGAATAAATCGATAAAGAAACAGGTGTCATTAGAGATGACCAGTAATGGTGTAACATTGCCAATCGGACTATTAGTGGCGAATAATTTACCCATGAATATCCTAATAGGCTGCGATATACTTAGGCAATATAATGCGATAATAAATTTAGATAGTAAGGTTATAACGTTAAAGACAAATGAGGGAATTTGGACCAATAATATAATTGATACCCAAGGAGATAGTACAAACAACGCACCTTATCAAGCTATAGTAAATCATTATTATTGTGCCGATCGACCACTAAACATGCCCTTATATCAGGAGGATAACCCAGAGTTGTGGTTAGAAAAATTGGTAGAAATAAGGGAATTCCAAAGGACGAAAGCAAGGGGTCAGATTAGCGAAGCACAGGCTGGACGATTGATTACGGTATATAATAATTATCGACATATATTCTCAAACGCTCCAGGTAAAGTCAGAAATTATCAATGCACCATAAAATTTAAAACCCCTGTAGAATTTAACAGAAAATCATATCCGATTGCTTACTCACTAAAGAACGAAGTTAGGGAGGAATTGAACAGGATGATAGAGGACGACATAATTGAATATAGTCATTCTCCCTTTACTAGCCCAATCAGAGCTGTGCCGAAAAAGAATGGACAGGTGCGTATATGTCTCGATGCTAGGGGGGTTAACAAGATGATTGTTAACGACCGCACATCCCCTGGGGAGATAGAAGAAATACTGAAAAAGTTTCACGGAACAAGGTATATAAGTTCATGGGATACAGTATGCGGCTACTGGCAGGTAGAACTCCACCCAGACAGTAGGAAATATATGGCATTCATATTTGAAGGCAGAAACTATCAGTTTAAACGATTACCCTTTGGTTTGATAAATTCAGTGGCGGTATTTGTAAAGATAATGGACAGAATATTGGGGCAGGAAGTGCTGAAATTTACGACAGTATATGTCGACGATTTACTGGTAACTTCAGCGAATTGGGATGACCATTGCAATAGGGTTGAACAGGTGTTAGAGAAGCTATCAGAGAATAATATCACCCTCAAATTAGACAAGTCCCAATTTATTGCAAATGAGGTGAAATTTTTAGGTTTTAATCTAACCGAGCAAGGGATTACTCCATCCAAAGAGAAAGTAGAGGCAATACAGAAGTTCCCCACCCCAAAAAACAGGAAACAGCTTCAATCATTTTTAGGAATCTGTAACTATTACAGGAAGTTTCGGTCCAATTATTCAGAACTAACTGCCAAGTTTCAAAAGCAGTTATCAGCTAAAGACAAATGGACTTGGGGACCAGAGCAAGATGGAGTGCTCAATCTCATAAAGGAGAAATTTTTAGAAGCAGTTATGTTACATCACCCCGACTTTACGAAACCATTTTATCTAAATTGCGATGCCAGTAATGTAAGTTTAGGTGCAGCCTTATATCAGGAAGATCAGGATGGAAACCGTTTAGTGATTAGCTTCGCCAGCCGCGTGCTGAACAGTTGCGAACGAAACTACAATACCACTGAAAAAGTGTTATTGAGTGTAGTTTTCGCATGCGGTAAATTTCGAACGTATATACTAGGATACCCCATCACGGTTAGGAGTGACCACAAATTAATATCATTTTTAAAACATTGTAAGCTAAATCATGAAAGGCTGACGAGATGGGTTTTGGCCCTACAGGAATATAATATCACATGGGAATATATACCAGGCAAACAAAACATAGCAGCCGACGTCCTATCCCGCATCAATTTACAAAACCAAACCTTTGACGGCGAAAAGGAACAAATAGCGAAGGTATACAATATTATTAAGAGCAGGGAAGATTTAAAAAATATTTTAAACGATGCGAAGGCACAACAAGAGGCCGACCCAAAATTAGGAAATATTAGGAAAACGATACTGGAAGGCGATGAAGATATAAATAAATATTACTGTATACACGACGATACTTTGTTTATAAGGATTACCCCACACCAAGGGAATTGGAAGTTAGTAATTCCACCAGGGATAGAGAGGCCACTAATCATTGATTATCACGATAGGTACGGACACATGGGTGACCTCAAGGTAAGGAAAGCGTTGGAAGAGCAAACATACATCAAAGGGATGAATAAAAAAGTGCAACAGGCGATACAGTCATGCGATATTTGTCAGAAGGTAAAATGTAATAACGAAAGAAAGGAAGGGGTCATGATACCCATAACATCCACCGAAAAATTAGAAAAGGTATTTCTCGATATCTGTGGACCATTTCCACGCAACGGTGGAAGGCGCAGATATAAATTCATCGTAATTATCTTTGACCATTTCAGCAAATATACTAAGCTTTATCCGATAACTAGGGCTACAACAAAGAAAATTATAGAAATCATAATAGAACGGTATATAATGGAGGTAGGCAGACCGTATTCTATAATTACAGACCACGGTACCCAGTTTAAGGGAAAATTATGGAAATAGAACCTTATAGAACACGGGATAAAGACGTATAAGACATCCGTGTATCACCCGAATAGTAACCCAGCCGAGAGAGTGTTGAGGGAAGTAGGACTGTTGTTGAGAACCTACTGCCATGAGGAACAGAAGAGATGGCAAGAATACTTATCGTCAACCCTGGATTTTCTCAATTTATCATATCACAATACCATAGAGGAGTCACCGTACACAGTTATGTTCGAAAGACCCCCACCACGGGAGATAAAGGAGATTATTAGTTTTCCCAGCGAACCTGAATACCAATTTGAAGGAACCAAATTTTATAACAGAGTGTTAGAAAAAACGGAACAACAACGGAAGAAATATATTCAATCCCAACCAAAGGCAATTAAGTATAAGGTAGGAGAAAAGGTGTTAGTCCGAAATAGAGAATTGCCCAGTACTATAGAAGGCATAACGAAAAAATTGTTACTTTTATATACAGGACCTTTTACAATTACGAAAGACAATGAAAACAATACATACGAGGTAACAGACACTGTTAGTAACAAAGTAAAGGGTACATATAATCAAGCGTCATTGAGAAGGTACCATGAATAAAAACACAAGTCAACGTATATTTACCAACTTACCCGTACTTATAGAAGGAGAGGAGAGATTATTAATAAATAAAAATACGAGAAGGACACCTTACACCAAAGGCAAAAATATATATGTAGAGTATAAATAGTTTTCCAATAGCCAAGTCAACGTATATTTACCAACTTACCCGTACATATAGAAGGAGAAAAAGGAATAGAGATTATTAATAAAAATAAATAAATAAAAATACGAGAAGGACACCTTCCACCAAAGGCAAGAAGATATATATGTAAGATATAAATTTATTTCCAATAGCCAAGTCAACGTATATTTACCAACTTACCCGTACTTAGAAAAGGAGTGAAGATATTATTAATAAAAATAAAAATACGAGAAGGACACCTTACACCAAAGGCAAAAATATATATGTAAAGTATAAATTTATTTCCAATAGCCAAGTCAAAGTATAATTACCAACTTACCCGTACTTATAGACGGAGAGTTGAATTATTAATATAATTAAAATTAAGAGAAGGACACCTTCCACCAAAGGCAAAAATATATATATATATATAAGATATAAATTTATTTCCAATAGCCAAGTCAACGTATATTTACCAACTTACCTGTACTTAGAAAAGGAGAGAAGATATTATTAATAAAAATAAAAATACGAGAAGGACACCTTCCATCAAAGGCAAGAAGATATATATTGTAACGTAACAGAGTTGAGGTCCCCCAACGTTACATAAAAATTGAATGAAACATGGTCAAGGACCATACCCTGAATTAAGGTTGCTCAGTAGTTAATGTATCTGAGAAGTACCTCAAGTCAAAAGAGGCAATGACTAATGTTAAATATAAAAAAAAAACAGACCAATGAATAGTTAAATATAATAAATTATGCTTGTGTTTATACTGTAACATGTTGAGGTTTACAGAATATTTATGTTATATTTTGAGTATGGTAAGAATGAACTGATGTGGTTAATAGGAATACTTCATCAATAATTATGTTTATATTTATGTTAGATTTGTCTTTAGACAATCAAGTATGGTTACCTGTGTTAGGCATTATACTAAGTTTAAAGTATTGTCTAAAGTTGAATAATACTGTTGTTTTAATTAATGTTCGTAAACTTGGCCAGGAGGGCGATCAATGTTTAATGTTTGACAAGTAGTTCTGACAATTATATTATAAATTAATGAAGGGTTCCAGAACCAGTTAATTAATGTAATAAAGTAACCACCAGTAAATTAAAATTAATGTAATTAACCATTTAACCAATAATTAATTGTACAGTAGGTCAGGTAAAAGAAAATAAGTTAGAAAACCAAATAATGTTATAACGGTTGTAAGAAAATCTATAGGCCTAAATTCCATATTAGTGAAAGGAAATTAATACCTTTTTAAGAAATCCAGTCCAACGAAACTATGGTAAAACATTTACTGTTTAAGAAGGAAGGTTAGGGGAGAATTTTATGTAATTTAATATTAATCCAAGCATGGAGTGTTTTATTGGAAAAGAGTAGTAATATTCTATAATGCCGGCTCAAGGATACCTAGAAAACGTGGTTGTTAAGGCAACTGAAATGGACATGAGTTGTTGATTTTGAATCATTCGTTCTGATTGTTACAAGCTATTAGGTTGAGACGGACAGATACATTTAACAAAAATTGAATAATAAATTCGGAAAAAAAATGAATTAAAATTAAAAGACACTGTTTAAAACATACTTTTATCATAATACCAATGAGTAATAAAATTAAATAACCTTCCGAATTGTAACTGAATACACTTAAAAAGAATTGAAAGCCTCTCACCTCATTCACCAAATAATTCCGCTGGATTCGGTATTAAACCAATTCCTTCTATAAACAGAAGATCAGTTAAGAGAATTAAAGCCTGAACTAACGGAATTATTGAAAATACCAGAAGACCTAGTTTGGCAGAGTTAACCTTCACTGGCAGCAGAAGAAGTTGGGATCCTAATTTCATTTCACCGGGACCGAGAATTATCAAGATCATAGAAGAAGATCAGAAGTGCGAAGAATTCCTGAGAGCTTCCCATTACTCTCCACAACCAATTTTATTAAAGGCAGAACACTTTTGCTGGATGAAGATGATTTAAACTGAGTCTTGGCAACTGTTTACAGACGTCCACAGCCAGTCGAAGCTTTCGTCGACTCGGTAGAAAAACAACCTATTTTAATTTCACTATATTTAGAGTAAATAATTTTGTTTTGTAATACTTGAGTAACCTTAATTATATATTTTACCTGGCCTTACTAATGGTTCCAAGAACTTTACGAACCCTGGGATAAGAACTATTTATTATTATTTTTCATTTGTATTAGTCTATGGAATTGGATTGATTGATAATCGATATATTTCTGTGTGATCGATTTGATTATATTGTTATTTTGGAAATCACGGGTACTGTGAATTAATAGATAAAATTAATAAAGGATCTTGATTGTATGAGATAATATTTGAAGTTATTGCAGAATAGATACTATAAGTAGTGGTTGTAATAATTTACAATAAAAGGTTTATTCAAACCCGATGAACAACTAACCTATAAGTACGCTTATTACAAGTGGCAGCGCTAAATACTTACAGCTGGTGGAACGGGAGATCGCAGAACTAGCGTGTTTTCAGTGCAAACTTTGAATAGAATTTCCTACCGTCGAGTGACTAGGGTTGACACGAATATTCATTACATTCAGTTAATACACGATACATATCGTTAATATTATCCAACTACTTAATACTCAGTTAGATCTATATCGTAGTACGATTATAAGTTTAAAAAAAAACATTATTATAATTATATTTGTCTAACAACTTATTTTTAGGAGGTTTCATCGGTCACAACCGAATAGATATACTAATTAATAACACATTACTTAAACCAGGTAACAACATTTTAATTATTACAAATTGCCACCTTCAACGTATTACTTGACCTTTGATATACGGGAGTCTCGCATAAGTAAATAAAACACCAGAAACGTATTATTTCAAAATGGCGCCCAACGTGGGGCTGAAATAAGAAGAAATCCCTAATATAAAAGATTTATTTCAAATTGGCGCTCAACGAGTGGACTTTAGTTAAGAAAAAAAAATCATATTAACTGTTACTTAACTTGAGCAGGCAACCATTAGAGGCACAGGAATGCAATAAAGAGCTATGATACAACAGGAAACGAAAATGCCCGAACAAGAAAGACGACCAAGCTACGCGGAATGGATGACGGCGCTATTTAAAAAATTCAGCAAGGATATGGAGTATATTAACAAGAACGCCACCGATCACGAAAGAGCGCAAATGAGTCGCGCGAATGGAATGGGAACACCAAACGACAAAATGACTTTGAGAGACATTTATGGTGAAATGTGGGAGTTAGATGCCAGGTGTAATAAAGAAAAGACTATTGGGACAGCCCACGAAAAAGACGATAACAAGGTGGAAAGGATGACTGAAGAAGATTGGGAAAGATGGGACGATAATGAAGAACAAATGAGAACCGAAAGAACAGGAGTATACGCCCAAGTGACAGAACAATATACTCAGGAAGACTATGAACAATGGAAACGAGAAATAAGACCACCTGAAAACCAAACACAAACAGAAAACAAAGAATTAAAGAATGGATCAGGATGATGTTTGAACTATCCCGAGAAGATATGTGTCACTGGAGGAAAGAACACAATCAAATAGATGAATTTATGGAAATGCCAAATCATAAAAATTTAGAACAATCAAATAAGCAACAAGAAGTAGAAATAGTCAAAGTGAAGCAACAGAAGAAAATACCAGAACAAAAGAAGGAGGAAAGCTTTGAGGAATGTAGGGACAAGTTTTTTAAAAAATTCGGTAAGGTAATCGAAGAATATGATAGGAAAATGAGTGATAAGGAGCGACAACAACTTGGACAGTGGATAGAACGTTTCAAGAAAATGAATGAAACACTAAAAACCGCTTCTGAAGGGAGAAAGAAAACAGAAATTAGAGAAGACCAGAATGCATTGCTATCTGAAAATAAGAATAGAAAAGACAAGGAGAAGATCCAAACCATGGAAGAGAATATCAAGAAAATAAGGAAAATATGGAGAAAGAAAATATTCAATACAAAAGAAGAAATGGAGATGAGGAAGGGTGGATTAATTAATATATTTAACCCTCCCATTAATAAACAAATGGAGTTAAATAAAGTTAGAAATTGTAGACAAAACTCAACAAAAATATCAAAGGTAAACCACCATAGAATAGTAACAAAAAACTTGAATAAATTTAAATATCAGTTAAAAATGTCGACGATTGAAGTGCATCAGAAGATATCAGTCATATCATCAAGACGGAATATATCATTAAAAAATTTGGTAAATAATCCAAAGGAAAACGGGAATGGAATGATATTAAAAATGAGTGATTACATTAAAATAGAGGAGATACAATACCTATTAATTAAGAAGGATCTAAATATGACCGAAAACCGTGACTTAAATGAAGACTTTGTATCAGCCGAGTTACAGTACCAGATACACGAGAGATATTTAACAAGGACAAAAATCATTATGGACACTGCAGTAATCCGAGAACATGTAGTACCTGAGTTAATGGACCATGGTTAACCTAAATAATAACAAACCAGAAAAGGGGACTGAAATTCCGAAAACCGACCCAGCAACCCATTGAATAGCGGAAGAAATACCCCAAAATTCAAAAAATGAAGTAAGTTCAACTTACAAACAAGTATTTAAGAAAACAATTTATGAGGTATATAAAAAAGAGAATTTTGAAGATAAAAACAACCAAATTCGAAAAATAAGTAAGAACACCTTACTATATAATTCAGGAGAAATTACTTTAAACTAATATAAAAGAAAAAAAAAAATAACACTGATTAAACCTAATAAAAATCATCAAAACCAAAAGACAAAATAAGTTTATCTGATGCAATATAATAGTGAGAAATGTAATTTAGAATGTAAAAGGAATAATAATGATTGTGCCAGAAGAATATAATTACATGATGTAATGTATAATACTAACCAAAATCTCATAACCAGCTGTATTGGTAATAAAGGAATATGAGCCAAGGAAGATAAGAGAATGAAGAAGCCAAAATGGTACCGTCAAAAGGATCACAAGAAAAGAAAAAAAACAAATGTTTAAGAATTCTCCGTAAAAAACCAATTAATAAATGTCAATAAAATAGCCAAGTATTGGAGAGGAGAAGTGTATAATAGAAGGAAGAATTAATATGAAGAAATAATATGATCTGAGTTAAAGTACAGTGAATAATCCCTAGAGTATGATTATTATTTATTATTTTATTGAAGGTCACATGATGACTACCTTGCGAGGTTTATTAATGAAGATTGACTGAAGAATATTCCAGCAATCATTTAATTGGGCAGAGATGATATTCCTCTGATCCCAGAAGGTATGTAACGGACGACGGTAATTGGTTAGCCGATAGAGCACCACCGATTCGATTCCAGTTATAATGTTAGGGAGGTTTAGGAAAATTAAATATTAGAGGGAAAACTCACAAATAAATATAAATGAGTAAATAAAACCAGATCCAAAATGTATAATTAATAAAGAATGTCACAAGAATGATTATAGAAGTAAGATTTAAAATTGGGAAATAATTGATTTTAAGAAGGAACGAAGAAATAATAGTAATACAACGGATAATTCTGAAATATAAAAGTACTATGAATAGGAAACCAATTGGCCAGATACAAGTTGTGCGTTTATTTCTTGCTAAACTTTGTTTATAAAAAAAACTTATTTCGAAGGGGGGGGGTGTTATGTAACGTAACAGAGTTGAGGTCCCCCAACGTTACATAAAAATTGAATGAAACATGGTCAAGGACCATACCCTGAATTAAGGTTGCTCAGTAGTTAATGTATCTGAGAAGTACCTCAAGTCAAAAGAGGCAATGACTAATGTTAAATATAAAAAAAAACCAGACCAATGACTAGTTAAATATAATAAACTATGCTTGTGTTTATACTGTAACATGTTGAGGTTTACAGAATATTTATGTTATATTTTGAGTATGGTAAGAATGAACTGATGTGGTTAATAGGAATACTTCATCAATAATTATGTTTATATTTATGTTAGATTTGTCTTTAGACAATCAAGTATGGTTACCTGTGTTAGGCATTATACTAAGTTTAAAGTATTGTCTAAAGTTGAATAATACTGTTGTTTTAATTAATGTTTGTAAACTTGGCCAGGAGGGCGATCAATGTTTAATGTTTGACAAGTAGTTCTGACAATTATATTATAAATTAATGAAGGGTTCCAGAACCAGTTAATTAATGTAATAAAGTAACCACCAGTAAATTAAAATTAATGTAATTAACCATTTAACCAATAATTAATTGTACAGTAGGTCAGGTAAAAGAAAATAAGTTAAAAAACCAAATAATGTTATAACGGTTGTAAGAAAATCTATAGGCCTAAATTCCATATTAGTGAAAGGAAATTAATACCTTTTTAAGAAATCCAGTCCAACGAAACTATGGTAAAACATTTACTGTTTAAGAAGGAAGGTTAGGGGAGAATTTTATGTAATTTAATATTAATCCAAGCATGGAGTATTTTATTGGAAAAGAGTAGTAATATTCTATAATGCCGGCTCAAGGATACCTAGAAAACGTGGTTGTTAAGGCAACTGAAATGGACATGAGTTGTTGATTTTGAATCATTCGTTCTGATTGTTACAAGCTATTAGGTTGAGACGGACAGATACATTTAACAAAAATTGAATAATAAATTCGGAAGAAAAATGAATTAAAATTAAAAAACACTGTTTAAAACATACTTTTATCATAATACCAATGAGTAATAAAATTAAATAACCTTCCGAATTGTAACTGAATACACTTAAAAAGAATTGAAAGCCTCTCACCTCATTCACCAAATAATTCCGCTGGATTCGGTATTAAACCAATTCCTTCTATAAACAGAAGATCAGTTAAGAGAATTAAAGCCTGAACTAACGGAATTATTGAAAATACCAGAAGACCTAGTTTGGCAGAGTTAACCTTCACTGGCAGCAGAAGAAGTTGGGATCCTAATTTCATTTCACCGGGACCGAGAATTATCAAGATCATAGAAGAAGATCAGAAGTGCGAAGAATTCCTGAGAGCTTCCCATTACTCTCCACAACCAATTTTATTAAAGGCAGAACACTTTTGCTGGATGAAGATGATTTAAACTGAGTCTTGGCAACTGTTTACAGACGTCCACAGCCAGTCGAAGCTTTCGTCGACTCGGTAGAAAAACAACCTATTTTAATTTCACTATATTTAGAGTAAATAATTTTGTTTTGTAATACTTGAGTAACCTTAATTATATATTTTACCTGGCCTTACTAATGGTTCCAAGAACTTTACGAACCCTGGGATAAGAACTATTTATTATTATTTTTCATTTGTATTAGTCTATGGAATTGGATTGATTGATAATCGATATATTTCTGTGTGATCGATTTGATTATATTGTTATTTTGGAAATCACGGGTACTGTGAATTAATAGATAAAATTAATAAAGGATCTTGATTGTATGAGATAATATTTGAAGTTATTGCAGAATAGATACTATAAGTAGTGGTTGTAATAATTTACAATAAAAGGTTTATTCAAACCCGATGAACAACTAACCTATAAGTACGCTTATTACAAGTGGCAGCGCTAAATACTTACAGCTGGTGGAACGGGAGATCGCGGAACTAGCGTGTTTTCAGTGCAAATTTTAAATAGAATTTCCTACCGTCGAGTGACTAGGGTTGACACGAATATTCATTACATTCAGTTAATACACGATACATATCGTTAATATTACACAACTACTTAATACTCAGTTAGATCTATATCGTAGTACGATTATAAGTTTAAAAAAAAAAACATTTTTATAATTATATTTGTCTAACAACTTATTTTTAGGAGGTTTCATCGGTCACAATCGAATAGATATACTAATTAATAACACATTACTTATACCAGGTAACAACCTTTTAATTGTTACAAATTGCCACCTTCAACGTATTACTTAGCGTTTGATATACGGGAGTTTCGCATAAGTAAATAAAACATCAGAAACGTATTATTTCAATATGTAAGATATAAATTTATTTCCAATAGCCAAGTCAACGTATATTTACCAACTTACCCGTACTTATAGAAGGAGAGGAGAGATTATTAATATAAATAAAAATTACGAGAAGGACAACTTCCACCAAAGGCAAAAATATATATATAAAATATAAATTTATTTCCAATAGCCAAGTCAACGTATATTTACCAACTTACCCGTACTTAGAGAAGGAGAGAAAGGAAAGAAGGAAAGCACATAATTAATTAAATAAATTATTGAACAGTCAAATAACAATTGATATTACTAAGGAGGAGAAATACTGTCATATAATTGAGACTAAATGATAAATGAAAAAAAAAAAGGAAACTGTGTTACATAAGGAGGTAATGATGAATCTATAAATATAGCTATTAACATTGAATGATTTTAAAAGATAATTTTACCTGCGGAGAACGATATATTAATATAATTGAGAAATAATCAGAAGAGTAAAGGAAGGGAATTTATGTGTAGGAGCCTATGATCTTTGAATATTATATTTTTTTATTATTAGTATTTGTTGCGAAAGTGCAATTATAAGTACGTCTTATATATTTTCTGGACAGAGATGTGTTGCCTCTGATTTCAGTAATTATAGTTAGGGAAGGGCGGAGAATGTATGCCACAGCGAGCCACTCTGACTTCGAACCCGCTATAAAAGTTAGGGAATTGTTAGGGAGTTATATCAAAGATTAAATAATTAACATCAAGGTAAAAGGAAAGGAATAGGAGATACGATAAAGAATGAGACATGAATAATGAGATGGATTAATATATTAAAGGAGTATTACAGGAATCTAATTATAAGATAAAAGGATGAAATATTAATGAAGCTAATAGAAGGTTAATTATACAAATGATAGTTTCATCAAAACTGAAGAAATGTTTTTCCCAAATTATCAATTTTAACGGAGAGGCATATGTAACGTCACAGAACATTCCATAAAGGAAATTATTTGCATAGTAATTTATCATAAGAGGAAAGTGAGGTGAACTGTATCGAACCCAAGTAATCCGAAAAATTTTGTAATATTGTCTGATAATTAATATCATTAACATGAAAAAACTACAAGACTATGACTAAGACTCCAAACCCCATATATATTATTTAAGTGAGGAACAGTGTAAAATTAATAATATACTATAAGAGAGACAGATAATATCAGAAATAACCAAAATGAGGTCATTACTTATTAAGAAATGTAACTCTGAATAGGGTATAAAAAACTATTTATTGTGAATTAATGGACGAGATCCATTATTATACTTTGTAATATAAATAAAATAAATGTATTAAATGATTTGAATACATTATTAAAAAGGATGTAAGTTAAAATAAAAAAATATATAAATGTTATGACAAAAAATCTATCTTTAGGAGCTGAGTCCAATCGCTCAGATTTTATGTAAAAATTAATTATTGTACAATTAATATAAAAACTATACGTGAATGTCAATTAGACAAAGACGAACAAATTATCTTAAATAGAGAAAGCTGTAAAGTGATTAGAAATCAATTAAAATAACCAAAAACCGTATTAACTGAAAACATGTGATGGACCTATAATATTGTAATATTTATGAATTTAATGTTGACAAAATGCAACCAAATTGTATTATAAAGTTGAAATACAATATAATGTGTCTATACTTATATATTTGACCAACTAAAACACTTTAACAGTCGAGTTAGGAAACTATTTACCTATACCATACCAGGCTGAGACCAAAAACAATCACAAAAAACAGTCATATTTGAGAGAATAATTGCAGAATATTAGCAAAAATAAAGGAAAAAGGTACAATCCTATAGTGTACTATAGAAACAAACTTACTCAGTTGAAAACAAGCTTAATTCTTAAAGGATTTGAAATATGAGAGTGAAATTTGTCACACCAAGAAAATGAATCACTTATGCAAACCAATATGATGCTAAGTAATCTTACAGTAAAAATAATATGTATCAGGATAAACCAGGTATCACCAAAGATAGACAATATAATAAACTCTCAGTGAATACCCAAAAAATCCTATATATTATACCGAAAAAAGACAAATTATTGTAAAGAACCAGTGACAAAAACATAGGCCATATATAAGGCCTATACAAAACTGAAATTATTTATATGTTATATGTGTTATTATTTGTTTATTTTGTTATAAAAAGATAATTATGTTATGCATTAATGTTGCAGCAAGAACCAAACAACTTCACAACATTTTTATAAGTAGAAAATTGGAATTTTGTGAAAACATTCCAAGGTAAGAGTTGTATTTTATGTTATTTTATTAGAGTTAATTTGTTCAAACCAATCGTAATTAGTATCATTAGATTCAGTTGAAAGCAGAGAATCCAAAAATAGTAGTGGTATGCAGATTGTAAGTAGTTATGTAAAATTGTTTGACAAATACCAGAATAATTTCAGTAATATCCTTTAGTGTGAAGAATAAGAAGTTTTTGTTCTAAAGCTTCTACGGAAGTCAAATTTGTTCCATGATGTTCCATTTGATTATTCTCGAACGTTCTAGAAGAAACGTTTACTCAAAAATACCGGAAGTTCATGTCAAAAAATTAAAACAATGCCCCTTACAGAGTATAAAAGGAAGACGAAATTTGACCAGAAAACACTTTATGCTTTGAATCCAGAAGAGACACATCACCCACGAAACTGATCATCACATCCGAGGCGAAACCGAAGAACGAGAATTCGACACGAGAACACAGAAAGGCTTTTCCCGTACATGACAAAAGACTGAACTAACCTATACAAGGAGTATACGCCAACGTGTTGTTGAATAGAGCAGCAACACGCCATATTTAATAGAACGCACGCAGCCAGAATACTGGCGACCCTGAAAAGGACCAAATTTTAATAGAGAATCAATTCTGCTGGTGTTCGCTAAGACAAACTGACTTCGACAAAATTCCCAAAACGATTTACTGACAAGCCTTTCAACGTTTAGTCCGGAACTGGCGCTGCGACGGCCGAATCGAGAAACTACGCAGACAGCTGATCACCGCCGGCAGAATTCAAAGCATAGATTCAGTGCAAAACTTATTTCAATCGTGCGGAGTTTTAAAAACCGTATTTTGACTTACAAATAATTACCAGTGCACGAGGAACGTTAACACGAAGAGGCAAGATTGAAAACGTCCCCAAGAGAAGTGTCCAGTGCAAGAAATAATTACCCACCGGAACGTGAGTTGTTTAAAAGTTAAAGTCATTTTTACCTGGTATCATTTGTCACACAGTTGTACTACACATGTCACACACCTTCAAATCACACAATTTTTGTAAAGCATCCTATTGATTTGTCTTGGTAGTTCGAAGGAGTCACGTCCTGAGTATAAAGATTTTTTCATACACTAAACTCATGCTTTTCAACTGAGTAAATAAAATATTTATGAGCCGATACTTGATTGGAAAAATTTGTCAATAATAATTTTTTGTAACTCTGCAATTTTATTTAATACGAGTGTTAGTCCTTCAGACGATTTTTAAGGTTCATTAAACATACGTTATTTTCGAATTCAAACTGTCTTGTTCACATTTTTTCATAGAATTAATTTAACAACTAAGAAATCAAAATTTTATTTTAATAATAATAATAATAATAATAATTTCTTGGAACAAAAAATCCAAGTGGCGCCCACATACACATAGTAGCTTAAGTTGTTTTGCAGGACGACATCATCGCAGAGGAACCTGTCATCAGTAAGTATCAAAAGTGCGCTAAGTGTAACACCCGACATATAACAACACAACACACTTACGATTTCTCTTTACTATAAATTGGCAGCCCAACTAGTGAGGCTTGAAAGGAAAGGAACAAGCCCGACAACTACCAACAAATCAAGATTCCGCAACCAAAATGAACGAAGGTGAAGAAAAATGTAGAACCCGAATTAAGTGTGGAAGACGGAGAGGCAGTCCAGGTCGAGGAAATAGAAATAGAACCGCCCACACTAGAAATTGAAAGACCAATACAAAAGGGAGATGAACTAGAGGAACAAACGGGAGAAGGACCCATGCAAATGGAAGACCAAACAGAAAAACTCGAACCAGAAAAATTAACAGGGAGCATTGACATGAATGCAATAATGACGATGTTCCAAAGAATGGAAGAAACGATAAACAAAAATATGAACAAAAATACTAAATAAAAGTAATGAGAAAACGGAGACGTTGTAACACTTCTTTAACTTAGGCAGTTAAAAAAAGATTATTATTATTATTTTTTTTTTTTGAAAAGAGGGGCCACAAGTGAATTAGAACGAGACTAAGGCCTAGAGAAGCAAAAAATGCGCTGGATCCAGTGAGACGGGACTTGCAATGAAAACTCATAAATTAGACAATTAATAAAATCCCTTTTATTATTCTATCTCCACTTGAAAACAATATTAATAACAAAATCAATAAACACAACAGTCAGAATCTATTATCCCCTTAAATGGTTAATTAAAATAATTAATACACCTTCAACAATGTCACCTGAAAATTATTAACACATATAAAATATATTTGCTATCTCTCTTTAAAATGAATTAAAATTTAAAATCATTACTATTCTTTAAATAAAGTTTCCTGTAAAATATTAATAAATATAAAATTTATTTTCTGTGTTCTCTTTAAAATGATCCATTGAAACTTAATGGAGATAATTTTTATAGACTAATTGATAATATTAATTATAATAACAAATTCTCAAACCAATTAATTAAAAATTAAATAGTGACAAATCCACATCCTTGTTATTCAAGTTAATTAAAATAAATTACTTTCTTAGAAGAAATATTCAGCAAAATTTAATTGAGATAGAATAAATTAATGTCATCAAAATTAAAAGGATATATAATCCTATGTTTCATCTTTCTTTCCTAAAAACCCTATATCTAAACTCTACCCCCCAAAAATACACCTAAATGTACAAGACATATAACCCCCCAAAATACACACACAAATATACCGTACATCACATGTTCCACAATACAATACAATTATACAAGAGCTCTTGCCACGCCCTTTTCTTACCCCCCATGAGGTATATTATGAATTCTTTTATGGACATCCATGTTAGGATTAAAATACTTAATTGGTTCATAACACATGACATGTGCATTAGATTATGCTTGTGCAACTCCAGTACATAATAAAATCCAAAATTTGGCCAAGTGCCTAATACTGTTATAAAATTCTGCCCCACTGGGCTCTTATACTGTGAGAAATAAAAATTTAGAAAACAATGAACCCCCCCCCCCCCAGTTATCATAATTAATTAATAGAATATATATATATATATAGAAACATTGCTAAGTAGTGAAAATGGAAATATGTCATGAATCTTATAACCCTTTTAAGAAGTACTTTTGGCCCAGAGACCGACATGTTCGTTTGCCAGTCGGTGCATAATTCAACATGTCTAAACAACACGTTCAACACTGTATGGACATGCACCCATTCAGGATTAAACTTGTGAAAATCCACCTAACTACCCCAGAAATTTCTATACCATATGAACCAAACTGAATTTAAAATTTAGAAAAATATATATATAAAATGAACACTAAATTGAACCCGAGAAATTACAAAATGAATGAATGATTTAAAAGCTGTAATGAAACACATATACAGAAATAAGAGGGAATTATACGTTTGAATGTAGAACTGTCTAAGATACATGCCAGCCTCTGAGCTGACAATTTTACAACAAATTAATAAAATTTACAATTGATTTCACACCCAGTTCACACACTATACTGTCCCGTTAATTGGGGATCCAATTAAATGTTTAAAAACTTGAAAGTGTTGTGGTTGATTGATTGAACAGGTTCACTGGGTCTTTTGAGTGCATCTCTACGTATAAAAGAATATAATGGTTTGAGATCACCTTAATTTTGTCCATGGGGGTGATGTGGCAATCTCGTGGCCTACATTACAGGTGTTGGTGTGGCGTCATGGCTATTCCTCCGGTAGATGAAGTGAGAGCGAAGTTCTTGGTGTTACAGGTTCAGGTCATGTTGTTGGGCTTTTTCCTCGACTTGCTCGGGGACCCTAATTACACAACATTATATCAGCCAGTGTACACCACACAATGCCCACAGAAAGTTTGCACACCCCCCAAAAACCTATATATAATTTTAACATAGCTTTAGAGCTACCTAAATATAAAACTTGACAAGGTTATATGGCCAACAGGCCCTATTTGAAAATATTTAGTACAGTAAATCTTTATAATAATAACTTCACCCATGCGGGTTACCATGTTTGAATTTTTGATAGTTAATTATGGCTTGTTACAATTTTAATAGGCTTTATACATAGCCTGAATCTTTAGTACCACGTGGTCGAGAGGTTAAATCTGATTACATCGTCTTTACTAAATTAATTAATACCATTTGGCGATTATATGACTCTCAATTGGTGCCCCAGTAAGTTTCCTGATATGAATAAAGTTTTACTAGCAATACTAGTAAAAGTTGTATGCAAGTTAGACCGAATTATGCATTGTGCAATAACCATAGGTACTTAACAGGAATCTGCTTACATCTCTTGTTTGCATTATTTAAACTAATACTTTTGTATTTCTATTTCCCTGACTTTTAGTGCCGTAGTTCGGCCACGTGAATTTAATATAGTTTTACTGTGTTTTAAAAATTCTACCTTCAAATTGCTTATTGCACAATGCCATGCGTTGCATCAAGGTTATCAGAAATTCACTTACTGGGGCCTATTATACAAGTCTTTCTTTAGTGGAACATTAAATACTTAACTATGGAAGTATTGGCGAGACTTACCGCAGTCGATTTGAGATCTAGCCTGACCTAGTGGGAAGGATGTTAGACGAAATTTTCTTCATCTCCCGGAGTAAAAAAAAAATGAAGCCATCAGCGACGAACTTTGGTGTGAGACGAACTTATTTTATACTGTTTCCGGCCTGCTCGCTTGCCTACCGAGGCTGGCACAGAGTGCAGCACCGATCAACGCTCTCTAGAATCTGTGAATAGCGCTTATCTTCGCTGAAAGAGTGCAGCACGAATTAAACAGCTTTAAATTAGTACTGCGTTTAACGTTTACCGGACATTATATACTGGACATGCGCCGATTCTACACTTGAGTCGGCGCTTCCTCACCCCAAAAGGGCAACATAGTTGGCTCACAGTTACACGCCGCGAGAGTACCCTGCAGTGTACTACACACCCTCCCCAACACAAGCCGGTGGTCATCGTGGTTAGGTCGGCCCAGCAGCACTTGCTCTCAGGAGAACAGAGGCTCAGAAAGAAAACGAAAGAGACGAAAGAAGGTATGTAGTATGTAAGTGTGCGGGTGCTGCACGCTGACCTGATCACGGTCAGCCCACAGCAAAGAGAGAGACAGCTAAAAGACTAAGGAAAGGTTTCGACGTCGGAGACTTCCGACCTCCTCATGCTTGCCCACTAACGCCAGAACACGACTGACACCTTAAAAGGACATCCGCCCTATCTCTACGGGGCCTAACCCCCTTCAAAAGTTCTCGATTGCCCCCGACAGCGTTTCAGTTTTGAAATATGGCTTACCACACTTTTAGTATCGTCCCCCGGTACGCCCAGCCGGGCCGTCACCGGTGACGTGAATCCCAGGATGCGATATGGCCCTGACCAGCGGTAACACAACTTTGCGGCACGTTTGTCAGCGGCTGAGCTGAGTGGGTGGCTTTGGCAATACACCCAGTCACCAATTCGGAAGGGGTTTGGAATTCGCCCCTGATTATAACGCCGACGGACCCGCTCGTGCGCTCGTCGGAAATTCTTCCGAGCTTCTTTCCACCTCTCCGCTGTTTTATTATTGGGCTCCCGCGGCAGAAGATCTTCGATATCCCACAGATTGGTCAACGGGAGTGCGGGCGAGAATCCAAACAGAATTTCAAAGGGCACGGCCTGATGACTATCGTGTCGGGCCGTGTTGATAGCTAACTGTAACCACTTCAGATTCTGATCCCAGGTGGTCTGTTGCTCTGCATGATAAGCAATCAGGGCGGACCGGAGATTCCGATTGAATCTCTCCGCATGGGACGGTTGTGGGTAATAAGGGGAAGTGGTTACGTGTTTGATCCCACTGGCGAAACACATACGCCGGAATTCACTTGAAATAAACTGCGGGCCATTGTCCGAAACAATGATGGTCGGAAGACCGAAATGCTGAAACACTTGGTTTTGTAGCGCGTTAATGGTTAAACGAGCGGTTGCCTGCCGTAAGGGCAGTAGCCAGGCAAACTTAGAAAAAGCATCCACGCAAACAAGCAGGTAAGCATTACCTGACTTGCTACGGGGGAACGGCCCCACGTAGTCGATGAACAACTTCTCCATCGGTCTGCTCGCCACCTCAGATGATAACAACCCTAGTTTGGTGTTCTGGGCAGGCTTGCTCAAGCCACAAAGATGACAGCTCTTAACCCTTGTCGCGATGTCCCTATCCATGCCCTTCCAGATAAAATGTTTCCTAACACTGGAAATGGTCTTAGAAATTCCCTTGTGGCCTCCTACTGGGGAATTATGGTAATAACTGAAGACCATGGGCACTAACTTGCTAGGCAGCACGATCTTAGGTGCACGTCCTTTTCTCTCTCTGCAACAGAGGACTCCCTTGGACAAGAAATAAGGGGCCTGTACCTTACCCTCCTTGATATTTTGGATGACTGGACCCAGCACTTCGTCGTTTAACTGATGGGGTAACACATCAGTGAAGGCTAAAGGAAAGTCTAAAAGAACGGAACAGGGTTGCTCAGCTTGGGCATCACTGGGTTGGGAAAACATGCGGGACAAGGCATCTGCAACCACATTTTGAGATCCCCTAATGTGTTGCACGGTGAACTTAAATGATGAGATTTTCACCACCCATCTACCAATTTTACCCAGTTGCCGGGGATGAGACAGAAGCCATGAGAAAGCCTGATTGTCGGTCTCGAGCAGGAACTCAGCATGTTCCAGGAAACGCCTGAACTTGTCTAGAGCGTACACTACAGCTAAACACTCTAGCTCATAAACAGATGATTTTCGTTCTTGCTGGGTCAACGTCCGGGAAATAAAAGCCACAGGCTGCCTAGCGTCGTCTACAACTTGGGAGAGAACCGCCCCGAGCGCAACCGAACTCGCGTCCGTCTGCAGTATAAACGGCTTCGAAAAGTCGGGCATCCGTTACACCGGTGGGGAGATGATGGCTTCCTTCAATGTATCGAAAGCTTTTTGTTGATTTTCCCCCCATGTAAATTTTGCGCCCTTCTTCGTCAGTTCGTTCAAGGGTGCGGCAATTTCGGCGATGTTCGGTATGAAACGTCGGTAAAAATTTACCATACCGACGAATCTCGCTATGCCCTTCGCATCCCTAGGGGGAGGAAAGTCACGGATGCCCTGTGTCCTCTCGGGGTCTACCGTAACGCCCCGGTGTGAAACTAAGTGGCCCAAGAAAGAAATACTCTCTTGGGCGAAACGAACCTTCTCGGGATTGACAGTGAGACCAGAATCCCTTAACCGACCCAACACTTCTCTTAGATGACCCAGATGATCATCGAAGGTCTCGCTATATACTAGTAAATCATCCAGATAGTTGAACACGAAGCGGAATTTCACATTGTGAAAAACCGTATCGAGAAGGCGAGTAAGTGTCTGGGCCCCCACAGCCAAACCCATGGGAACCCTTGTGTACTGGTACAAATTCCAGGGTACACAAAAGGCCGTATATGGTCTACTTTCTTTGGCCAGAGGAATTTGATGATAGGCCGCGTTAAGATCGATAATAGTGAAATATCTGGCCCCACTGAACCAATCAAAGGCCGAATGTAAACTGGGAGGGGAACAGAATCCACCTCTATATTGGAATTCAACTTCCGATAATCAATTACCATTCTTTGCTTGCCCCCAGGCTTTGGTACTAAAAATGCTGGACTGGCATAGCTCGAATGAGAAGGTTCAATTACCCCTTGTTCCAACAATTCTTGAACCTTCTCTCGCAGAATGGTCATCTTCGGAGGAGCAAACTTGTAAGGGTGTGACCTTACTATTTTAGAATCTGTTAGACGTATCTTATATTCCGGCAGGTGTGTGAGTCCCAAAGTAGGAGTTAACAGTTCGGGAAATTCCTCACACAAATGGTCTAAGGCCTTCTGCTGGGATGGAGTTAGATGATCTCGTGCAGAATCGGGACAAGCTACTTCTTGGATACCCGGCTTGGCGCCCTGGTACCCAAGGAACGGAATTAGAACTTCCCGTTTAAAGAAACATTGGTGCGTTTGGATGTCCAGCACGAGACCACTTTTTGCGATGAAGTCGGCACCAATTATGCAATCCACTCCCAGAGCAGGAGAAACCAGAAAAGGCCACACCCAAGAAAACCCATCGATTTTAAATTTAAAGGTGATAACCCGGGAGATAGGCAAGATTTCCCGGGATGCAGTCCGGCATACTGCAGATGACAAGTTCGACTCCTTAATCAAGCCCTGCTTTTCAAGGTCCGCGTATACCCGAGATGAGATGATGGATCGGGCCGAACCGGAGTCAACTAAGGCTCTGAGCTGACCCCCTTTTACCTCGAGCGACAGAAAGGGGCATACTGAAAGTTGTTGCGAGGTAGTGGACCGGACCTTGATGTTGGAAGAGTTGGATACTAACAATTGCCTGGAGGTCTTCGGAAGTTGAACAGAATTAGAGCGGGGGGAAGACATCCTCCGAAATATCTTCCCCTGTCTATCTAGTTTATTGGTGCTGGTCTAGACAAAGGTGGTGCTGGGCGCGCGCGCCCTCGAGTGCAATTTCTCGCCACGTGTCCCGGGCGGTTACAATTATAACAAACCACCGCATTCCGTTGCTCGCGATTTCGAGCTGGCTGGGCCTGTCGGGGGAAGATCGATGGCTCTCTGGGTCCTTCCGATCTCTGCGGTCTTGGTTCTTCTCCTCTACCGTCTCCTCGCGTGGTCGCTCATCTGGATGGCCTTGGTCGTGACGCAGAGCCTGCCCAGGTCCGCAAACCACCGCGGCCGCTCTGCAAAAACTAGACGTAATCGGTCTTCGGAGGAGACGCCGTCGAGAATGTTCTGGACCACTTCCTCCTCCGACATGCCCAGTCCCAGTATACGAGATACTTCCCGGATTCGTTGCACGTATTGGGCTAAACTTTCGGCCCGCGCCTGCACTCTATAAAAGTGTCGATGTCGCAACTGCTCCATCAATCTACCGGGGACGAACGTCCCCAACACCACCCGGTGGAACTCCGCCACTCCACCTTTACGACGCATCACCTCCGCCACCCTGTCAGCCATTGTTCTGCGCCAATAGGGGAATATGAGTTCGAGCACCGTACTTTCTGACATGCCCGGGTAATCTACCAACTGGAAGACGGTCCTAAAAAACGGTAAAAGTTTCTCTGCCTCCAGTCCATCTACGACTGGTAGTTGTTGAATTATGTGAGAAAGTGGGTTGGGCAGCTTATGGTAAGACGCCGCCCCCAAACCAGCGTGAACAGGTTCTATATCTCTATAAGAGGAATTTACGGCTGAGACCAGGGACTCAGCAACTGGAACCGGCGTAGATGCTCTAGCAGGTTGAGACCCCTGGAGGGTCGAGGTGATCTGCTGAATTAGCTCGTTTATGTTATGGGGCGGCACAAGTTCGCCGCCTTGTGCTTGAAGATTCTGCAGCCGAAGTATCACATGCTGCAGCCGTTGCCGGATTCGCCGGACACCGATAGAGCACCCCGGTCCCGCCTCCAAACTTTCTACGCAGCTAGCTAACTCCTGCAGCTCCTCCCACTTCTCACTACAAATTTCCCACTCGCTCTCTTGGTCAGTAATGGTGACCGTAGAGAGCGCGTCACCCGCGGCCAGCGCTTCTCGGAGCTGCCGTCGTAAAATTTGAACATTCCCTCGAGGGTCTTTGCCCCGGGCCCGGAGCTCGAACTCAAGTTCATCCCGCAAAAACAGCTCGGGGTTTAGTGCGCTCATCATCGCTTCGCGGTCGGCACACAAAACAAAACACACAACCTTAGAACTAAAGACAATTAATACAGGAATCAGAAAAAACTCGAGTACTAACCCTTCCTTCAAGTAGACTGCGGGTCCACCTACCGTTGCGAGGACCCAGCCCACTTACCTGAACTGCTCTCTCTCAACAACTCTACACAAATGGAACGCGACATACACACTAACACACAACACGACAAAAACACCGACCAACGAAAATTTTCAAAAATATTCTCAATATTTCTTCGGCTACCGTATATCGGAGGAGACCGACTGCCGATCGGGCCATACCACATAATTAAAACACCTCCCCAAATATGGGCAAGGTAATACTCAAACCATCTCCACCCAGGCACAGATCCGCGATAAGTCCCGTTTCCAAAGGAATGTCCCCTTCTAAAATTTCTCATCACGTGGCACTATCAACTATTCAAGGCGGGCAAGTACATATACATATATAACATAAAACCTTAAACCTAACAAAAATATTCTCCTTTAGATATAGGGCCTTTCAAAATTTTTCTAAGTTCCATTAGAACTCCCAAAATGTTTCCTGAGTTTGCAAGCCCCGTCACACCCACAGGACCCACGGGTTGACCCTAATCTCAACCACGCTCTGCTACCAAATATAACCCCTCTTTAACTTAGACAGTTAAAAAAAAGATTTACGTTTTTTTTTTTTTTTTTTTTTTTGAAAAGAGGGGCCACAAGTTAATTAGAACTAGACCAAAGCCTAGAGAAGCCAAAAATGCGCTGGATCCAGTGAGACGGGACTTGCAATGAAAACTCATAAATTAAACAATTAATAAAATCCCTTTTATTATTCTATCTCCATTTGAAAACAATATTAATAACAAAATCAATAAACACAACAGTCAGAATCTATTATCCCCTTAAATGGTTAATTAAAATAATTTATACACCTTCAACAATGTCACCTGAAAATTATTAACACATATAAAATATATTTGCTAACTCTCTTTAAAATGAATTAAAATTTAAAATCATTACTATTCTTTAAATAAAGTTTCCTGTAAAATATTAATAAATATAAAATTTATTTTCTATGTTCTCTTTAAAATGATCCATTGAAACTTAATGGAGATAATTTGTATAGACTACTTGATAATATTAATTATAATAACAAATTCTCAAACCAATTAATTAAAAATTAAATAGTGACAAATCCACATCCTTGTTATTCAAGTTAATTAAAATAAATTACTTTCTTAGAAGAAATATTCAGCAAAATTTAATTGAGATAGAATAAATTAATGTCATCAAAATTAAAAGGATATATAATCCTATGTTTCATCTTTCTTTCCTAAAAACCCTATATCTAAACTCTACCCCCCAAAAATACACCTAAATGTACAAGACATATAACCCCCCAAAATACACACACAAATATACCGTACATCACATGTTCCACAATACAATACAATTATACAAGAGCTCTTGCCACGCCCTTTTCTTACCCCCCATGAGGTATATTATGAATTCTTTTATGGACATCCATGTTAGGATTAAAATACTTAATTGGTTCATAACACATGACATGTGTATTAGATTATGCTTGTGCAACTCCAGTAGTCCCCAGGACATAATAAAATCCAAAATTTGGAAAGTGCCTAATACTGTTATAAAATTCTGCCCCACTGGGCTCTTATACTGTGAGAAATAAAAATTTAGAAAACAATGAACCCCCCCGTTATCATAATTAATTAATAGAATATACATATATATATAGAAACATTGCTAAGTAGTGAAAATAGAAATATGTCATGAATCTTATAACCCTTTTAAAAAGTACTTTTGGCCCAGAGACCGACATGTTCGTTTGCCAGTCGGTGCATAATTCAACATGTCTCAACAACACGTTCAACACTGTATGGACATGCACCCATTCAGGATTAAACTTGTGAAAATCCACCTAACTACCCCAGAAATTTCTATACCATATGAACCAAACTGAATTTAAAATTTAGAAAAATATATATATAAAATGAACACTAAATTGAACCCGAGAAATTACAAAATGAATGAATGATTTAAAAGCTGTAATGAAACACATATACAGAAATAAGAGGGAATTATACGTTTGAATGTAGAACTGTCTAAGATACATGCCAGCCTCTGAGCTGACAATTTTACAACAAATTAATAAAATTTACAATTGATTTCACACCCAGTTCACACACTATACTGTCCCGTTAATTGGGGATCCAATTAAATGTTTAAAAACTTGAAAGTGTTGTGGTTGATTGATTGAACAGGTTCACTGGGTCTTTTGAGTGCATCTCTACGTATAAAAGAATATAATGGTTTGAGATCACCTTAATTTTGTCCATGGGGGTGAGGTGGCAATCTCGTGGCCTACATTACAGGTGTTGGTGTGGCGTCATGGCTATTCCTCCGGTAGATGAAGTGAGAGCGAAGTTCTTGGTGTTACAGGTTCAGGTCATGTTGTTGGGCTTTTTCCTCGACTTGCTCGGAGACCCTAATTACACAACATTATATCAGCCAGTGTACACCACACAATGCCCACAGAAAGTTTGCACACCCCCCCAAAACCTATATATAATCTTAACATAGCTTTAGAGCTACCTAAATATAAAACTTGACAAGGTTATATGGCCAACAGGCCCTATTTGAAAATATTTAGTACAGTAAATCTTTATAATAATAACTTCACCCATGCGGGTTACCATGTTTGAATTTTTGATAGTTAATTATGGCTTGTTACAATTTTAATAGGCTTTATACATAGCCTGAATCTTTAGTACCACGTGGTCGAGAGGTTAAATCTGATTACATCGTCTTTACTAAATTAATTAATACCATTTGGCGATTATATGACTCTCAATTGGTGCCCCAGTAAGTTTCCTGATATGAATAAAGTTTTACTAGCAATACTAGTAAAAGTTGTATGCAAGTTAGACCGAATTATGCATTGTGCAATAACCATAGGTACTTAACAGGAATCTGCTTACATCTCTTGTTTGCATTATTTAAACTAATACTTTTGTATTTCTATTTCCCTGACTTTTAGTGCCGTAGTTCGGCCACGTGAATTTAATATAGTTTTACTGTGTTTTAAAAATTCTACCTTCAAATTGCTTATTGCACAATGCCATGCGTTGCATCAAGGTTATCAGAAATTCACTTACTGGGGCCTATTATACAAGTCTTTCTTTAGTGGAACATTAAATACTTAACTATGGAAGTATTGGCGAGACTTACCGCAGTCGATTTGAGATCTAGCCTGACCTAGTGGGAAGGATGTTAGACGAAATTTTCTTCATCTCCCGGAGTAAAAAAAAAATGAAGCCATCAGCGACGAACTTTGGTGTGAGACGAACTTATTTTATACTGTTTCCGGCCTGCTCGCTTGCCTACCGAGGCTGGCACGAGAGTGCAGCACCGATCAACGCTCTCTAGAATCTGTGAATAGCGCTTATCTTCGCTGAAAGAGTGCAGCACGAATTAAACAGCTTTAAATTAGTACTGCGTTTAACGTTTACCGGACATTATATACTGGACATGCGCCGATTCTATACTAGAGTCGGCACAACTTTAATAGAATCTCTGAAGGAGGAGAATAATAAAAACAGACAGGAAGATAAGGAGGAGAATAATAAAATATCGGTATGGAGAACCATACATGACTTCCATATTCTAAGATTTATATTTAAAATCATTTTCACCCAAACAGCCAGGCTGTGTCTTACCTGCCTTTTTATTGCTGTATTAAATGAAAAATATTATATTACATTAAAATGAAAAAATTATAATTTTATTGCCTGGCAACAAAATTATTTTATTTTTAACAATTACCATTGTTTCAAAAAGTTTAAATAAATTTTCAAGTACTTTACTCTTGTTAAAACGTAAAAGGTTGCTGGTAAACTACCCCTTCCCCTTAACCGATCTTCACCAAAATCGAAAGTCATTGAGACCTCTACAATTCAGGGACGTATGCTAAAAATTATTTGATTCTGTTTGAATTTGCGGCTGCTATCGTTTGCCATAGAAAATACGCTTGATAAAAAAACGTTGCAGGTAAACTACCCCTTCCCCTTAACCGATCTTCACCAAAAACAATAGGTCTTGAGTACTCTACAAGTCAGGGCTGTATGCAAAACATTATTTGATTCTGTTTGAATTTGCGGCTGTTATCGTTTGCCATAGAAAATACCCTTGTTAAAAAAACGTTGCAGGTAAACTACCCCTTTACCTCAACCGATCTTCACCAAAAACAATAGGTCTTGAGAACTCTACAATTTAGGGCTGTATGCAAATAATCTTTTGATTCTGTTTGAATTTGCGGCTGTTATAGTTTGCCATAGGAAATACCCTTGTTAAAACATAAAACGTTACAGGTAAACTACCCCTTTCCCTTAACCGATCTTCACCAGAAACAATAGGTCTTGAGTACTCTACAAATCAGGGCTGTACGCAAAACATTATTTGATTCTGTTTGAATTTGCGGCTGTTATCGTTTGCCATAGAAAATACCCTTTTTAAAAAAACGTTGCAGGTAAACTACCCCTTTCCCTCAACCGATCTTCACCAAAAACAATAGGTCTTGAGAACTCTACAATTTAGGGCTGTATGCAAATAATCTTTTGATTCTGTTTGAATTTGCGGCTGTTATCGTTTGCCATAAGAAATACCCTTGTTAAAACATAAAACGTTACAGGTAAACTACCCCTTTACCTTAACCGATCTTCACCAAAATCAAAAGACCTTGAGAACTCTACAATTCAGGGCTGTATGCGAAACATTATTTCATTCTGTATGAATTTGCGGCTGTTATCGTTTGCCAAACAAACAAAATTACCCTTGCTAAAAAAAAACCGTTGCAGGTAAACTACCCCTTTCCCTCAACCGATCTTCACCAAAAACAATAGGTCGCGAGTACTCTGCAAATCAGGGCTGCATGCAAAAAATTATTTGATTCTGTTTGAATTTGCGGCAGTTATCGTTTGCCATAGAAAAAAAATCTACAGACAGACAGACACACACACAGACAGACAGACAGACAGACAGACATACAGACACACAGACACTTTTCGGAAAACGACTTTTTTCATGTTTTGAGTGTAGTACAATCAGAATCTGCAATAATCTCGAACACGATTTTTTTTGCCATCACCATACTTCCATTCCTTAAGGAATATGGAAGTAAAACAGACAGGAAGCTAAGGAGGAGAATAATAAAAATAGACAGGAAGATAGGCCGGAAATTAAAGTAAGTATAGAATCCCTGAGAAAAGACAGACAGGAAGATAAGGAGGAGAATAATAAAAACAGACAGGAAGATAGGGAGGAATTAGACAGAAAAATAGAATCTTTAAGAGAGTATATAACCGATAAGATCAATGACAATGGGAAAAAGCTGGAGCTATTCCAGGAGGAAAATAAAAAATGTATAGACTCCCTGAAAAAAGAAATTACCACAAATTACGAAACAGTAAACAAAAAGATCGATGATAGTAAAATCGACAGTGACAAGAAGGTCGAGACAATGGAGAAACAGTTAGAAAGGTTGCAGGAAGGCAATAATACCCGTTTCGAAAATATAGAGGAGCGAACCGTAGAGACCAAACAAGATGTTAGAACTCTCGAAAACAAGGTAAGGCAAAACCAAGACGAAATCATGCAGGAGGTACGAGAAGTCCGGAAAGACGTTATCGAGAGAATACAAAGAACGTATGACATAGCTAACAGGTTGGACGAGCAGATAAAAACTAATAGAAACAATATACATGAAATAGATCAGAGGGAGAAAAACCTGCAGGACAGATTAGAAGCGCTGAGGGACACACCGATATTGAATACCCATACGTGTCATAGCGAGAACAGGGAGGTAATTAACTTCCAAAATTATCGCCGGAACCCTATGGAATTCTTAGAGAGGATGGAAGAGTTCATTGAAAGAAATAGAGAAACAAGATGGGATAGAATAAGGGAAATGTTAGACGAAACGTACCGAAATACGAGGGATAATCGGTGGATAGCGGTACGACCCGAAATAAGAAACTTAGTCGAATTCAAACGCCAATTCAAAGAAAAGTATTGGTCAGAAACAGCGCAAAACAAAGTAAGAATGGACATATTCTACGGGAAATACGACGCGTCCAATGGACAATCCCCAACATCTTATTTCCTGGGAAAGATATATTTGGCACGAAAGTTAATACCGCCAATCCCGGAAGAATGTTTGGTGAGACAGTTAGCTGGACATTATAGCTACGGTATTAAAGATGCCCAATTGTACCAACAACTCAGTAAAATAACTGATCTAGCTAAGTTATTAGAAAACTGTGAGTCTGCTGGAGGATTCCAAGACTACCAACCCCCCAGTCGTAAAGTAGACTATAATAATAGTAACAACGGACCAAACCGGAATGGAGGTGGAAATGGTAATAATATTAACCCGAATAGCCAGAACAATAGCACCCCACTAAATAGCCGAAATAACAATAATCAAGGTCCAAATAACCGTAACCATCCGGGACCAAACCGAAACAATTACCCCGAAAACAATTACAATAGGAATTATAACCAAGGAAATAGTTATCGCGGCAATAATTATAGAGGGAATAATTATAGTCAGGGAAATAATTATCGAAACGGAGGTAATCAAGGAGGAGGTGATAGGAGGAATCAGTAGTATAGACACCAGGTAAACTATACAATGGCCTATCAACGACCATACCAACCCAATTTACCGACTTACGTGTATTACCCACAACAGACGCAAGGTAACCAGAGTAATACAACGAATAGCCGACCTATTAGTGGTAACCCCGAGGTTAGACAGGAACCACAAACAAGTCAGCAACTCAATGTTCCGGGAGACCGGGCAAATGAGACAGGTGCTCATTTAAACTAGACGCGGCAGTGAAAAAGGAAAACAGCCCTTCACTGATCCAATATTATAGGGTAACTGAACACAAAAATAGACAGGACAAAGACAGGACAATGACACTGAGAACAAATAATTATCTCAGAGATATTAGGGAGGAGTTGTTAGAAGAGAGGGATAATATAGTCGAAAATCATAATAAAGGGAATAATGGTATAGTACAACTTAAGGCAGATATCAATGGTATAGATGCAACATTACTCATTGATACAGGATCAAATGTATCGCTCATAGACAGTGTGGAGTTAGAGAGAATTAAACAGAACAGTAATTTACCCATACCCACTCTGCCTATAAATAACATTATATTAGTCGGAGCGACGGGAAGGCAGAATAAATCGATAAAGAAACAGGTGTCATTAGAGATGACCAGTAATGGTGTAACATTGCCAATCGGACTATTAGTGGCGAATAATTTACCCATGAATATCCTAATAGGCTGCGATATACTTAGGCTATATAATGCGATAATAAATTTAGATAGTAAGGTTATAACGTTAAAGACAAATGAGGGAATTTGGACCAATAATATAATTGATACCCAAGGAGATAGTACAAACAACGCACCTTATCAAGCTATAGTAAATCATTATTATTGTGCCGATCGACCACTAAACATGCCCTTATATCAGGAGGATAACCCAGAGTTGTGGTTAGAAAAATTGGAAGAAATAAGGGAATTCCAAAGGACGAAAGCAAGGGGTCAGATTAGCGAAGCACAGGCTGGACGATTGATTACGGTATATAATAATTATCGACATATATTCTCAAACGCTCCAGGTAAAGTCAGAAATTATCAATGCACCATAAAATTTAAAACCCCTGTAGAATTTAACAGAAAATCATATCCGATTGCTTACTCACTAAAGAACGAAGTTAGGGAGGAATTGAACAGGATGATAGAGGACGACATAATTGAATATAGTCATTCGCCCTTTACTAGCCCAATCATAGCTGTGCCGAAAAAGAATGGACAGGTGCGTATATGTCTCGATGCTAGGGAGATTAACAAGATGATTGTTAACGACCGCACATCCCCTGGTGAGATAGAAGAAATACTGAAAAATTTTCACGGGACAAGGTATATAAGTTCATGGGATACAGTATGCGGCTACTGGCAGGTAGAACTCCACCCAGACAGTAGGAGATATATGGCATTCATATTTGAAGGCAGAAACTATCAGTTTAAACGATTACCCTTTGGTTTGATAAATTCAGTGGCGGTATTTGTAAAGATAATGGACAGAATATTGGGGCAGGAAGTGCTGAAATTTACGACAGTATATGTCGACGATTTACTGGTAACTTCAGCGAATTGGGATGACCATTGCAATAGGGTTGAACAGGTGTTAGAGAAGCTATCAGAGAATAATATCACCCTCAAATTAGACAAGTCCCAATTTATTGCAAATGAGGTGAAATTTTTAGGTTTTAATCTAACCGAGCAAGGGATTACTCCATCCAAAGAGAAAGTAGAGGCAATACAGAAGTTCCCCACCCCAAAAAACAGGAAACAGCTTCAATCATTTTTAGGAATCTGTAACTATTACAGGAAGTTTCGGTCCAATTATTCAGAACTAACTGCCAGGTTTCAAAAGCAGTTATCAGCTAAAGACAAATGGACTTGGAGACCAGAGCAAGATGGAGTGCTCAATCTCATAAAGGAGAAATTTTTAGAAGCAGTTATGTTACATCACCCCGACTTTACGAAACCATTTTATCTAAATTGCGATGCCAGTAATGTAAGTTTAGGTACAGCCTTATATCAACAAGATCAGGATGGAAACCATTTAGTGATTAGCTTCGCCAGCCGCGTGCTGAACAGTTGCGAACGAAACTACAATACCACTGAAAAAGAGTTATTGAGTGTAGTTTTCGCATGCGGTAAATTTCGAACGTATATACTAGGATACCCCATCACGGTTATGAGTGACCACAAATCAATATCATTTTTAAAACATTGTAAGCTAAATCATGGAAGGCTGACGAGATGGGTTTTGGCCCTACAGGAATATAATATCACATGGGAATATATACCAGGCAAACAAAACATAGCAGCCGACGTCCTATCCCGCATCAATTTACAAAACCAAACCTTTGACGGCGAAAAGGAACAAATAGCGAAGGTATACAATATTATTAAGAGCAGGGAAGATTTAAAAAATATTTTAAACCATGTGAAGGCACAACAAGAGGCCGACCCAAAATTAGGAAATATTAGGAAAAGGGTACTGGAAGGCGATGAAGTTATAAATAAATATTACTGTATACACGACGATACGTTGTTTATAAGGAATACCCCACACCAATAGAATTGGAAGTTATTAATTCCACCAGGGATAGAGAGGCCTCTAATCATTGATTATCACGATAGGTACGGACACATGGGTGACCTCAAGGTAAGGAAAGCGTTGGAAGAGCAAACATACATCAAAGGGATGAATAAAAAAGTGCAACAGGCGATACAGTCATGCGATATTTGTCAGAAGGTAAAATGTAATAACGAAAGAAAGGAAGGGGTCATGATACCCATAACATCCACCGAAAAATTAGAAAAGGTATTTCTCGATATCTGTGGACCATTTCCACGCAACGGTGGAAGGCGCAGATATAAATTCATCGTAATTATCTTTGACCATTTCAGCAAATATACTAAGCTTTATCCGATAACTAGGGCTACGACAAAGAAAATTATAGAAATCATAATAGAACGGTATATAATGGAGGTAGGCAGACCGTATTCTATAATTACAGACCACGGTACCCAGTTTAAGGGAAAATTATGGAAAGAGAACCTTATAGAACACGGGATAAAGACGTATAAGACATCCGTGTATCACCCGAATAGTAACCCAGCCGAGAGAGTGTTGAGGGAAGTAGGACGGTTGTTGAGAACCTACTGCCATGAGGAACAGAAGAGATGGCACGAATACTTAGCGTCAACCGAGGATTTTCTCAATTTATCATATCACAATACCATAGAGGAGTCACCGTACACAGTTATGTTCGAAAGACCCCCACCACGGGAGATAAAGGAGATTATTAGTTTTCCCAGCGAACCTGAATACCAATTTGAAGGAACCAAATTTTATAACAGAGTGTTAGAAAAAACGGAACAACAACGGAAGAAATATATTCAATCCCAACCAAAGGCAATTAAGTATAAGGTAGGAGAAAAGGTGTTAGTCCGAAATAGAGAATTGCCCAGTACTATACAAGGCATAACGAAAAAATTGTTACTTTTATATACAGGACCTTTTACAATTACGAAAGACAATGAAAACAATACATACGAGGTAACAGACACTGTTAGTAACAAAGTAAAGGGTACATATAATCAAGAGTCATTGAGAAGGTACCATGAATAAAAACACAAGTCAACGTATATTTACCAACTTACCCGTACTTATAGAAGGAGAGGAGAGATTATTAATAAATAAAAATACGAGAAGGACACCTTACACCAAAGGCAAAAATATATATGTAGAGTATAAATAGTTTTCCAATAGCCAAGTCAACGTATATTTACCAACTTACCCGTACTTATAGAAGGAGAAAAAGGAATAGAGATTATTAATAAAAATAAATAAATAAAAATACGAGAAGGACACCTTCCACCAAAGGCAAGAAGATATATATGTAAGATATAAATTTATTTCCAATAGCCAAGTCAACGTATATTTACCAACTTACCCGTACTTAGAAAAGGAGTGAAGATATTATTAATAAAAATAAAAATACGAGAAGGACACCTTACACCAAAGGCAAAAATATATATGTAAAGTATAAATTTATTTCCAATAGCCAAGTCAACGTATATTTACCAACTTACCCGTACTGAGAAAAGGAGAGAAGATATTATTAATAAAAATAAAAATACGAGAAGGACACCTTCCACCAAAGGCAAGAAGATATATATGTAAGATATAAATTTATTTCCAATAGCCAAGTCAACGTATATTTACCGACTTATCCGTACTTATAGAAGGAGAGGAGAGATTATTAATATAAATAAAAATTACGAGAAGGACACCTTCCACCAAAGGCAAAAATATATATATAAAATATAAATTTATTTCCAATAGCCAAGTCAACGTATATTTATCAACTTACCCGTACTTAGCGAAGGAGAGAAAGGAAAGAAGGAAAGGAAATAATTAATTAAATAAATTATTGAACAATCAAAGAACAATTGATATTACTAAGGAGGAGAAATACTGTCATATAATTGGGACTAAAAGGAAATGATAAATGAAAAAAAAAAAGGAAACTGTTACATAAGGAGGTAATGATGAATCTATAAATATAGCTATTAACATTGAATGATTTTAAAAGATAATTTTACCTGCGGAGAACGATATATTAATATAATTGAGAAATAATCAGAAGAGTTAAGGAAGGGAATTTATGTGTAGGAGCCTATGATCTTTGAATATTATTTTTTTTTATTATTATTATTTGTTGCGAAAGTGCAATTATAAGTACGTCTTATATATTTTCTGGACAGAGATGTGTTGCCTCTGATTTCAGTAATTATAGTTAGGGAAGGGCGGAGAATGTATGCCACAGCGAGCCACTCTGACTTCGAACCCGCTATAAAAGTTAGGGAATTGTTAGGGAGTTATATCAAAGATTAAATAATTAACATCAAGGTAAAAGGAAAGGAATAGGAGATACGATAAAGAATGAGACATGAATAATGAGATGGATTAATATATTAAAGGAGTAGTACAGGAATCTAATTATAAGATAAAAGGATGAAATATTAATGAAGCTAATAGAAGGTTAATATACAAATGATAGTCTCATCAAAACTGAAGAAATGTTTTTCCCAAATTATCAATTTTAACGGAGAGGCATATGTAAAGTCACAGAACATTCCATAAAGGAAATTATTTGCATAGTAATTTATCATAAGAGGAAAGTGAGGTGAACTGTATCGAACCCAAGTAAACCGAAAAATTTTGTAATATTGTCTGATAATTAATATCATTAACATGAAAAAACGACAAGACTATGACTAAGACTCAAACCCCATATATATTAATTAAGTGAAGAACAGTGTAAAACTAATAATATACTATAAGAGAGACAGATAATATCAGAAATAACCAAAATGAGGTCATTACTTATTAAGAAATGTAACTCTGAATAGGGTATAAAAAACTATTTATTGTGAATTAATGGACGAGATCCACTATTATACTTTGTAATATAAATAAAATAAATGTATTAAATGATTTGAATACATTATTAAAAAGGATGTAAGTTAAAATAAAAAAATATATAAATGTTGTGACAAAAAATCTATGTTTAGGAGCTGAGTCCAATCGCTCAGATTTTATGTGAAAATTAATTATTATAGAATTAATATAAAAACTATACGTAAATGTCAATTAGACAAAGATGAACAAATTATCTTAAATAGAGAAAGCTGTAAAGTGATTAGAAATCAATTAAAATAACCAAAAACCGTATTAACTGAAAACATGTGATGGACCTATAATATTGTAATATTTATGAATTTAATGTTGACAAAATGCAACCAAATTGTATTATAAAGTTGAAATACAATATAATGTGTCTATACTTATATATTTGACCAACTAAAACACTTTAACAGTCGAGTTAGGAAACTATTTACCTATACCATACCAGGCTGGGATCAAAAACAATCACAAAAAAACAGTCATATTTGACAGAATAATTGTAGAATATTAGCAAAAATAAAGGAAAATGGTACAATCCTATAGTGTACTATAGAGACAAACTTACTCAGTTAAAAACAAGCTTAATTCTTAAAGGATTTGAAATATGAGAGTGAAATTTGTCACACCAAGAAAATGAATCACTTATGCAAACCAATATGATGCTAAGTAATGTTACAGTAAAAATAATATGTATCAGGATAAACCAGGTATCACCAAAGATAGACAATATAATAAACTCTCAGTGAATACCCAAAAAATCTCATATATGGTACCGAAAAAAGACAAATTATTGTAAAGAACCAGTGACAAAAACATAGGCCATATATAAGGCCTATACAAAACTGAACTTATTTATATGTTATATGTGTTAATATTTGTTTATTTTGTTATAAAAAGATAATTATGTTATGCATTAATGTTGCAGCAAGAACCAAACAACTTCACAACATTTTTATAAGTAGAAAATTGGAATTTTGTGAAAACATTCCAAGGTAAGAGTTGTATTTTATGTTATTTTATTAGAGTTAATTTGTTCAAAACCAATCGTAATTAGTATCATTAGATTCAGTTGAAAGCAGAGAATCCAAAAATAGTAGTGGTATGCAGATTGTAAGTAGTTATATAAAATTGTTTGACAAATACCAGAATAATTTCAGTAATATCCTTTAGTGTGAAGAATAAGAAGTTTTTGTTCTAAAGCTTCTACGGAAGTCAAATTTGTTCCATGATGTTCCATTTGATTATTCTCGAACGTTCTAGAAGAAACTTTTACTCAAAAATACCGGAAGTTCATGTCAAAAAATTAAAACAATGCCCCTTATAGAGTATAAAAGGAAGACGAAATTTGACCAAAAAACACTTTATGCTTTGAATCCAGAAGAGACACATCACCCACGAAACTGATCATCACATCCGAGGCGAAACCGAAGAACGAGAATTCGACACGAGAACACAGAAAGGCTTTTCCCGTACATGACAAAAGACTGAACTAACCTATACAAGGAGTATACGCCAACGTGTTGTTGAATAGAGCAGCAACACGCCTTATTTAATAGAACGCACGCAGCCAGAATACTAGCGACCCTGAAAAGGACCAAATTTTAATAGAGAATCAATTCTGCTGGTGTTCGCTAAGACAAACTGACTTCGACAAAATTCCCAAAACGATTTACTGACAAGCCTTTCAACGTTTAGTCCGGAACTGGCGCTGCGACGGCCGAATCGAGAAACTACGCAGACAGCTGATCACCGCCGGCAGAATTCAAAGCATAGATTCAGTGCGAAACTTATTTCAATCGTGCGGAGTTTTAAAAACCGTATTTTGACTTACAAATAATTACCAGTGCACGAGGAACGTTAACACGAAGAGGCAAGATTGAAAACGTCCCCAAGAGAAGTGTCCAGTGCAAGAAATAATTACCCACCGGAACGTGAGTTGTTCAAAAGTTAAAGTCATTTTTAACTGGTATAATTTGTCACACAGTTGTACTACACATGTCACACACCTTCAAATCACACAATTTTTGTAAAGCATCCTATTGATTTGTCTTGGTAGTTCGAAGGAGTCACGTCCTGAGTATAAAGATTTTTTCATACACTAAACTCAAGCTTTTCAACTGAGTAAATAAAATATTTATTAGCCGATACTTGATTGAAAAAACTTGTCAATAATAATTTTTTGTAACTCTGCAATTTTATTTAATACGAGTGTTAGTCCTTCAGACGATTTTTAAGGTTCATTAAACATACGTTATTTTCGAATTCAAACTCTCTTGTTCACATTTTTTCATAGAATTAATTTAACAACTAAGAAATCAAAATTTTATTTTAATAATAATAATAATAATAATTTCTTGGAACAAAAAATCCAAGTGGCGCCCACATACACATAGTAGCTTAAGTTGTTTTGCAGGACGACATCATCGCAGAGGAACCAGTCATCAGTAAGTATCAAAAGTGCGCGGAGTGTAACACCCGACATATAACAACACAACACACTTACAATTTCTCTTTACTATTATATATATATATTTTTTACTATAATACTTATGACTAATTTACCTCAAGATATACTTTTTTCTTTTAGGAACATGTATATATATATATATCTATATTACAACGCTACTTTAAGAAGGCCTAACATGTCCTTCTTATCCTCGTCGTCCATCAGTGGGTTTACACGAGTTACATACGCCTCAAACAGCTTTAGGAACTCTACAGGATTCTCATGTGGGTTTCCTGAAAACGCAAGGTTTTCCGGTTCTTCCTTATAGCCGCCACACCTCACTACTTTGGTTTGCTGTGACTTCATTGCTTTAGTCAGATCCTCCCGCATTACCTTTAACTGCTGTTCCATCTTTTGATGTACTTCGTCACTGTTAGCCTTACTCTCTACCTGTTTCTTAACTTCTTTAATATTTACACCCAGTTGGGTACACTCTTCTCTAGTATTTTGGATTTCTTCTTTATTTAGAAGCGATTGTGTTTTTAATTCAGCTGTTACTTCGCTGAATTGTTGATTAATGAGGGTTACTTTTTGTTCTAACCTTTCATGTAATTCATTTCTAAATTTATTTAGCTTTTCGTCTTGACGGTGAAAATTAGTGTTTACTTGTTTTCTAAACTCATCTAGCGTAGTTTTAACCTCTTCGGTATGCTTATCAAACCTACTATTACTCTCGTCTATTTTATTATTAGTACTATCTAATTTACTAGCTAGATTAGATATTTCTTCATCTATTTTAAATATAGCCTCTTTACTACTTTGTTCTATTTGGCTACATAAATTTTCATTTATTTGTTTCATTTCACTGGACAAATATTTATTAGTTTGTTCTATTTTATTATTAACATCTGTTAACAATTTTTGATTACTTTCCTCTAAACTTTTATTATTTTCTTCAATTTTCTTTGATAATTCACTATTTGTACTTTCAATTTTATTAATAGTTTTTCCAATTTCACTAGTTAATTGATTCTTTGTATCTTTTATTTCAGTTTTAGTTTCATCCATTTTAGTGGTCAACTGCTTAAACATTTGCTCAATTGCTGCCATATCTACTGCTGATGATTTAGCCATTTTTTAAATTTTATTTTTAACAAATTAATTTATCAATTATTTAACAGTTATTTGTAACCTTGAATTCCACTTTTTTTCAAATTTATTAATATTACAATTTAACTAATCACTTGGGTAATGGCAACGCCAAATTATATAACTTTATTTATATAATTTTGTGAGTTTAATCGGGCCCATTAGTTGCGGCGACAAATTTTTATGTAACTTATTTTTACATACAAATTTGGTGCTTTAATCGTGCCCCACGTTGGGTGCCAAATCTATACAACGCTACCTTTCGTCTGACACAATTATCTAATATTTGTGATGTTAGATAAAAAGTTACTTACCCGTGATATTACTTTACCTGGGCGCCAGAACAAATCCCAGATACAAATGACACGGTTTCAGCTTAGCTCAGCGCATGGAGACGCTCTTTCTCAGGATTCGTTCAGTGATTGTGGTTTTCAAGGGGAATCGTTACAAACAACACTTTAAGATTTGCTTGATTATTTAACTAACTTTTATTTAATTATTTTTAAACTTTAAATTGTTAATGGTAGGACTTAATTCTACCCTAACACTTATATTTACTGAGTGAGTGTGAAAAGTAATGATTAAGACGCTCAAACGGCCTATAGCTCTTATCTGGTTTGATTAAGAGATTTCTATCTCCCAAACCAGTGCTAAAGAACAGGTCTGCAATAATTTGCACGTCCAATACTACACACCACTTTCCATTCAACACTGTTATACTATATTAGAGTTAATCTTATAGTTAAAATACAAAGTGTGCTTTTCTTAGTGTCTTTTTAAAATTGTTTATTGTTTTATTATTTGTTTAGTGCTTATTTCATTGATCAATGAATCTATTTCTTACTGTATGATGCGTAGACCGAAGATAGGAATCTGTAGAGGTCCTCCTTTTGATGGTGTTGCACAGAAGAATGGATGTTGATCAATGCTGTTGAAGATGCCCTGGCAATTACAGATGCTGTAGCCTTCTGTAGCACAGGTCCTTCACGGCTATTGATTAATTAATTAATTATTTAATTAATTAACTGTTGTTTTACGCAGCGAGTGTTATTGAACGTTATTAATTCATCTACACTGCGGTCTACTTCTCGAATTAGAACTTAAATTGCACTTTTGCGTGATTTGAAAATTTCTGTATGTGAATTATACACGTCTAGTGTGTTTAAGTACCGAACGAAGAGTGATACTACCCCTCGCTTTGAGCTGGCGTCAGTTTTAAATACGGGCTGTTGATTGGTTGTACAAATAAATCATGCGTTTTTCTAGTTGTGACAATCTAGAACAGGTCGGTCAAATACTCCGTGACAGGTTCCAAACGGCAGAGAATTTCTTGTCAAAATCGTACTTCCTGTATTTGCAAATCGATTGATTACAGGTATTTGCAAATGTGTTTCCAAAGATCTGACCAAAGAATATTGTTGCTTAGGTCTTTATCTGTGTGTGTGTGTGTGTGTGTGTGTGTGTGTGTGTGTGTGTGTGTGTGTGTGTGTGTGTGTGTGTGTGTGTGTGTGTGTGAAAACACCTTATTCCTACGTAGCATAATTCTCTCGTTATTCCTGTTGGCGTGCGTCATCCGTATAACTTCTTCAATTGTTAATTATATTAACTGAGATTGCGGTTACTTATAAAGCTTTTCTTGCTGAATACCATGCTGTTTTCAGAATTGCCGTATATTTATAACTTTTGAAGTTATCGCAGGTTGAACTGATAATTCGCTTTGAGTAAAATTACATGTTTGAACTGGATTCTGATGTCGCGGTGACGTGGTTAGAGTGAGATGGCTGCGATTATACGCTCTCTCTCTTCCTTACGGCGCTACACTCGTACCGTCTATAGCTTTCATATAACGCTCTGATAGGACGCTATTATGAATCGTTATTATATATATATATATATATATATGTCCCTTTTTGCTTTGAAACTAGTATAGTGTTGTTGTGTGAGATTCAGAAAACTGGAATTCTCCCACCTGCGTTTGTAAGAATTACTGAGTCCTGTGATAATGTATGCTGGTATGGTCCTGGTCGGTAATGGAGTTCGCGCTCATATCTTCACATGAAGTTGTCGCTCGTGATATTGTTGAGCATTCCTGGGTATTCCTGGGTCCGACGGCGTTGGGGAGCCTGTTAGCGTACAGCTCTCCAGAGGGTGACAGGTGTTGTAATCACCATCTACGGACCTTTCTCCCGACTGGGGAGGGGACCCTGCAACATCGTTTCATTTCTATACAGCTGTCGGAAAATACAGTTAAACCAACTCCTTTTGTCTCGGAAAACCAACAACACACTCACACTGTCCTACTTTTAGGCACTCTACTTCTCTGTTATTAGTAATGCTTAAACATTGCATGAATATAATTCTGATTGCTTAATGCATGAAGCTTATGGCTCTCTTAGTCACTTTATTACAAAAAATTACACATTTGAAGTTAAATTTAATTTTACCGTTTGTACGATATGTTCACATTTATTATTCATGCATTTGTTCCATTAATTCATATATTTTCACAACAATAAAAATAAACCTCGTATTGAACATCTATACTCATATACACAGTACCGGTACACCCAATGCAAAACAGAAACAGTTTGATATAATTTTAATTCGTTACATAATATCACTCCTTTTCTCTGTTAACCTTTACGAACATTAACATTAACATTACTTTTAGCTCACATTTATTTTTAAACATTCCTAAGTCAGTTGAGTGCAAAGTCGGCCACGTGTAGCCAGACAGGAAGTACCGTATAAATTTAATCTAGATTAGATTCTTACTAATAAAACGGATTTTACGTTTAGATTACACACACACAACATAACACATATTCAGAATAATTTAACATTGAACACTCTAATAAACCTCTGTGTAATAACCTCACCTAAGACACTTTACTTTTTACTCGCACATGATAGTTCTAGAAGATAGTTTCCCAGCGGTCGGACCAATTCACCACCTCAACGGATAGAAGAAAAATGAGACCAGGTCAAGCGTTCCATGAACCCACGACGCTACAGAAGAACTTGTTATAAATTGTCGATCCGCGATCAGCTGAGAGCAGTTAACTGCAAGGTTTAAACGGCCTACATTATCGCGTCGCCTCTCACGGGCGGCAACCTTGATTTAGTCGGCGCTGCTATCTTACTTCGCCCTAGCGCGGCACGGCCTCCTGAATTACGTCGCCGCTCAAAGTCACGGCGACTGTTTGACTAAATAACATTGTCGCTGACGGCCACGGCCTATCGATCCAGCCCGCCAGTCTCGAGCGGAGTGATTCACGTTTAAAAACTTGCCGGGGAATTTAAATTTAAAATCGCCTCGGCACAACATCATAAATACAAAGCGTCTTGTACGGTACGGCCGTGTGTGGAACGGATGTCTCACGATCGTTGGACCAAAAAGTTGCTAGACTGGATGAATCTTGACGACTGAAACGGGGTAGACCCAATAGATCATGGAAAGCGTACTTAGAGGAGAACGGATGAGAGGGGGGAAATGAGACTTGCAAAGTGGTAGTTGGTACAACAGACGCTCTGGTGTGCAGTATGTGAGGGAATACTGTAGATTTAGAAGACTTGCAATTGATAGATGGTGACTCGTATAATGTCTGCTGTCCCAGTTGCTTGGGATTCCTTTCCGAAATACGTCCCATGTTCTCACGTTGTTCAGTACATCTTGGAAACAGTCGGAAACATTTTCTTTTTAGTAAATTTGTACTATTTTTCTTTTCGTTTTGTAATAAAACAGAAAGAGAATCGCTGAAACTTTGGTGAGGGTGAAAGCGATGAGTTTCGAAAGTATGGAAAAACGATGGAGAACCGACGATGGAAGAAAATGACCTGAGGAATAAGCAGAAACGGATGTTAGGGTACGAGGCACACGCGCTCTATAGAATCCGCTGGATGACCCGTAGAGCATTTTCAGTACCTTTTTTAAAATTATTTGATTTTAACATTCCCAAAAGGTCGATGTTTTATCTTACTGACATTCTGACAGATTACAGTTAAACCATTTCCTTATCCAAAATAAGAGTTATGGCTTTTTCTGGCGCAAACCATATTAGAACAAAGACTGTCATACAGGAGTCGCCAATAGAACAGGTGCCATATTTCAAATATCTAGGGTGCAGCATCACATATCAAGATGATTCGGAGATTGAAAGCAAAATTAGTCTCTTCCAGTCGCTTTGTGGCTGTATCATTAAACATTTAAATAAGAAATCAAGGAAAGAGACGCTATTGAAATATTATAATGTAATGGCCGTACCTCAACTACTGCATGGTAGTGAGACTTGGATTAGAAAGGCCAAAGATATATTATAATATAACTTACTTACGTACACTCTCGGGTGTATTTAGTGTATAGTGTAATTATATGTGTTGTTAATCTTGTTATCTTCAAACCACGTTGGGTTCGTTACGTTATAATAAAACAATTTAAATATATTTAGTCTGTTATAACAACACGGTTTGTTACTTTGTAATGATTCTTGGTGTTATTATGATTTTAATTATTATAAAGTTGTTTAAAAGGAATGTTAAAATTCTCTCGATGCATTCTGGTATGTTTACCTTTTCACTTACCATCGGTTAATGTCCTCAATCTTCCAATATGGACCCTGTATCACTGAAATGTCACAACACAATTTACAGAATAATTCACTTGTGTATTGGTATGTGTACAGTAAATAAAATAATTTTTGTATTTGATGCTGAATTGAAATTCAAATACTGGCCGCTCGATTATCGTGCTGCCACCTTAGGAAACAATTGCTCTTTAAATAAACTTTTCTTGTGCCTATTTTGAAAAAATAATAAGACTGATCCACAGGTAAGAGAACTATTACTTTATTAACGTTAAGTTAATTCAAATTGAAATCCTTTTAAAACAATAAATAATTGTCAAAAAACAAGTTAATTATTTGATGAGAGTCTTTCAGCTCAGGGCTGGTATCATTGATATGGTATACAATATTATTGCTAACCTTATTTGGTTAATTTTGGTTATAATTAACAAAATTCGTGCGTTCTTTTAATTGACATGATACAAGTTACAAAGATGCTGATACAAAACAATATTATTTTATACAGGATAATTAAAAATAAAAAAAAAAAACTTTAAATACGATATCAGAAATTATCATATCATGGTACAACTGGTGTAAAATTATCGGCTATCCAGATAGGTGGAATGCGCGTTCATAAACGCTGCGTATCGAAATAATATTATTTGGCTAAGTATTAACAATGGAATGTATTTTATTTAAGATATAAATTCTTATTACTTGAGTCTCTTCAAATGATTATAAATTTAAAACAGGACTCAGTGTTGGTATTGAACGTTTGTTCCGTATAGGTTAGCTTAACCTGTTGCTCAAAGTGAGTTATTAAAATATTTAATCTATAGTATAAATTATCTTAAAACTATACATAACATATATTAAAATGATTGCATTGTTTATTAACGGCAATGATTGTTCTCGAATGTTAATTTATAAATGACTTGGTTCAGCATTCGACGTAGTCAAGTTAGCGTCTATATTTACTCTTGTTATTTTCGACATTTTGTTATCATATTGAATTCGTTTATTATTCTCTTTAAAAATATCAATAGTGTTTTATTTAATCAATACAATTAATAAAATCAAGAACCTTTACTCATAGGCCTATTAATTGACAATTGTCTACTAATTTAGTCATGTACAACCCGTGCTTGACTAGAGTAGTGTCAACATAAAATTTATCAATCGGTAATTATTATATTTCTTTTTTTAAAAATATTGTTAATAAATAGTACTCCCTGCATTTAACACTCCTCATCGCCCTTATTATACACTGGCGATGGTTATTATTTATCACATCACTCGTTGCACTGTCACACGTAGAGGTTATTTACATAGGTTAGTTTACAAGGCTCGACTATACTGAGGGACGCGCACAAATTCAAAAATCTTGTCACTGACTGTCGTGCGTTCCATTCGCTTTGGTGGTCCAAGATCAATTGATGCTTCTCGTCGAAGTTGTTTCTGGCGTCTCCTAAAATTAGCTCTTCTCATTGGTTGAAAATTCTTTAATCTCAACCCCAAACGCTTTAGTAACATTAAAACTTTTATTTTTTGGCGTCAGTTTTTGGGTTTGAGAGTAAGCTGTGACGCGTTCAATCCTTTTTGGAAATGATAGAAAATTTGTTATTATACATAACTTTCTTATGACTTGTCCAATTAATAAACTATTGGTACCATTATTCTGTGGATACTTGGGTCTTTCTATAAAGTCCAAATAAGCTATAAATCCGTTCATAAATAACCTATCTCACTTCCCGAAAATTCACTTATTGTGGTTCTTAATATAATTAAGTCTTTCCACTTTATTTTTATGTAATTTTATTCTAATACTTATATTTAAGTGTTCAGAGTCCATTTCTCTTACTAATTAATTCTAAATATTAAGATATTTACATTTTTAGTAAAATGCATTTTTGGCGTGTAAGCCATACATGTCCTTGCACTTGTATTTACTTATTCTAACATATTATCTTATCATAAGGTACTTCTCCGGTACTCAAATTGTACTTCACATGTTTGTACACCTTTGTTGAAGCTTTATTTCTGTATATGGTGCTTCATTTAGTCATATAGTGTGGTTTAAATATACCGTGTCACAGTTCCGTTACTTTGATACTCTTATTTTGTTACTGTTTGTACTTAATGCATGTATATTTATTTATTAAAGTGTACCTAGACATTGTACATTGTCTGTCTAGTGTGTGTACTACCTTCCTGTTGGTTTAAATATCTCTAAATTTCAGTAGGATGGTTATTTGCATCTAGTCCTACTGGTCAAGTATATTTGTTTATCATTATATTGATATTATTTTATACATTTAATGCTTGTTAAGTATACCCATAGAGGAATTGAGTATTCTACTTACTACTGGTAAACTATTTTCCTCTCTATTATCAAGTTTAAAGCGTATTTTGTGTAACTCTGGTAGTCACCTTGTGTTTTGGCTGATCTGGCTATTGTTTGTTTCAATAATTTAAATTATATAATTGTGTTTCTCAGCTTATACTGTGTTCATTATCTTATTCATTTGTCTTATTTTGGTTGTTGCTTTGAACAACTACTTTTGATTGCTTTTTCTAATTATTATGTGTGATTTTATGTTGTAGATCCTGCTCAAATGAGGTTATGTGTCTCTTACTGATTTGACAACAATATACATCCTAATCTGTTCAACATTCTGCTTAATTATTATAATCTTATTATGACATGTTATTACTATTGTCTATTGCAATGTTCTACACATTTTATACACATTTTACACTATCTGTTTATACATCAATACTTAATTTTTACTTATTTATGTCACACACATTATGTGTTTGTATTTTGGTTTGGGCACATGGTTTTGTCTCTCTATAACAAATTGTCTTATTTACAACACATTAGTTATCACATTATATATATTTTGTCCTTTGTTATTTTGATATTTAGGCATATATCTTATCAAGGATTTTATATTCTGTTTCCATTGTTTTTGAACAATTATTTCTCTTTTTAATCTCAATATATTGGTGGTCTTACTATGTTTTTATTTTGTTACAATCTTGGTTCATAAATCGTACACTAAATGTTTGTGTAGTTTACTTGGTAATCACTGTTTCTACTTGTTAACACTTTTTAATCTTCCTCTTCTATAAACATTACACTTTTATTGTCTGTGGTGTTTACTTGGGGTAGTGTTATTTTATTATGTATCGATGCACTCACATAAGATATTCACTATCATTGTTTGTGGCTACTTATTAAGTTTTCGACACTTGATCCTTAGTTATCTTGTCTTCATTTTATCCTTCCTTGTTGGAGGATATTATAATTACTAATCTGGCAGTCATTACACTTGTCTTATCTTTCTGGTCGTGGTGCCTTCCTTACACTGGGAGTGGTGTTGTCTTGTTCTTGTTACATATTCTTCATTATTCATTATACACTTCTTCTTCTTCTTCTTCTTCTTCTTCTTCTTCTTCTTCTTCTTCTTCTTCTTCTTCTTCTTCTTCTTCTTCTTCTTCTTCTTCTTCTTCTTCTTCTTCTTCTTCTTCTTCTTCTTCTTCTTCTTCTTCATATTTACATCTCCTCTTCTAGTTATCAGGTTTCTTCTTTTTCATAGTTATTTTTTATCACTTACATGGTATTTGTTGTTCCCTCACTTGTATGATAATTTATATCGTATTTATAACATAATTATTTATTTCATATTCATATTTATTTGTCACAGTTCATATTTATTTTGCTTAAATTATATGTCCAATTACTTGTATAATAATAGTTGACATGTCCCCTCACTTTGGTGATCACTTATTTTCCTTAGTTAATATGTCCCCTCACTTGTATGTTAATAGATGGTATGTCCCCTCACTTGTATGATAATAGATGGCATGTCCCCTCACTTGTATGATCTATTGGGCCTTTGTTGCTAACGTATTGGTTTGGTTTTTTATCTTCTATTCTCCTTCTATCACTTTGATGATGCTTTTATTATAGTTCTTCCTTCTCCTGCGTTGGCTTGCTACGACATTATTTGTATATAGATACACACTTGGCTTTATACTTTAGCTATTCTTTCTCATTTTTGCTCAAACATGTTCGTGGTACTCTTTTATTCGACGTATTGTATTATTTATATGTAACTACAATTTTGTTACGTTACAATATCTAGAATACAAGGAGCGGAAATGAGGTTTCTGAGGGCTGTAAAGAGTTGTACTATGAGAGATCTTATCAGAAATGATCATATAAGAATGAAGCTGGCCATAGCTGAAAGCTTAAATGAGAAAATCTCCCGGTACAAAACGGAGTGGCGGTTACACATAGAGAGAATGGATCCAAATAGATTTGCAAGAAGAGCCCTTGAATATTATGCAAGGGGGAAGAGAAGTGTGGTAAGACCCCCGTAAGTGATGGTTGGATGACTTCCATTGAGACTGGAACAGGCTACTAGCCTAAGCCGTAAAGGATGACGATGACGACGTCATTCCCAAATACCGCAATAGCGTTAAGAATATCATTTGTATTAACGATATCAGCTGCAGCTGGCAAAAGATCACACTTAAAATTCTATTTAAGATCGACTGTGGCTTGGAAACATTGAAACAGGAGACAGCCATGGGGTTTCAAATTAAAGATTGCACGTAGGAACACGACCCCTAGCGGATGTTGTGTTTATAATTAATATAAGGGTAAGAAAACATTTACTGTTTTAAATTTCTTTTTTTTTGTACAACTAATACTCTTTACTAGTCCAGTAACTCCTGTTAAGCGCTTTTGAACAATTTAATTAATAATCATCATCAAATTCATTACATCGTATTGAAACCCAAACCATCTGATGAGCTGAATTGTTCAAAAGCGCTTACCGAGAGAGATCAGACTCGTCAAAGGCAACAAGCGGAGTCGTGGAGATCTATATAAAAGTCTACAATCTAATAATAAAATGTTCGTAGATTAAAAAAAAATGTTACATAAAAAATGTAAAATACAGTTCAGGACGCTTTAAAACGCCGTCTTTGATTACATAGAAAAAAATTAAGCTTGAGAGGAAAAACAAAAAACAATTATATGATTTTCTCTCAATAGGTCTATGGAATAAGGTTTTATAAAATCGTAACGGCGAAAGGGAAATTTCTCTTACGTGTTGGATTCACCCCCCCCCATAAATTAACCCCTATTTCATTACGGATTCAAGAGTCCCGTACCGCGTTACCTTCAGCCTCAATACGCAATGCCAAGTAAATACAAATATACATAAAGCGCTAAATAAAAAACAGCTGAACAACAATAACTATGAATATAAATTGGCCGTAACCACGGAAATAATAATCAAATTTTTTTAATATTTCGAGCACGCCAGCAAGAAATTTGTAGCTCATCGAAATTATTCAGTTTCTTTACCAGTTTACCACATCATCGACTATAACGATACCGACCTTGACACTACGTAACCACCACATCGCCGGCTGTGACAACACAGGAACCACCGGCTGCGACGAATACCGACCGGAAGAGGGACGTTGGACCCCAGGCGCCTCCAGAGGATTCTAGTAAAGAAGTCTGGTGGCGCCTCTGCAGAGTCGCGAAGACGGAGGACCCTGGGCGCCTACGTACGGCTCCCGGACGGCAATCCCCTCCCTGAAATCCAGCGATGTCCGACGTATGGGAGGGGATTACACCTCCCGCCTTGACATTACACTCCACCACTTCGGTTTCCGGATGTGACGAAAAATAACAGCTCTGGACTTGTACTTCACCTGTCAGTAGTAAGTTCAGTACTTTAAACAGTACAGTACTATACTATCAAACAAAAAACTATTTGAATAAACTGAAGGGTGTGTTATCAAAATATTAATTCTTTGTACGCGTGGAATAACTCTGAATTTTCCATTGAATGTCTCATAAATATTATTTCATTAAATGCCGTTTTATTGTGTTTCAGGCTGTGAGAATACTGGCGCCGTCAGACTTTTACGAAACTATCAACTATCTGTGGAAGAATCAATAAAACAACACCATTATTTTTATTTATTTGTTGTCTTAATTAGAATTTTAAAAACAAAAAATAAACAAAATTCACAGTACTGCTGTTAATTTATTTATATTTTTTAGAACCCAAAAATCCATCCAGCAGATAGGGAATATGGTAACGAAAAATGTTATTAATGATTGCGAGCGTGGATTTAAGTTGGAGAGAGGATAATTAACAATGTAAGGTGTAATCTGAGGTCTGACAGCTCTGAAATTAAAAAAAGAGTAGAAATAATGTTAAGATCAAACAACTGTGGTAGAGATTATAGCTTTTAAACTTGAATCACTTTAAGACACAAGTCGTTATAACCGATCATAGCAGTTATAATTCAGACAAGAAATCAGGTTCAGCCAATATCAGTCAAGACAGGGTATGTGAAGATGTAAACAAATTTATATATTTGCATTCACTAATGTCTTACAACCGAATTTGCGCTGTGTAATTAAAATAATATTAGCTAAAGCCTGAATAGCAACAATAAAGTATCAAACTTGTGCAGAATAGGTAGACGGAATTATGCAAACCGGAATACTGCACATAATAGAAGACAAAGTAAAGACATAATGGATAACGGACGCCTCAGAATATTTAAATAACTCTGTTCAATTTCAAAAGCAGACAAACCTGACCGAAATGGTGACACTATAGTGGCCATTGAAATACCCAATTTTATGAATATTTTTGAAGTAATGAAGATTTAACTTGGAATAAAAGAGAAAGTTGTATAATAAATGTTTACATGCAAACGACAAGTGCTTTGGATAAAATAATTAAAGAAATACTTGGCACTTTAGAAGATTTATTCATAAAAAATTTACAGGCATTGCACAGAGAAGGGCATTGAAAATGCTTTATTAAATCTAAAAAATTTATATAGTTATGTTCATTCACCAATCAATGAATTCATTCTTCATTTACTAATGTACAGATTATAAGTTAAATGTAGTCGCATTCATAAGCGAATTTTTATATGTGTATTACGTTATTGATAACAAAGAATTAGTTTCTATGGAAACTCACCGGTTCCCATTTTCGATCACGCACCAGCGATCGGCCGCAAATGTGCGACAGGTCCCTATAAACATTTTCAATGTTAAAATATATAAAACAAATTTTGTTAATTGTGATAAGTGAATTTAGTATAAAGGAAGAAGAGATATCCAGCCGGCAGGAATTGTATAATATGACTACGTGATAACCTCATCATGGCATACCGCGTTTCAGGTTGAGCAACAGCAACTCAACCGTCTATATTTACAGAAGCACAGACGGTTTAGATGGTTTTCATATCAACAGATTGTACGTCGGAGAGTGGATACTTTTGTGAAGTCATTAAATATAAACTCTCTGTTTATAGCATTCAATGTACTTTACACTATATTCTGAAAATCTAGGAGATCATTAACGGAAAGAATACTTGCTGAAACAAATAGACGTGCGAAGAAGGAACACGTCTCCAGCGTGTGGAATCTCTCAGAGGAAGAACTGACGGATTAGTGAAGAAGACAAACTGGAGAACAATTTTTTCAAGTCTATGGTCACTTTGCTATCCTCCTGGCTATGCCGCCCGGGGCGGCTGCCCCCTTGGCACCCCCTAGCTACGCCTCTGCTTGTAGAACAAACTATGCTATCTATAAATGTATTTGTACATTGAAACACAACGGCCTTATGTATTGTATAAATAGTGTCCATCAGTACATATAAGTTATATATCAATATTGGATAATGGGAATGAATGTGAGCCTATGTACTTAACTTACGTATTATTTAAACATATTTGAGCCGCTTGCTACCATTTGAGCCGCCTCATTTCCTTCGATTCCTCTCCTTGACCACTCTCAGCAACTACATAGTACAACAATAACAATAACACGTATTATAACTCTACAAAACAACAAACATAATATTTATAAAATTTCAGTGGGCACAACAGTCCCATATCACATTTCCATTACAGAACCCGAATCCCTCTTAACTCCCTGCCAAGTGCAGTAAGCAAGGTCTAAAAAAAATTTTCTTAATTCTTTTATTGTTATCTCTTCCTGAAAATTCCGTCCCAATTTTACAAGTCCTGTCACATACGGAACCACGCTCTCTGCCCAAATGTAACCCTTCTTTAGATGTTTTATGCTTTATACAAAAAATTGTTTTTTGAAAATATTTTTTTTTTTTTTTTTGAAGAGGGGCCACTAGTTATTTAAAACTAGGCCAAAGCCTAGAGAAGCCAAAATGCGCTGGGTCCAGTGGGACGGGACTTGCAATTAAACTCTCTGTTATAACCAACAATATTATTTATTGAGTGTATAGCATATAGTGTAACAATTGGTTTCCTTTGTTTTATATAAATGTAAATTTTTGTATAAATATTCCCCGTACATACCCCACAAAAGTAACACAAACATAAATCACATAAATAGCATATATATAGGTAACAATTGTTTTCTTTTTGTTTTTTATAAATGCAAAATTTGCTTTGTATAAATCTCCCCGTATATAACCCACAAAAGTAACACCTACATAAATCACATAAATACCACATAAGGTAAGAATTGTTTTCTTTTTGTTTTTTTTTATAAATGCAAATATTTTTGTATAAATAAATCTTCCCCACACATAACCCACAAAAGTAACACATACATAATTGACATAAATACACATATAAATATAAATATATATATCTGCATCACATCCACATTATAAGTCTCACTATATCAATAACCGACACCCTTATAATTTTGAAAACATAGCCACTCGCCTATATACCCCTTTTTTCCTTTTTGACATTTCTCTACAGACATCCGAAAGTATAAAGATATCACTAGTGCTCCCACGAATCTGGGTTGGCCAAAATGCCAGATGTAACATTAAAGTGCTCTTAAACTTGGTAAGATTATAATCAATAAGTCAGAAAATTTATAACTGAGGATAATAAATAGGAAAGACGGTAAGCCACCATCTTTCCTTGACCTGAACTGTATTTGTGAATTTGCTGAGATAATAATTTATAAATTTTGTGTAAGAAATTTATTATAGCGATAGCGTTTAAAAATTTACAATAATTATATGACCTGATCCGTTATGTAACATTTTAAGAAAACTGGATCGACAATAATACATTTAAAGAAAACTGGATTGCCCCGAGAACCAACATGTTCCTAAGCCTGGAGCATGCCTATGTCTGCATACAAGGCTGCCTATACAGGATTAAACAGGGGCCGGACTGTTACTGAATCAGAAGCTTATTACCCTTACATAACCCCAAAATGTAATTTAAATATGTGAAATGACAGTGATTGTCTGAACTAAGTTGACAGGAATTCTAGCTGAACCCTACCAGCCGGTGGGATTCATCCTGTCAACCACGGAACCCCCCCTTACATATTTGAACTACCAGTCCCCTAATACTTGAAATACCCCCCTTTTACTGGAAACTAGAAAGAAAATAATGAGTGAATTAAATGTGATAGGCTTTGGATGCTTGCCAGCCCCCGGGCTTACACTTAACACCAAGTTAGTACATTATCAACAAAGTTCCCCCAAAATCCGCGCACAATTCTGTCTAGTTAAAGTGGGGCCTGATTAAAACGTTTGAAAGATGAACGAAATGTGACAGTGTATCACTTATACTCCACAACTGTTATAAGGTGTTAACAGCACAGATCCGGGTGTCTGTGTAGATCAAAATAAATTCATAATAAATGGTTTGAGGTCACCTGGTGATGTTGAAGTTCCTACTTGCAGGGCCTGTGGTGTTGGTTGGACGTGGTCATGTTGCTGTCCCCTACGACAGGCGAAGTCGAGAGTCTTTGTTAATCGTTCAGGCGGAGATGTTCATCCTGTGCCAGCGTCCACGTCTAAGACCAGGGGCCCGCAGTTTTGTGCGAGTTTATCTACCCATACTGGGTGATAGAATCCTTTCAAAAAATAGACTCCGCTCTGTCGAAGAGGTACGCGATGTTCGTGGTTTGGGCTTCGAAGCAAGACAGAACCTAGACGGTTGGTACAGCGTAGTACCGAAACCAGCTTCAAGGCGAACAAGGCGAACACCAGAATGCGCGAGTGGCATGTCCCACGGCGAACTAAATTTCGCCGTTTCGTTAAACGTTAAACACAGAAAGAGCTAAACTAATTTTCGCCGCTTCGTTAAACACCGAAACAGCTAAACAATTGCGAGTTATGAAATATTATTTATATAATATAATAAATATACAGTATAATACGGTTTATTTTTCGTATTTAATCGCCGGTTCGTAAAACGACCGGCACAGATCGATTACAGATAATAATAGATAACAGGTTCCATTGACGCAGTTCAGACATGCTACACGCGGTGCACCGTGTTCGGGTAATAGAACGCTTTTATATGTTTATTATATATATTTTATGTATTTATTTATTATGTGTTTGTTTTGTGTGGATTTTATTGTTTAACGAGCTCCTCTCGGAGTGATGGTCTGAGGATGGGCCACATGGCCTGAAACGCGTAACCATACAAATTACGCTCGACGTCACTGGACGGAAATTACAAGGTAAATTATATATAATTACGTATTATTCTAACGACAAATAGTCTTAATAATATCAATCAATATTCATAATATTACTTTGAATTATATTGACAATTGAGTTGGGTTAATAGGGTTGGGGGTTCTCTAGTATACAGAAAAATATGGTTGGGGTTTCTAATTTATGTTGATATCATAGTTTGGGTAAAATTTTGTAAACGGTCGTATGTTAAATTTATCAAATTTAAGTTATGATTTAAAATCAATTCTGATTTCATCACTAAGTTTTTTAAAATTTAAGATGTCATAATTAGGTGAACTGCGAGGCTTGAGCAAGTATTTCATTATATGCAAGTTACAGGTATTTTCATAATCCTTATTCTTACTTTTTCACCCTCGATACTATTATAATATTTAAGATTAAAATTTACCTTGGTTCTATTTCATCAATTTACTTCGTACTCCATTCTATTTAACACCAATTAGTAGATCTTTGACTAATAAATACACTACTGGAAGGTAGTCAGTTGGTCGGTCGATACAAATTAGAGCACACCTAAGAAGCGACGATATTTAAGTTAAAACCAGGATAGATGAGCAGTCAGGGTTCAAATATGTCGTATGATTTTGAATGATGACCTGCGTACGTAAAAGAGAAGATGCTAGTGTATGCAGAGGAGAGACAGGTGTCGAGAGTCTTCCGGTGTGTCGTTGCGAGATAGGATGCAATATCTAAAACGACTCGCATTGTAGAATAAACGATTGAGATCTAACATTAAGATTGCAACACTTTTGTACGAGAATATGGAGTGGAGTGAAGACAGGAGTTTAGGAGAAAGTAAGATAATTTTAGTTTATAGTAAGACAAACAGTTGTGAGGAAATGTACTTGGCTCCTGATGTACACGTGGTTTGGGGTGAACCTTCATTCGACAGTGGTAGATGACGTGAGAAATAAGAATTTAGTTCTTGAGTGATACTAACTTCAGAATTTGTTTAGTTCAAGGATTATATGTGTTGGTTGAGTCCAGCCTGACGAACAACGCACACTGTAACGCTGCGTGCAACTTTTGTCTGTCTTCCTATGGTAGGTCAAATATTGGCTCACCACATTAGTTAGCTTAAGTTCAATTTTCTCCGGGCACACGGTCATTCCCCCATCACAAGGAGATGACAAACTTACAAATGATAGGCCTGTTCCTTCCTAGTAACCATTTATAGGAGGTAATACTACACAGCAATATTTGCCTACTTACTTTCTTGGACGCCCTATACTTCTGCACGAGACTAAGAACAAAGAAATTCGAGAGAACGAAAGATTCGGACGATAGAAGAAGATGAAGAAAGAGACATAACCAATGTACTCCACATTATATTTTAAGTTGTATTCTTGTAACGGGAACTGGGATGTATTGGACTGAACCTGTGTTCGACAGTGAAGGATGGTCTGAGAAATAAGAATTTGATTCTAGGATGATATTAATTTGAGAATGTATTTATTTCAGTGGCTTTTTTAAGTTTTATAATTTTTTTGAGGCAGTTAAGTGCACTAAGACTGATATAAACACTTAGGCCTATTATAGACTGGTAAATCGGTTTCAAGTGAAATCAATGATAACCATAAACTTGATCACCTTAAGTCCGCCGTTACCCTCTACACGTATCGTAAATGTGGCGCGGTCCCCAGGTCATTCACACGGTCAACGTTTCAAAAGTGGCAAACAGAAACCAGTGACGTGGACAGTGCGTCATTGACATTGAACTAATTGCAATTTATACATTTTTATTAATGTTTCTAAGAACTGCGTTTTATTCCCATAAGTTTTTTGTTGGTTACTTTTTGTTTTTATCTGCGTGCAAAAAACTTCGAATTGGAAGTTGAAAGCGCCACAGTGTCCAAGTGGTTTCCTAATTGTTGTGAGACTCCCGGTGAATCATTTAATTGTTGCCATCAAGTTCTTCCAGTAAAGAGTAAGAGAACTTGTGTTTCTTGTCTTCTGATATGTTAATTGTCACCAGCCTGATAAATATGAGGAGTCAGTCAAGAAAATCTGGACTGATACGTGACTGGAGCATGAAATATTATCTTGTGAAAGCTGATAATAATTATTGTCCAAAAATGTAAACATTTTGTGTATTCTATTAGAACCTTCATTACTAATCTCTCTATCTCACACACACACACACACACACACACACACACACACACACACACACACACACACACACACACACACACACACACACACACACACACACACACACACACACACACACACACACACACACACACACACACAATTCTTCTAAATTGGCGCAATGGCGCATTAAGCTATGTAACCGCGCTAACAGAGTGGCACCGCTGTATGTTAGTGTTAAGCATTAGTCATATAATCTTCCTCTGCTTGAGATACAGTAATTCACACCTCTGTGTATATCGACTGTCTGGGCATTCTCTGGATTGCACTCCACCTAGACGGTGGGCATTGTTGCCTGTCCTCTATACCAGCTATGTCACTTTCTGTATACTTTGGAGGAAGTAAGGCTGAGATCTTCATAAACTGCATAGAATTGTAGTTGACTTTCCTCTGTCACCACAGTCCGCATGATAAAACTGCAATCTTCTTTATAAAGCTGTAATCTTTGTTTATATTTTTCTGTCGTATTATCTTTATGAAATAAATTCAAATGTGTCAAGCGGTTACAGTTTGAAATGGATTCTTCTAGACTCCATAAGGAACTTCAGTTCTTATTTCATTCTCCGTGCGTCAATCTAGATAAAAGTTGTTTAAAACTGTTAATTACTCCCAAAAAGTGGACAGAGGTAAAATGCATGTTTGTAAAGCGAAGTAGGTCTATATTTAAATGTAGAAAGGTACAACTTGAAAAATCCAAAGTAGTTAAATGTGCTTCTTGAGTTGCTTACCTGATTGTAAGTATAGGTACAATCCTACCTATATTCAATTTGTAAATTTGCAAGTATCATGTGGTATTGTCTGGAAATGTGGAGCGCAGATGCATCTTGACATTAAATCCAGAATTAAAACAAAAATTTAATTACAGATCCATGTTTCTTAACATTTACTGTAGGTTGCCATTTAAACTCATAAAATATTTAAATTGTTTTCCATAATTCGTGATCACTATAATTCACAGACTGTTACTGTTTGAAACAGCATCACAGGAGATTAGGGACGCAGGTCTAGTAGTAGTAGCTAACTGTGATGTTTAACATCGTGCAACGCCTCGTGGATTGGGGTCGATAGCCATAATGACGTCTAAGTATTATCTTGAATTTAATTATGTTAATTTCCAAGAACGGATAACACAATCACCGTCTGCGCCAATGTAATGTATATTGCGGTTAGGTTCTGTTTATCGATTTAGGCCACATTCGGCGAACCAATATTGTGTCGGTAAGCACTCAAAACTTACCATGCACATTATCGTAATTTAAAAATAATCAAGTTTTGTATAGTCTTGTTATTAGATGACAAGGATTATTCTATACAGATGTACCCAGTTCAAAGAACGTAATTCAACAGAAATAATTCAATCGCGCCCTTAAGCCTACTTTAAGCCCAGGTTTCTACAGACCTAAACATATTTCGTTTCCTTGCGCCATGCTGACTGGTTGTGACAATAATTTTATTAAATTCCTCTATTTGCCACCGGATCGGGATGCCACCGCTTCATAACTTTTTGGACCCTGTATCTTACTTCTTCCTCGGACGTCCTTCCCAGAATGTTTTTAGCAATTCTTTTAGTTATGTATTGAAGGGGTTGTGAGTAAACAGTTCACATATTAATCAAGCATTTTACTTCGGAATTCTTTGCAATAGAACGAATTGACAGGAACCGTTTGCAATATCTTTTATGTATCTTCTTTATAGTGTTTAGATAAAACTTGAAAACTCTTTTGTGTGTTTCTTTCTAAATGAGTAAAAAGTAAAAAGTATAAATACTCCTAAAATTAATAGATTATGAAATTCTAAGAAAGAAAGTCGGTATACACTCTTTCATGAAAGTCAATGGTGTTTGAGTTACTGAGACTTAAAAATCGTGATTGTCACCCCGAAAATCGTTAACTCGTTACAGTCTTTGTTAAATAACTCAAAAAATATTAAATATATTAAAAATTGTATGGGGACTCCATGCATATTGTACTCATAACAAGTTGTTATTATTTTCGTTTCTGTAGGATCAACACTTTGGGATTTGTGATTGTTTAAAATGGTGCTTCGAATTATTTTCCGTCAAAATACAATTTTTCATTCTCGGTAACTCAAAAACTGCATATGTTCTAATTTCAAGGCCAGTCCAAATGTCCTAAATTAAAAGTCATTAGATTACCTTTAAAAATTAATTTTGTTTTATTATAATATCCGTACAAATAACAATGTTGTGATCAAAAAATTGTTTGTATTTTTAATTTTTTCAGAAACATTGAGAAATGTTTCTAGTGTATTTTCCTACTATATAAAAATTAACCCTGTTGCGTATCGTTAAGCCAAAAATTACTATAATTACTCTCAGTACATTCAAATTTTTATGATTTTTCAAGCTGTTTGTTTTGATACTATTAGAATTTAAGTTTTAGATCAATTTAGTGACTTCGTCAAATTAAAAATTATATTAGTAAATAACCCAAAAATACTGAAGATTCAAAATAAAGTTGAACAGAAAATAAAGCTTCTATTATGACTAAATTCTGCTTACTTTTTCATCATAGTAGGCCTAACACTTCACGAGATTTGACTGTTTAAAGTTAGCGCTTCAATTATGCTATCTCAAAAGAACTCAGTAAACATATATCTAATGAAAGTAGTAGGCTACTCGTAAATTAGATTGAAGATATTTATGTTGTCTTTCTAATGAAAGACAATTATAGGCCTAATATTATCAAAAATAACGAAATTATGGTAACGAAACCGTGTGAGTTTTTTGGAAAATTGGAAATTTTCTTGCTGTGATTAGTTATTAAATGAAAATTAAGAAACTTTCTCAACAGGTGCTGTTAGCTTACATTATTTTAATCGCCCTCAAATTTTTTAAGATTTTTTAATTCTACGTTTTAGACTATTAGATTTATAATGTTAGGTTAATTTTGTGATGTAACTGAAAAATTTTCTATTTCCTCTAAATAACAGGAAATATAGCCTACTGTATTTAACAAAGAAAGGCAGACATACTAAATGAGGCTTATTAGCTAATAAGTTTGTACATCTTTTTAGCTAATAAGTTTTTTACATTTTTTTAGGACGAATACTTTCCGAGATATGATTGTTTAAATATGGTGGTAAACTTAACAGATTTTCTAAATATACAGGTTAGCACTGAAATGATGTAACGAAAGGCGTTGCAAAATAATGGGCCACTTATAAAATAATAGAATGTTATATAAATAAAGACATTTAACTATTTTCTTAACTGATTTATTTTATCAGTTTAACATTTTTATTTTATTTTGCTCTTTGCATTTGATTGTCATATGTGAATTCAAAGATACGGATATTTTGTAAATTTCACTCCCCGTCTTTAAATTAGCTATTTTGACTTACCTGTGTTTTACAATATTTCGGAACTTATTTTCTTAATCAACGACCTAAAAAACGTAAGTATACAATTTTCAATAATTTATTCCAAAATTTGAAGTGGTTTAGGAGGCAAAAAGCACGTGAACGTAAGATGAAATGAAAGAGAGGGAGTAAAATGACTCATCACTTTCATTAGTGTTCATTTGTAAGAGCGGCTATATCTTCTAAAGCAGTGTAAATCAATCATAACGATGATGAAGACAATTCGTTTTAATTTATCACATATCTCCCGTATCTTCTTTTATAAAAAATCCATGGTACAATAAGTAGACAAGCAAGTACGTTAGGTGCAGTGTGTGTTGAAAATCGTGTGACGCACGATAGGTCAGCTATCGAGGTTAAATGTAAAAAAAAAAATTGGATTTTGTTTTTTGGGACATTATGCGGGTGTTTATTGTCGCATTTGTTTATTGATCAAATTAATTTAATAAAATACGTGCCTCAAATCATTTACTTTGTAATTGTTTCACACATTATTTTGAAAATTCGTTATCTAATTTTACGTGTGTATCGAGAGGCGTTCAAGGTTAAGTAGTTTCTGTAGGAAGAGCTGTCAATAGTAAATAATAACACACTGAATAGTAGCAGTGGGGCGCAGGTCACCGGAGATAATCGAATCCATAGCGATTACGATTATTACTATTATTATTATTATTATTGTTTTTATAAATTGCGTTCGCTTTGCAGTTTACAGCGAAAATCTTTTGAATGCGTTCCAACTTTATGATGACACGTACTCATAAATTTGGTGTATAAAAAATGTTGCCGGTATTGTGTACGGACGAAGTCTGGTATAAAAGCGTTTGAATCTTCGAACCGTCACTAAACGTGAATCGATCCCTTGACAGACAAGAATGTACAGCAGAAGTACTGTAGCTGCCGCCTTGTTTGGTGTACTGTGTGTAGTACTAGCGATGTTGTGTACGGGCGTCGAAGCCAAGCCGCTGGAGTACGCTCATCATCACGACGACGAGGTGCACAAGGGAGAACACATGACTGCACTGTACAGATCGATGTCCGACGGCATTAACCATATTCTGGTAAGTGCAAGATTCTGATTACATAACAAAAAGTAGAGTGGTTGAAAGGAAGTTAATTTTTTTGCAGAGGTTACAGAAACCAAATAAATAAGATTAAAAACGAATAGAGTACATTGTTTTAAAGGGTCTACTATCTATATGTCCCGCAAAAAAAAAAAAAAAAAAAAAAAAAATTGAATACGCTTTAGACGAATGTTACAATGCACACACACACACACACACACGCGCGCGCGCGCGCGCGCGTATGTTTGCTTTCTATAAATAATTTTTTTGCTTTAATAATAATAATAAAATATTGATAACAAAATTTGTTCTCTAATCTTATTAGGAACAATTGTTTAGTTCGAATTAATTTCTTTATTGTTACACACACCGGAATTTTGAAAATAGATTTTATTAATTTATAAAAAATGCGAAAAAGTAAATCAAAAGTATACTATTAAATTTATCCGGGCTTTTAGGCTGTGGTCCATTAGATCCAACATAAAATTTTGCAGAGGTTTCGGTCGTGGCTACGACGGCCATCATGAGGGTGGGGTGGAAGATGTATAAACGATCGTGTAGGACTAAGTTTGGAACTTGACCCACGTAGGACTTAGTCTATTGTGGCATTTTTACATCTTCGTTCCCACATGACGCCGTCGTCGAGACGGCCGAAACGTCTGCAAATATCTATGTTTTATCTAATAGACCACAGAATAAATTTAATAGTACTGACAACTCCAGCCGTGAGAGTTCACGTTCCTTGATAAATCAAAAGTTTGCCTGAAAAATATTGTAAAGTATAAAAAGTCGTGTAAAATACAAATAAACTGATCAATATATGAAATCTGTGTGCTATGTATCACTTGGCGGCCTAGTCTTTCGTCTGTCGCTAACTTTGCCAAAGTAATGGAAAAGTATCGAACTGTATACTTACCTAGTTAAACCTTTGTCATCCGGGCCCCACGATTAGATGTTGTAATCCACTGTTATTTTCATACACATATAAAGAATTTGAACAAACAAGCCCGAGAAATTTATTATTATATTCTGGTTAATAAGTTAATAATAAAACGGACATTTTACTAATCAGCCCCTTATCTGCGGAAGTGATGAGTCGTGAACAACTTGCATCAAGACACGTATGTAACCGAACTTCGGTACATACAGTCTTTTTATCAGAGTTTAAGTAACCCTAAAAAAGGCTCAAGTAAAGATACTATTTACTGGTACGTGTAAATCTTAATTAAGCAGGCGTACCAAACATTTAAGCTCCCGTTGAAGTTCAGTTACCCGGTGACTATTATGTTTTTGTAGTTATGTTTATGTCAGTTAGACTGCATTATGTTTTTGTAGATATCTGAGAGATTCGCATAGTTTCATGAGTATACATATACAAGTAACCCATACGTACCTTATTAACAGAATTAATAAGTGTAACGTATTAATTACAAATGAAGATGCTAGTAAGTGCAATAAGTGTAGCTCTACATATTAATAACAGCGTAAGAATTAATATGTGCATATGTTGCTTACAAAAATTATATAGCGATACGAGTTTATACCATAATAATCAGATCAATACTTTAATTTACTCATACCAGGGTGAAGGAAATTAACAGGATTTCTAATCGTATATAGTATGTACGTATCTATGTATACTTAATTTGTGAAAATTATATTATCAAAAAACCCGTATTTATTTAAATGATTAGAGAATAATAAAAAATTACTACTAGGTAATGGTAAGTGAAACTGATTACAGAAAACTGCGTATTTGTAATTCGTGCGGCACTGTCACTGTGCGGATTGACACGCGGCATTTAAAGTAATCCGTGAAATGTTGACTGCAAATTAAAGAAGTTAGTCATTAAGACTGCTGACCGCGAATCTGTAAATAGGAAATGTAGATTATAATTATCTTGAGTTCCTTATTTAGGTCATATGTTACCGAAAACGCGTCTCAGCTACTCCACTGAATAATTCTTATTTTAAACTGGCTACAAACTTAACATACACTATACGTATGTTGCTTACACTTATTATTGTGCAATGAAAGAGTGTGCGTAAAAAAATGAACGATTTTTAAATTAGGAAAAATTGAGTTGTCTACCCGAAATCGATAGGCTGACGTTCTGATTTATCTTTAAAGTTTTCACGGAGAAATTGAACTTTTATTATTATTATTGAAGAAAGAAACTATCATGATTAAAACCTTCCTTCCGTAAATTTATCTTAACTTCTTGCTTTAGGCTACTGACCGATTTATATAAGGTTCTGATCCCTGTTCAACCGAAATACGAGTTTGTATACAATTTTGTATGGTGCTGTAGTGTTCACATAGAAATGTACTGTTCTGAATATGTAAAAACTGTTTAAAACCTTTTCTGTGCAGACATAATCTGAAGGAAGTGAAACCGGAAATCCACTGATGCACGTGACTGTGTCGGGACAGGTTCGAACCCAAGTTAATCAAATTACATTTATTTTGGAGTATCCCACTCCTGTCTGAATTATTCATTCAGGTGTGCAAAACTCGCTAGAAAAAACTTCAGAAAAACGTAAAACTCCCCCTTAAATTTATTTATTTGTAAATTATATTGAAACACGTTAAATTAAATGCTATTATTACGTTAGGTATGCGGAAGGCATAGGCAGTTTTTTTGTTTTTTTAAACAATGGTCTACACTTAATCTTTACGTTCATTTTTTTAAATCGGTATTACGGCATATTTTCGAGACTTAAACTGCAGTACGTTTAGTTTTCGTAGTGACAAATTTGAAACACCTCAGAGACTGGAAACATAATATGTGACTATGAAGTATTCTATACGATTCTGTTACATAGTAAATAGAATTACACAATGTATGTAATTGGTTACATACATTACATATAATTATGTTGGTTACAATTCTATTACATATATATTTACTATTTAATACTGTATTGTGTGTTACAGGCGTAATGTGCCCTATTTCTAATCAGGATTAGCACTACTTATTTTGTTGTATGTGCGCGCGCGAGAGAGTTTTAATTGCACACGCATTCCTATTATTATTTAACACCTTTATTCTGCAAAGATTCGTATTTCATAGTCTCAATACGTATGTGTACGATGCAATTGCTAAGGTGTTTGGGTACATGTACAATTATTTTTCTAATTTTTTGTAACATTTCAAATACATTAAAATTGTTTAATTAGATTTTTCTCCATTACTGTCTAATAAATTTAAGCCCTGTTGTAGGCTTATTTAAAATTTTTAATTCAAGTAAACACGACAAATATTCACTCAATTGTTTCATTAATAACATCACAGGAACCCTCTTTATAGACTGAGCGAAACGTTTGGCGTTACTACTACCCATAAAACGCGTTCTAAATCTGAAAACAGCATTGCTCTCAACGTCAGGTATGGCGTAGTGTATTGGCGACGTTGTATAGGGCGATTAAGTTACGTCTTAGAGCCTCGGTTGAGGAACTTGTACAAACGTATTTGCCCTTCAAACTACAAAAAATTCATAAACGAAAGTAACGATTCTGTAAATATTAGTTTGACAATTCACCGGGCTCTTAGGTCGTGGTCCAATGCTTCCGCATAAAACAGACGTTTCGGACCCACCATTGGAGGCCATCCTCAGTGTAACGACTCGAAACCTACGCTCTTCACCAGTTTCCACAAACCTTCTCCACAGCATTGGTGAAGAGCGTAGGTGTCAAGTCGTTACACTGAGGATGACCTCCAGTGGTGGGGGCCGAAACGTCTGTTTTATGCTGCAGCATCGGACCACGGTTTAATAGCCCGGTGAATTGTCAAACTAGTATTAACAGAGTTTACGCCGGCCGTAAAGCTTAAGACAACGAAAGTAAGGATTATCAACAAAATATAATGAATACACGAAAATATGACAAAATAAAAACAACACAGTCGAAATCGAAAATAAATTTTTGTACATACATTGTACCAATGAATTTACAAAAATACTACAATATTTTTTAGTCTATCGTGAATATACAATTCAGCAAAACGCATAATACGTGATTAACGTTGTCTTGTCAGGAGTGTATCCAGCGATACACTTCCAGTCTACTATCCGGAGTTACGGACAGCTAAAGGCATATACGTATACTTCCACAAGATCAGCTGCTACTCGGAGTTCCAGTCTCCACTCTAATATACTCAGAGTAGTTGAATATTAGACTTCGCCTTCTTGTTTGACCACCACAGGCACCTCCGAGTCACAGTAGACGTGCTCGTTTCTCACGTACCAAGTGCGATCAATCTTAAAACATCCCGTTGAAATCTTTTAAACAGTTTTATGTTTGAATCAGTGGCGATTCTTAAACGTCGCAGTATATTAATTTATATAGTGGTATAAACAAATTTATGAAGAATCGTCACGTCATTTGTTATTACGATTTAGAGATGAATTACTACCACTCAGCCAATAAAACTTCATTAGTTTTTTCACAAATTGTTGCCTCTTGTCGTCTATATAGATCTTGGTCACTTGGCCTGTTTTCTGTTCTTTATAATTTTTAGCCCCCCTTTCCACACAGATCCCGAAGTATTGCAATAAAATGTAACAAAACGTATTCAAGTAATGTACGTAAATGCTAATGAACTTGTAGGAAGACGGCGTTATACAGTTTGTGAACCGGTGGAGATTTTCTGTAACCTGTACGCAATATGCCGTACAATATATATGCTATTCTCAAGCGCTGTGCTTAGAGATTTAGTAAATACAAAAAAAATAAATAAAATTGTTCTTGATAACTGACACTATACAGGGAACTAAAGCTTCATTTCTTAAATTGCTTTAAGCAACGAAGGCAGAAAAAATATTTTAATATTAAATTAATTCTCACATTTTTTAATAAAATAGAGTAAAAGTCATTTAAACAATCTAACTGAAAAATTGTCACAGAATACACGAGCTATAATAATAATAATAATAATAATAATAATAATAATAATAATAATATTATTATTATTATTATTATTATTATTATTGTTATTATTATTATTATTATTATTATTATTACACTCACAATTTTTCGTTAGCTGTGTTAATTTTGGTTGAAGTATGCTAGTTTTATGAATTTGCTTACCGTGCTTAGAAAATGTATTTTTACTCTAAATGCCGTGTATGTTAATGTACTCGTATTACTCTGTTTCCTGTACTATTTGATTAGCAGATTATTAAAAAGAGCAATTGCTTTCATATAGGCGTTTGAGAGTTAAAAGATAGACAGATAGATAACCAGATAGACAGATACATTAGATGTGCATTAGACGGGGGAGCGAGAGAGGGGGAGAAGAGAGAGGGAAGAATAAGGGGAGTATTAACTCCTTTCTATTTAAAATACGTTTACAATGTAGATATATGCGCAAGCCTGTGCTAATATAAATTTTTTCTGTTTGTTATAGGAGAAGTTCTGTAACTGGAAACATCACGAGCGGTAGAGAATTGTCTGAAAAGAAGAAACAGTCAAAGCCCGTGGCTGACCTGTACATAATGTATATATTACCTTGTAAATTCTGTAAAATATAATCTGACGATGGGATGCGCTGAAGAGCGGGTACATAATTGATTGCTGAAAGTATTGTTGAATTTAGATTATGTTTTTGTATTCAAACATGTATTTATCTATGGTTAAAAGAAATATGTAAATATAGTTAATATTTATCAGACATGTAGTGTTTATATATTTTTTCGCCAAAAAAAAGCGCTCAATGTTTTAGCAAATTTATTTGATCCCAAGAAGATTCAACTTCAAAATTTACCCAACTGATGACAGAGCAGAGGAGAATGGAGTTTTCAAGAAATACTACATCCTTTAACCGAGCATGTACTTAAAGCGTTAAACTTAGTTTTAAGCTGTATGCATATTTGAGGGCATAATGTTTGTAATTATGCATAATTTGCATAATTACATACCAAATATAAATTATATGCCAATACATAAATTATGCCAAATATTATGCATATTTGTCATAATTTTACTTTTAATTAGTTTTGTGTACTGTGACAATGAATTACGATCGACATTTGAATGCTCATAGCGTGTGACGCTCAATTGTCACTCGAGCGTAACCGTGTAGCAGGCTCTCAAATATTCTAATTTTCTGGTTACGAATACGTTAAGAAACTGACGTGTATTCTGGAAGTATTGTTTCTACCAGTATTGCGAAATTCTATGTCAATCTTATGTCGTCGAATCGTGTCTCTGTGGCTACGACTACACAAGGTAACATCAAGGTAATATCTCATTCTGTGGCTCATAGTAACAGAGTGTGCAATGTAGAGTGGCGAGAACATTGCACTTCTCCTTTGTATGGGTTTATAACATTCCATGTCTTCCGGAACCCAATCATCGTCCATCTCTTTCTACCCGTCCTCTTCCAATTCATGCAGTCTCATTTCTCTTCGTCTGTGCGACTCTGCTTGTTCCTACTGCTTCCATCCCATTGTTAAAAAATTCATAGCATTAATAATAAATCCGTTTCGTTCCAATAACATCTATCTCGACTACTTATTCTATGCAACTTTGTACATCGCAATATAAACCTTAATTTACTACTAGTTTACAATCAAGATGTTTTAAGTATTCGTAAATATAATTTATAACATGTATTTAATAGGTTAATTCCTCCCTAATTGTTGCAGCAATTCCGTTGCCCCTATTTAAATAAGGACCTCATGTTCGCCTGTAAACAAGACTTGGGGACTCTACAACTATCGAATATTTACTGGATAAATTAAAAAGTCGTTTCATCAAATCTTTTGCTTCATGCTTAAAGAGTGCTGGAGTTTATTGCATCAAAACCAGTAGGTTTGCCTACATGAATGTAGTATATAACCTAGCTTCGTAAGTTTGCCTTTATATTCAGTACAGTACCTTTGTGTGGATACTGTTTTATTAGTGTCATGTTGCCGATGTCTAGGAATTCGTGTCCTGTATTTGTTGCGTGTTTGTCTAATTTTGTTTTTGTTTGGATTTAGGTGTTTTGATTTTTCCGCCTAACTTATGTAAAATTTGTTGAAGACTTTGCATTCTATTTAGTATATTTTATTGTTACTTTAAAAAACGAATCTTTGGAAGCATTAAAAAAAACAAATTTGTACATCACATCTCTTTACAATATAACTAACCTAAGCCAACAGGAATCAACAGCAGCAACCAAACAGTACAGACATATTTTACAGGACTTAAAACAAAGATGAGTGACGATGAGCATATTTCTTAGTACTCGAAACATATTCCAAGTAAGAGAAACATCTGGATTGTAAACTAATATTAAATTAATCATTTACTTATCAAGAAAAAAATTGTAGCATCAAATATTTCAATACAATATACGTACATGCATACATAAAACGTATATATTGGTAGTAATACATAGCCTAATAAGATGCCCGTGAAAGTACAGTCCAACAATGTATAGGAAGGAATCGGATGGCCTGCTACTATCCAGCAACGAATATCGTCGGAGTATGTTACTAAGGAAACTAAATGGAACCACCAAACAAAATAAACAGTAAGCAAGTGGTGAGATTCATGTGTGAATCGTAGGCCTATATTTTTTGTGAACCACGCATTTTTCGCATTTCACCGGCATAGTTTCAGTGGGAATTTTGGTACGGGAGGGGGGGAGTGGTGTCGGCACATGGGTAGATGGTTTTAAAGAATTTGTTGGATTTTTACAAAGTTTAATTTTTTGCTTTGAGGAATAGATACAAATATATAATTTTAAATTTATAAAATTAAAATATATAGCTTAAGTGCTTTTACAATTATATAAAAGCTAATGTAAATTATGTTTAGTTGTCCTAACTTACAAATTCTTTTGACTGCGAAAAGTTACTGTATTATGCGGGAAACAATGCAATACAGTTGTTTATTGTAAAGAATTGAAAAATTATCTTGGATAAATGTAATTATTGTCTTCTGAAAACAATAATTCTAGCTTTACTTCTGGCTTCAGTTTCAGTCACAGTTCAATTGGTTTTAGCTTCAGTTTTTATTGAGATTTTGGAAGGTATCCTGTGATGTTAAAAAAAAACATAGCAGAGAGTAACAATTTATTCAGAACTGGAAAAATTTGCAAAGAAGAAGAATATATAGAGAAAGTCGTAAATGAGGAACTCAAGACGTAAAGTCGTAAAGGAGTGGACCAATGAAAAGAGCGAAGTGTAATTACACAGAGTTACACAGGGCACAGAACAAACTTAATTTTTCTGTAATACTCGCCAATCGTTTACAAATAACACCAAGAACGATGGCGTTGTAAAGGTGACGTTGTATGAATGTAGTGCCATAAATTATTATTATTTTTTAGTTAAAATGAATCAACACATATTTCCCTTAAAAACTATCTTCTACTGAAAAAGATTTATTTGACATTTGTGATTAGTTAATTACCAAGAAAGTCGTGAACTGGTGTTAAAAAATCAATACTCGCGGCCAAGTAAAACGGAGTTTAAGTAGAAACTTTGGGCAGGTTTTAGTTCTTTTACGAATTTATGTTAAACCATAATTTACTGACGCTAAATAAGCATATTTGTGTACCCCCTCTTAATAGTAGTTTTAAGAAGTTTGCACTATTAACGGAACGACATCGGCTTTATATAACATATTAAATACATATTATTTTACGTACATATTATGTACTAAAGTTACTGAAGGAGGAGTCTGTTATAACAACAGGCAATAAGAATATATTTTAATAAGAATTTTGTAACTTTGAACATTTATTTTTTTGTAAGAAAGCCGATAATGTCTGAAAGTTGAGTAAAACAAAGAAGTAAAGTTAATATTGACATCATGTGTCATTTCTGGTCACCTAAACACTTAGAGGAAATTAACCGGTTCACAAAATCCAGCGGTAAGTGACGATAAATCGAGGAGAAAAACTAATACTTGTAGTTCCACATCCCTTGACTGACACTTGCATGATATTTGTCTTTTGAGTAAACATTTTAATTTTATTCCCACTCCAATAAACTATCTAAAATGGTTTAGTAATACATTTAAATTTTGGTTTGATAGATGATCTCTGATTTGGACTCACAAACATACGGCCACTCATACTTCTCACATTTTAGATAGCTTAAGGAAGCCATAAGGTATTAAATGTGTTAACAATAGGAAACGGTGGCTCAAGAATCAGCGCATTTGTTTCAAAGCGGATCATCGTGAGTTCGAATCCATCTCAAGGCGGGTCGATTCTCACGACCTTTATCGGGAGTCTAGCTCACACGACATAATTGTTATGTGGCCTCATCGAATGGGAAAATTTCAGGATGTCATCAACCACGGTATTGATACTGTGATATTATGTGAATTAGTAACATTATGGGAGAGAAGAAACTTGTTCTTGTTCTGTAATCGTGCCAGAAACTGATTACGTGCACGTGTATGATTTCCTTATTTTCAGTTCAGCATCCTTTTATACCATCAAGTACAGATCTTGGCTTGGATGTCCGTCTTTGAGTTTGATATATGCGAGGTAGATAACGATAAATATCAATGCGTTACTGGAGAAATTTTTGTTGGCATTGTATTGCGTGCATTATTGAGTAGGATGGCCATTGTAAGATACGCATGAATGTCTGTTTGCAGATTGTACCAATTTCTGGCATTATATCTTGGTAGTATACCAAATTTTGGTATATCTGGTATCATACCAAGATTAAATATGATATTGGTGTAATGATTTCGGTTTTGGTAAAAAAACATCCGTGAGAACCGGTTGCATCACACTAAATCAGCCGGATAGTCTGTAATCCATAGCTACAAATGGATGACGGAAATTGTCGCTGTGCGTTTTCCGGTGTTAAGACTATTGTCCGTTGTTGGAAATCTTTTTGGACAAGAAGTACGGCTGTTCTTCTATAACATACATACGCTGACTTAATTCTTCCAGCGACAATAATGTTTTCATCGGCTTTAGTAGCTGGTAACAAATATCAATTGATAATCTTAGCCAGTTGTATGGGATATTAAATTGTCACCCCAAAAATGGGTTTTCCTGCCTCCTATAGCAGATCTTCGGCTCCTTTACTACTTAGAAACCAATAAAAAAGCAAGATTTAAATGGAGCTATAAAAATCAGAATGTATATGAATATCGCAACTGCGAAGATACAGAATAACTGGAGAGAAGAACGCCACCAACATATTCAGACTCTGAAAAGAAGACGGAAATTGTATAAGCTGTGTTACAGAAGCTAACAGCAACAATTTCATAGGTGGCGATACAACCTGTCAACATTTTTCCAAACAGAAACATGGCTGCCGGTATTTGTGGTGTAAGTAACCGGGTATATGAGCGAGACTACAATTCTCATTACTTCAGTTAAGACAGACTTTGAAAAAAGGATTACAGCGGACGCAGCCGAAACATCTGACTGAAAGGAAGGAAGAACGGCAGAAAAACCAAAAACAAAAACGAGAATTATGAAGTTCAGTCTTTCACGATCTGAACCTGTTGCAGCAGTCAACTGAGAAGAAAGAAAATTGTCCACTGGGTATGACTTACGCAGATTGAGTACGGCTTGGTAACCGGGAATTTTATCAGCCAAAGGGAATTGTATTCGACCGTTGAAAAATATCAGACTTTTTAATGAAAAATGTACTCAATGTTTTCCTCACCCCTTGGAGAGAGACTGACTTCCGACATTGTGTTACGGACTACTTTTAAGATAAATCATGTTATGCTAGCTCCCACCAGACATTGTGCTAGTAGAGGACATGTTCCAGATATGAGGAAGCGATTGGTTCAACAAACGAGCAGCGAAGCGTGGTAAAGGTCTGCAACCTTGAACTTTAGCGAAACTTGAACCTTGAACGATAGTGTTTATAAATATATTGTTATGCCCTTTAAAGGTGAGAGTGATTGCGTGCGCACTGAAGCTCGCGCGCGTCAACATACGCCCACAGTTGTCGTGAAACAAAAGCTCTTTTTAGAAATTAACAATTGTTTTCAGCATACCGTAAGAAATTCTTTGACCAAGTCCGCTAGCACGATGAATACCTTTTATTCTCGCTAGTGCTAATGCATAGGCTTTAGACTACTCAAAAATTAGTATTTTAATATAAACAGCTAATTTCCGTATTTCTCATGGCGTATTTCACTTATTTCTGCTTTATTTCAGTTTTCTCTTTCATTGCAACATCCAAGTAGTTAACCTTTTCATTTTCTCATTTTATCTTAATTTTAAATAACTTCAAAATTATTTTTATCTTAGGCCATCTTTCTGTCGAGTCACTGTATCGTTGAACGTTTGGATAGCCATGTAGCCGAACCTTACGTTTCTAAGGAATCTGTATTTAATCCGTTACCCTTACCATTTCTTGAGCTTTTATATGTCCATTAGTGTAAAATAATATGCTTCTTAATGCTCTATTTTAAAACCTCTGTGTGATATGAACGCAGCTTACCCTGGTTCATTCCCTATAGCTGTGCGCCAGCCAGCCAAAAAGTTGTTGCTTATTAGCACTTGAGATTTTCGTCTAATGAACCAAGAGAGTTTTCTATACTTGATGTGTAGTTCTTCCTTTTTTGTTTATATATATTATTTATTTTATCGTAACCTACAGGTTCACAACTGGAACTATCCCTTTATTTACCTTTATAGGCTATATATAAGCGGCTTTGTCCTGACTGATAGAGAATCAACGTAGAGCAAAAACTACTGAAGATAATGATCTCAAAATTTGAAGGTATATTCTTATGGGGTCGTAGATGCTCACTAAGAAGCGGTTTTAAAAACTTTCACTCCTGAGGGGCAAAAAACCCCCCATTTTATGTATGTATCTATGTATGTATGTTTCACATCTCCTCCTAAACCACTGGACCGATTTCAACCAAACTTGGCAAAAATATTTTACGCGACGGGAGAACCAACATAGAATAGGTGTTTTTTTTAAAAATGGGGTCCTTTGGGGGGTTCTTTGGGGTCTTCCACATCTCCTCCTAAACCACTGGACCGATTTCAACCAAACTTGGCACAAATATTTTACGCGACGGGAGAACCAAAATAGGATAGGTGTTTTTTCGATGGGGTCCTTTGGGGGGGTTCTTTGGGGTCTTCCACATCTCCTCCTAAAACAGTGGACCGATTTCAACCAAACTTGGCACAAATATTTTATGGAACGGGAGAACCAACATAGGATAGGTGTTTTCTTCGATGGGGTCCTTTGGGGTCTTCCACATCTCCTCCTAAACCACTGGACCAATTTCAACCAAACTTGCACAAATATTTTACGCAACGGGAGAACCAACATAGGATAGGTGTTTTTCGATACGATCCTTCGGGGGGTCCTTTGGGTCTTAAAAAACTATTAGATCTGGTTACTATGGCAACCCAATAGAATAGATTCTGGTTACCATAGCATCGGTGGAAGTCTCCCGCGTAGGAAATAGCACGGGAGTCGTCCAACGGGCCTTCCCCGGAGTTCATCCACGGAACCCGGGGAGTCTTAGGTCGGATCCCGCGAAAGACGGCGGGGCCAGAGTCCACGGTTTTTATAAATAAAGATATAGGTTATGATATCTAAGGTGGTGTATGCATCTTAAGAAACTTCTTAATAGTGTGTGAATTCAGAGTTGTTTCAGTTTGAATTTAAAAGTGGATAAGTTAAGATCGAAGTAAGTTAAAAGCGAGTATAAAAAAACAAAGTTTTGATAGCGAGAATGTATTCAGATCATAGTGTTCAGACAATATAAATGCACTTGCTTCAGTTTGAATTTAATAATTGATAAGCTGAAATCTATAGAGGTATTGTATTGTTAGAATAAGTTTAGGAGACACTAATTTAACAAATGCCTTATTTCAACATTAACACAATGAATTATAAAACGACAGTTAAATACGCATCGCGTGCAAGTACTGTAGACATTTTATTGAAAACTAATTTAGCTGTTCGCCCTCTCCCAGAGTTAGAAATCGAGCAGGAGCATCACGCGCAACAGAATTCTTCTCCAGATATATAAGAATACAGTTTATGACATGTTCTTAAACATGTGCGCTACAGAGTATTCCTCCAGTGAGAATGCCAACGTAACAATATAAGGAAAATTATACAATATACAAGTAATATAACGTTAGAACAAGAATAGGTGCCTATAAGCCTATGAACAAATTATGAACCCGAGGAACGCTGGGTAAATCGGCTAGATATAGATATCTATATAACCCAAATACCACTGACTGACTCACTGATCACGATATCTCTGAAACCACTGAATGGATATCAATGAAACTTTGAACATAGCTTCATCATAGGTCTTAGGTGCTCACTAAGAAACGGTTTAAAAACTTTCACTCCTAAGGGGCAAAAAACCAAATACTGAAATTTATCGCGGGAATTGCATACTTTGTAAATGAAGTGGTTAACATCGCAGTTTACTGGAAACCCCGAATACATTTAGTCCTGAGTTTTTAATCATTGTTTTAAATTGAAAAAAAACTTCGTTGTTTGCAGGTTCTTATAGTCGAGAAAATTTTGAAGTTCAATTATTTAATAAATGTATGTCCTTTTCTTCTCGGAAACGGCTCTAACGATTTTCTCGAAATAAATAATAAATAGCTGTTGCTATGAATGTAAATAAACAAACTAAGAGTTGAGAATTTGTACAATCTATCTAATCCTATACTATTAAGCGAGCAATAATTGTAGAATTACGTACAACGTGAAACTCCGTCGCGAAGCACGGGTATTTTGCTAGTATATAATAAGGCTCTTTTTATTTCGCGTTATACACGAACGGGACTTTCCCTTTGTTCCCTTTGTATGTGGTAGACAAAATAAATTTATGTCTGTCGATTTTTAATTGTCAAGTATTATAATACAACAATCAAAAAAAGAATAATTAGTCTTTTTTTTAATAATTAACGTTTTTATGGATGCTTGCACTTCTTCTTCCGCCTCTATTATTCTGCCAAGGCGTCCGAAAAATTAATTGAGATAGCTTTTTCAGTGCGTGATACATAGGTATTCAACAAATAGGCTATAAGCTAATCCAAACATGCTGTCATCCGGTGATCTTGTATTTATGTTTTTCATTTGTTTGTTATTTTTCTTCACGTTTAAAAATATTGTTACGGCGGTCAAATGGAGCGTCGTGTTGTACAGTGGAAACACAATAACAGACACCAATAGAGTCACAAATCACAAACTTTAATTAGACACAAACAACAATTACAAATTAACAAAGGCACTCTTATACAATAACTTAAGTTAAATATGTCCAACACTCAACAATAAATGATACCTTATTACAGTTTTGCACTAATTAACATAATAACCACTTTCCAATAAAACGCAAAAATAACACTGATCCGCCATTTTAACACTTTTAAAATCGCCAGGTGTAATTGAACTGTTCGCTTCGAAATCCAATATTTATACTCCGTCCGCCTTTCAGTGTAGTAACAGCACGACTGGATACCGGTCGAATAGTCGAGTAACGCCTGGAAGGGGTATCTTGCGTAACCAAGAACGTTACGTAATTCTGCCGTGTAGAATGATCTCTAAACGTCTGGAACAGCTTCGGGCGTTACCGCGTGCTAAGCGTTACGTAGGCACTTCCGTTATTTTTCAACTGAACGTAGCAATATGATGTCTTATATGTAATGTTAAAATTTTACTATACAATGTCGATAATAATGTTTGTAATTTGTATTTGCATCAGGCTTTTAAACCTATTAAGATTTTGGACAACACATAGAAAAATTGCTTTCAAATTTAGAGGCAAATCTATTTCTCCTCTATCTGTACTTTGTTTAACTATTGTACAAACATTTCAGAAACCAAAGTGAGGAGATTCTTTTGTTCCATTATTGGTTTCAGTTTTTGCAATAATAGTTGTTCAGACAGTTTTATGCAACTGAAGGTCGACACGAAAAAATTTCATTGCTGGTTAAGATTATTAACATTTTCTACAATGTAGGTACGTAACAGCCTAAATACCGCAAAACAAATCTGCTAACAGACCCAGCTTGCTCCGTATGAGGAACCACTTTTAGGTTTGTGATGAGGCTACGGGGATTCTTCTTTAGAACATTTGTGATGTTTCATCTCATTATACTGCTGCTCGTGCGAATCCTCTAATGTTTTGAAGAGTTCCACAACAGTGTCCACCATGAATAGGCTACGTTTGAAAAACATTTGGCACAGTCGATATCAAATTGTTCTTTGACATTCGTATTTTTTCCATTATTATATTTCAAAAATATTTTTGTACATAGAACCTTTTTTTTTTTCTAAACTTCAGGCAATCCATACAAAAAAATCTGTAATTATATTTGTTTTCATTTTGTCTTATTTTTCATATGATTAAAAGTAGAGTAGTAAATCATTAACATTTCGTACTTACAATTAATTTGTTACACTAGTAACATGTATTAAATTTCTGTTTATGCTTAACCAAAAGCGAAATAGATAAATTGCAAATTGACAATCATATGCCAAAATGTGTGTAGAAACACAAACGAAACATTCTATTTCATCAGATTTTACCAATTCACACAGTCAATGAACGAACTGGAAAATAGAATTTTTGAAGAAACTTTTACCAACTTTAGTTAACTTTTGCCCTTTCCATAACTTTAGTTAACTTCATCTCCATTCCGATAAGTGAAAGTTACACAATTTCATAATTACAAGTCAACAGTCATGTAATAAGAAGTATACAATAGTTACCAGATATGAATTTGGAAAATGAGTTTTTCTTGTAACCTTGAACTTCCTTGAATCTTCAAATTTGTCAACTCGAAACGATGGATTAACTAATTCGGTAATATAGTTTGTGATTATTGACGTTTCTTACTAAAGCATTTACAGACCAGTACTGGTAGCAGTAAACACTTATAAATACGTATAAAAACGTTATATTTTGGCGTACGTCGATTGAGTTGACATTGTACAAGTTTTTATAAAATCTTGTAAACTTTGTTTAAAAATCCAGTTGAGATTCCGATTCACAGCTCAGTCTGTATACAGTCGTAATTATATCATCTCTGTCGCAGATCAAACGCACGCAGGCAAGCTCAATCTGACGCTACTACATGTTAGACAATTATCAAGTTCATGGTGCAACTTTTGAACATTGCTCCTCGGCGGAACAGCCTTGGTCGACTCAGGAAGTTGAATGTCATGATCGACACTGTGTGTGTGTGTGTGTGTGTGTGTGTGTGTGTGTGAGAGAGAGAGAGAGAGAGAGAGAGAGAGAGAGAGAGAGAGAGAGAGAGAGAGAGAGAGAGAGAGAGAGCGTATAATCTCTAAACATTTTGAAATTCCTTGCGTTCACAACGTCGTGATAAGATGAGAACCCTATGGAAAATAAAACGAACAAATCTAAGAATACTTGGAAATTTGTAACGTTTCTCGGTACAACGTTTCATGAACTTAAAGATTTTCAAAAAATATTTGTCATGATTTTTTTGCAACAGGTTGTTTTAATTTAAGTTAGTTATTTGTGTTACTAAAACTATAAATTGAGGACAATTGTAGTTTACGTTTTGAACTTGTGTAAAAAGTGATAAATTAATAATTAATTTATATTACCACGTTAACATCAAGCAAATAACAGAAATTATTTGTTTGTAATAACAAATTAAACTTTAACTTTTTAATTTTTACTTAGATATCTTAGAAAAATCATATTAACCTGTAATTATTTTTCAAACAGCGTTATATGTTAAGGATTTACAATATTCAATATAATTATACAGTAGGTACGTGGTAAATTATCAGAATGTAATTACGCTGCATGCATGCCTGTCAACTAAATTGCTTAAATAGATATTGAATAACAAATTTTACATTGTTATCAACGACGTTTGTTTCTTTCCATTTTCTATGTATTTATATACATGTTTGATTTACCATCTACAATTATGCGTACCTTCGTTTTGTTCCCAACACGTTTTATGGTTCTGAGTGAAGGTGTAGATGAGAAAAATACATAAACAAAATGAAACAATCATGAATTATTCAGCGAAGGCGTGGAACGGAAGCCGCTTAGTCGGTAGACTGCCAATTATTATCAGAAACCGTTTGGTCAACCGCCAAACACATCAGTTTCCCGCGGAAGGAAAGGTAAAGTCTCCTGTCTCTACTCGAAGCAGGCATCTCTGCATGGAGTGGGAGCCTATTACTGGTCAAAAAGTTACCTACCCTGGCGAGGAGTATGCTGGTGGTGTCAGTGGTGATGCTAGCTTTAACTGTCTCCTTCCCCAGCTTCAGGATTGTTTGTGGGTCTTTCGCGCTCTGTACCTATTAAAAATAGTATTTTTTTTAATACTGAAGTAGCGGGTGCTGCAGGACCAACAGAGAAGACTAAAAGCTGACGGTTGTACCACATTGTTAGGGGTAGGTAAGGTGAGACCTACCCGCCTATATTTATTGTTTTTAGTACAGTAATTTAATAAACATTTCTATTATACTGTTGGTTACTGGCTCACCGGTGTTGGTTTTGTTTTTCTATCTGATCTGAACCCAGTGTACTGTATATTTCAGATGTCTTATCTTCTGCACGCTTTTACTGACTACCGGCAACAGTTGCAACACCATCCATTCAAAAAAATATAGTTTTATCCCTTTCTAAAATATAATTTGTGTATCTTTAAGTCTATAGTAATTTGTTACGTTACTCTGATAACATGCAATTTTTATACACTATCACAAACAAATAAAATAATGAAAACCAGAAAGAGTGATGAGCAATACTTTGTTTGCTTTGTGTTTCAGCCAAATACTGATATAAATAGAAAATGTCAGTTATTAGGATTATAAGCATTTTTTTAAATGACAAAGCCAAAATGGAATATAATCGGCAGATATCAGTAAACAGTATAAGTTACTATAAAAAAATCCTCGTAGTATTATACCAAAATTATTCTCTTACTTTTTTATTGTTATCTAAGACTGATAAGAAATATGCGCCGAAACGTCATGTACGTCAATTCTTATGAAACCTTTTTTTCCATTTCTGAACGTATACAATGAATTTAAACGTGATCGCCTGATTATTTGTTTATAGAATCTGTTTAACTGTTATCCTGATATTGTTGTTGTAACCTTGAGAAATTTTGCATCACAAGGGTTACGACATATAAGTCTGTTGTTTTGTAAAGCTTTGATAAGAATACAGGATATGCGTTCTGCACATCACGTAAACGCAGCGGTATTCAACCAAGATATTCGTATCTTTGGGAGTTCACGGAAAAATGTCAAGAGATAAGGCCTTCAAATATCGTACCAATCAGCTGGATATACGGTACAAGTATTTTTAAATATCGCGTTTAACACATTCGGATTATAATTTGGACCTTTTGCTTGCAGCTGTCATCTTTTTCTTGTTAGGTAGCTTATGCCAGTGCTAGGATATGGAATGCTAGGATACCAACTTCCATTCTCAACCGTACACTGCTAGTTTCTTATTTCCACTCATCAACTGGTTCTTTTACCAGTTTTTACTTGGTGTGAAAGAGGGACACGATCATTAATCGCCTATATTATAGTAATTGTTAAGTTTAAGGTATAGTTTAAGATACGACAGTGTCTAGAAGTTATAATACAGATACTAATCATAACATTGTAATTTCAAAAATTAAAGTATTGACTACATGTTGGCGTAGAACTTACAAAATTATAAGTAATTAATCACAATTCTATAAAGTGAATTTGCTATTAGATGAACGTACAAAACATCTGTATTACTCAAGATTAAATCAAATACTATCGCAAATGCTATATGCTAACACTATAGAAGAAGAGTGGGACTAACTTAAAAGAGCCATATAGAGATTTGGAATACCAAACTAAAACATTGCTGTAGAGGAAGAAAAGAATGCATTTTTAGAGTATTTAAATGCACGGTCTGATGAGACTAACGAGGTAAGGAATATAAACAGGTAAGGAATAAAACAATGACAGTCAGACAGCACACCAAAAGTCCTAAAGTCCTCGGATAAATTTATCAATATTATAGAAAATGATTTTCATGGATTACAATCAATTGCGTACAAATTTTTAGGGGACACTGAATTTAAATGTTAACAAGAGAAGGGTAAAGCTTTAAATGTTTAAGCGAGGAAAGGTAGATTCAGTACTATAGAGAACTGTAGTATGATGATGGGTATACTCATGCTCAAGTTAAAATTAGCGAAGGTGATGAAGATTTAAATACAACAGTAGATTTAGTAACAATAGAAAATTACAATAGAAGAATTAAATGGTGTTTCGGTGCTAAAAAAAATCGTCTGTTTGTGATGGAATAAATACAGCATTAATCAAATATACTAGTTTCTCATTCAAATTACGATTTTTTCATTTATTTAATCTGTATTGGCTATCCCGATGGCTTTCTTATGATTAGTTAAAAGCTCATGTTAATCAAATTACAAAAAAGGAGACAGTAGCAATTACAAGAATTATAGTGGAACGAGTTTATTAAATACAATTTATAAAATGAATGCTAAGATAATGAATGACAGGTTATCGAAAATTGCTGAGTGTATGATATTAGAAGAACAACATTGTTTTTGGAGGGAAAGGTCCACAATTAATAATTTCTTTATACTAAAAGAAATAGTGGAAAAAAGAACTGAATTTTGTGAACAGAACCACATTTTGCTTTTTCGAACCTCGAAAAAGTTGGATAGAGCAACATTATGGGGAATAAAGAAGAGAAGAGGATATCTTATTCATTTAATAAATGTAATTAAAAGTTTATATACTATGACACAGATACGTATAAAAACTAACAGACTAACAGAACCCATTGAAATAGCCCAACGTGTTCGGCAAGGCTGCAGTCTCTCTCCCGCCTTATTTAATATTTGCATAGATGATGTCATAAGGAAGTGGAAACTGGACGCCTCAAAAGGATTATACTTGGGGATAGGATTTTATTTAAATATGTTGCATGTACGCAAATATCTGTAGTGTAAATAATATACGCAGACGATCTTGTGATCATCCAAGAGAATGAAAACGCCCTCCAAAGATCGTTGTTTTATCTTAACGATATTTTAACAAATTATAATCAAACCGTCCTTTTATCTAAAACAAAAGTTTATGGCTTTTTCTGAGGCAAATCATATTAGAACAAAAATTGTCATACAGGACTCGCCAATAGAACAGGTGATAGATATCATGTATTAGGTATCATGTACAGTATTAGGTATCAAGGTGATAAAGAGGTTGAAAACAAAATTAGTGTATTACAGTCGCTTTGTGGATACATCATTAAATATTCAAAGAAGAAACAAGAAAAGAGACCCAATTGAAATATTATAATGTAGGCTACTGGTCATACCTCACCTACTGTGTGGTAGTGGAACTTGGACTAGGAAGCTACAATATATGTGTCGATAATTCAAGGGGTAGAAATGAGGTTCTTGAGGGTTGTAAAGTAACTTGAAAGAAATGATCATATTAGAATATAAGTAGGAATAGCTAAATGCTTAATTGATAAAGTATCCCGTTACAAAACTGAGTGACGGTTACACGTGGAGAGAATGGATTCAACTAGGATTCCAAAAAAGTCGTTGACTTTCGTCTAAGGGGAAGAGAAGAATGGGAAGACCCCGTAAACGATGGTTGGATGAATTCCGTTGAGACTGGAACTGGAACTGGTAATTAGCCTAAGTCGCACAGGATGACAACAACAACGATATACATTGTATGTTGTATACGTAAATACATATATATTGTACTTTTCCTTAAGAGTTTAAATCGTTGGTAGGAGTGGGAGGGCCGCGCTTTATGCACCTTTCGACACCGTGGTCCGAAGTCGTAATCAGGGAACCACTGCTGCAGAGGAAGAAGGAGGCAACAACGTTACTGGATTCAAACCCTGGTTTATAATGTTTTAGTTATATTAAAAATTAATGTTGTGTGTTAGCGCCATGTGATCATTTCGTGGTAACACTAATCAGGAACAGACCGTGAATCGTTTCCAAAATTCGAACGGTGTTCATTTAATCAAAACTAAGATGACCTCTGCGACTCATATTACGTCTTGGTACTCAGTGATTAACAGTAATTTTGCATTCCGATTTGGCCTTTTGTCAAATTACTTTCATATCCACGTAGCAAACTAAACCGAGCTTTGCTCTTCGGTAAGGTTTCCGCTATATTCAGAAATCAGTATGGTTTTAATTACGGTCAAGACATTTATGACGTTCTATGCAAGTTCCGCATATGGATAGCCTGACTAAAGCTTCTACGATAGAAGTGACAGTAAGGACTGCTGCTAATAGACAAGATCTTCAAATTTTTTGGTTTTTGGTGACTAATCAAAGAAATGGATGAACAAAGTCAATCGTATGACTAACGGATATACTGTAAAACTGGTTTACTCCTGCTAGTCTATGTTTAAAGCGAATGATTCTGTTAGCCAATTTTTAGGGTATCTCAAAGGAATAACTCTCCGTTCGAGTGGCAAAACAGATATCTAGATGAGTAAGAGTCTGAACTAAGAATAAGAATTCAAAGATACCCAAATACTGTTTATTAACAAATAATTAAGTAATCTGATTATTTATACAAACTTTAATAGTACTCTAAATGAGCAAGTTAACTCTCCAAAAATGTATAATAGTCAATTCAGTTTCTTAAAGACTAAAGACTTATTTCTGTTGTTTTAACTCTACGTTTCTTTACCCAAACAATTATATTTACTCTTACGGTAGTTACCAACTCTCTAGACCTGAGTATGTCGTCTGATCACCAGTGTGTGCTAGGCTCTGCCATCCTCTGGAATGGGTGCCTCTCTAAACTTGTTATCTCGTATTTACATGTATAACCTGTAAGGTGAAATCTGTTTACTAGATTTTGACATATATTTGGTTGGTAAAAGTCACTTCTCTGATATTGTTACATTATAAATATGACAGGTGTAACTCGTACATAACTGTTTGCCCTAAATAAGAGATTAGCATAAATATTGTTAACTAAAATGGCTTGACCAAAACGGTAACTCAACTGACAAAACAATATAACGCATTACTACTAATATGGATACAGAATAATTAATATACAACAATTTACTTCAACTGTCGAACCCGTCAACAATACTCTCCTGCAATTAACAACTATAACAGGCTACCTTATGTACAATGTATACGATATTGAAATATGATGCAATTCTCTATAGGAAACTTAATATTATGTAAATATTATATGCAACTATAAGCGGGTCAGACAGCAAATGTATTAACACTCAAGGTTTCCGGTTTGAGCAAGATTTCTTTTATTTTTGGAATTATATTTAAATAATACTTTCTGATCTTACTAAAATAAGATCAAAACAAATGAATCAGTGTAAGGTTTTATTGATTTTTATTTTAAAAAGTATAAGGTAGTAACTGATTCTACATTTGATCTTTCGTTTAATTACCGGTGACTGCGATTTGCTACTTTATTTAGCACCATAAAAATTATGCAGTGTTGCAATAAAATTTATGATTTCGAGCGCACGTAAATAATTTTATGAATTGCACAAAATCGATTTTCTTTGTTACAATTTTTAATGTGCAACGGTAATAAAATAATTATTATCGCACACATAAAGTATTCTGTAAATATCGAAATTTTATGACAGCGTTCAGCGTTTTTATGGCCAATGGTTACGTCTTATATTTTGAATAATTAAAAAGTGAACAACGAAGCAATAAAATGTAATCGTAAAATTAATAATATCGGGAGGTAATAATACCCCGTATTAGAATACTAACAATGCTATTACTCTTAAAATTAGTTTGCTGATGCAATATAGGAAAAATCTACATCATTAATAATAATAATAATAATAATAATAATAATAATAATAATAATAATAATAATAATGATGATGATGATGATGATGATGATAATAATAATAATAACAATAATAATAATAATAATAATAATAATAATAATAATAATAATAATAATAATAATAATAACAACAACAACGACGACGACAATACTAAATAATAAATATACTTCCTTTGTAAGCCAAATTAGACACTCTTATCAAGGAAAAGTCTTCGCGTATCCTTTTCCATAACATTTCCATTGGTTAGCAGTGAAGTCTGATAAGTAACACTCAAACCTACAATTTCAAACCGACTGTAGGTTTCCAAAACCTATGTAATGCCAGTAAATTCTCCAAGCCTACAAAGGTATAAAGATATAAAAATGAACTGATCGAATTATATACTTCAAGCTCTGCTCATTTACAGAACACTAGGGATTGAAAAATTAGATTATTGTCGTTTGGAAAAAATCAGTCTACCACCAAGATCAGTTAGTCGATGATCTCACAAATAAACATCCAATCAATCAGATTTATATATTTAGGTTTACCAATATCTAGCAGCGGGGATTTTGAGAATTCATAAAAAAATTAACTACAGACAACTATCGATTGTCCGCGAGTGGATTATTTTGTTTAGGGCATAACCGCGATGTATTCCTAAGGAAAATCGTATACGAGTATAATATGTCAAGTATTAGTCTTCACGTTGACGTAATGCTGGAGTACCATTTTCAGCTGGCAGCAATTACTCAATATAATGCGGAAGCGTTGACTTATACTGTACTTTATCAGTAACTGCCGGCACTCCATGTCCTATGTTGTAAGCTATAACTGAATTCTTGCTATAATTTTGTCTTAGTTGTTTCGCACATACAGAGCTTCTTGTAGGTAAGAAAGGAAATTGCAAAACAATGTCGTCATGTCTTGACTCCCCACTGCCGATTAGTATCTTAGAACTCGTTATTAGAACAATGTGATTTTTAGCTTTTAGTTTCTCCCGTTTCATTATTTCCGGTCAAGTAAAGGTTCTTTTGGAGCGTAATGGTTTTAGTAAAATATAAGTTCGTTTGTAAAGCTTACTTTTCTTGACAAAAATGTGAGATAAAATAAAAATTATTGTGCTATCTATCGTTTAAACAGAAATTTGAAGTTATAAACAAAATGGTTACAAACCAGATTTCATCAGAACATATAACATCAGAGATAATAATGTGCACAGAAAGCAGTCAACGGCACAGCACAAGGATTGCTCAACTAAAAGTCGGAACGACAGATTTTTGGATGATATAGTAAAGTTAAACAAATCACAATCTTCCTTAAGAAAAAATATTTCCGTTAGAAGTAGAAAACATCATTTATACTTTATAAAATAATAATACACATTTTTTTCTTTTTCTCAATTTAGTACTGTAAATTTTGTAGTATTCAATTTAAAGTGAATTACAACACATTTGTGTTAACACGACTCAATAAAAAATATATATAGTGACACATCAAACTGTCTACATGGGTTTCAGAATATTAGGGTAACAATCCATTTTTTATAAATTATCTTATTTAATAGTTACGAATTGACACACCCCATACATAAATGTTATGTATGACAATGAACAACCGAGAAATTTCCTGCTCTCATAGTCCTGCGTCTCGACCTTGTTAACACAGTTGGAATTTCTCGTCAATTTTCTGTTTTCTGGGTTATAACGCTGCACGTTCGTTATCTTGTCGCATGAATCCAGGAGTTGACGGTCGGCTGAATTAAAAAACCCTTGATTTCCTCCAGCTCCAAGTTTTTGGAGATCAATTGTGGGTCAGTCTAAAAAGCAATAGTGTTCTGTATAGTAACAGTGTGAATAGGTATTACAGAAATCCGTTAATGCAGTCTACTTGAGACAGGTTATCTCGATTCCGTACAGCGCCAAGCACAGTGTTACATTCATGCTTGGGGGTAGAGTTCCCTGGGAAGAGAGGGGAATACAGAGATGACTGTTAAGCCGTTTAGCGGCTACTCAGAAAATACTGGCGAGGTTGACTTTATGGTAGGTCGTCATCTAGGATCGCCCGAGGGCGTTTAATGACCGAATCTGGGGTAGAGGTTCTGTTGTGCTGATGGATCTCAGATAGGGGAAGGAAGAAGTTGCAGCAAACAAGAGTTACAACCAGCGACCGGACAATGGTAGCAAGGGTAGGAACTTGGAGACCTTAGCGAACTACGTCATTTCTGTCAAACCATGGAAATACCGACAGGGAACGATGGGGTGTGGACTGAAATTGTTCCACCTTATACTTGTCGGAATTTGTCGAAAGCGATCAAGCGCTCATCAGATAAGAACCTTATAGGTCAGTACCAATCTAAAAAGCGGGAAATATGTAGTCACTTGTGTACATAGACCTAGGCGGTTGCGACACGAGAGCATGGGAAACAGTTTGGTTCAGGCGCCGCAAGCCTTCATGAGGGTTTTCGTCACGTTGAAGTTTACGCATAGATGACCGTCGAACCAAGCTCCTAGATGCTTCACCGACTCTTTCCTGGGCGTAGGTCGTCTTGCTAGGGAGAGAACTGGCAACGGGAAATGAACTTACGAATAAAACAGATCACCTCGGATTTCTCCGTGTTGATCGCCACCCGTCACTTCTTTAGCCAGTACGGAATCAATCCCAACTGACTGCAGCTTTTTTGAAGGCACTAATTGCTAAAAAAGCAAAGGTTAATGAATAAGTAAAGGGGTTGAGATTGGTAATAAAGTGGCAGAGCGCAAGTGAATCGAAAGACAGTTGTTTGCATATCACGGAGATAGTGGTCTGAAACTGAAAAAATGAGTTTTCCGTGACAAAGTAAAGACGACTTGTCAGTTCGGGACGAGTAGGTTTAAGGGGGGGCGCAGTATTACGCTGAGGAAAAAACAATGTGCGTGGCATTTGGTAAGTATTATGTACCCTGCAGAATAACGCACTGTCCTCCCATTTGTGAGCGTGTTATCGATCTTTGCCTTCAAGATGGTGAACGGTTTTTGTACTGAATAAAAAAACGGAAATCCCTCGAAAATATTACAAGCCATATAGATGACCTTGATTGAATGTATAAGACGTTTTAAATGTGGTCGGCGAGTTTGAGTTTTGTGATTTGGTGCGTGTTATTGGACAGCGGTACTTAGTATAAAGTGTTAATTGCTAATTATCATGCGGGAACATTTGTAATTAATGACATTTATTACTTACAAAATAGTAACGTTGCGGTAATTATATTAGTATTTTGTTTGTATTAGACAATTGTACACTAGGAAAATTATTGTATAGGCCTAGAGCCTCTTTGCTTATTAAAACAGTCATTGAAGTAAAATAACGATTTCCCTGGTGTTAAATTATTTATTCCATCGGTAAAGGTCACGATCCATGTGACTGTCGTAGCAGAATCTATTGCAGACTTGTTTATTAAACACGAAACGTCTTGCAGTCTTAATGCGAAAATCTAGAACAAGCGACTGAACAGAATCTCAAAACTGCTGTTATTAAAGGAAAAACAAGACTTGTGGAAGAGGATATTTTTTACCAATTTGGTTTTAATTGTGAAATAGTTAAAAGAGGAAACAAATAGAGAAAAAAGTTTCCACATTTTTTATTTTACTCGTTCGTGGATTTGTACAAAACCTTTGATAACGTTGATAGGAAAATTCTGTAAAACGTTTAAGAAAAACGTGGCTACAGTACTCATCTAATGACAGAAATATGGAATTTCAAACAACACGAACAGTAAGACACACACCCGTAAAAAACAATTTTCGTGTACAGAGACAACCAGAGTAAGCATAGGTCTACGAGTGGGATGTAGTAGGGGGCAAGTGAGCGTTCGGAAACACTTCCGGGTTCAACTATTTGCTGTTTTATGACGTCACAGAGACCCCAGCAGTTTGTGTCCGAGCGCTGCATGTCTAAAACACTGACGTCACTGTTTTATAAACCTGTTTCATGACGTCACAGTGGCCCTAGCCGTTGGTGTCCGACTGCACTGTGACGACACAGAGGCCGTGGTAGTTGGTTTCTGCTGCGTGGGACATGTTCGAAATTTGGTACCCGAAAAGTTTAAAACAATGTGTAGCGGATGGGGGTACTCGGACTTTGGTGGTTGACAACACAGAGGCCCTTGGCTCTGGACGAGGCGTCACAGAGGCAATGGTAGTATGACGTGTCATCGGGTACCTGACGGGTCATCGGATACTGAAATTTGGTGATTGATGACGCCACAGAGGCCGTGGTAGTTGGTTCTGCATGTAGCAGATTTGGTATGGTCCATCGGGTACCGTAACGCGAAATTTGGGGGGCATCGGATTCTTAACGGATCATCGGACACCGAAATTTGGTGATTAATGATGTCTTGGTCCATCGGGTACCGTTACGCGAACTTTGGGGGCATCGGGTACCTGACGGATCATCGGACACCGAAATTTGGTGATTAATGAGGTCATGGTCCATCGGGTACCGTTACGCGAAAAGTTTGGGTAATGGTTACCTGACGGGTTCCGAAATTTGATGATTTGCGGTAATAAATTATGGCCCCTCCAGGATTTGAACCCAGATCTCCGTTACCCAAAACCGACATGCTAACCACTACACCAAGGAGCCATTATTGTTTAACTGTAATTATTTCTGTACTTGTGCGTTTCACACACATGTTCTGTACCCTCTATTTCTCGTCACTTCCTAGAGCCCATGAGGCGGACGAGTGTCGCTACGGTTTTTTTTACAGATTTTTAAAACAGGTCTACTCAATCTAATGTTGTACTATTGTCTAGCACAACGGTAGATAAGAGCAATGTGTTAAAACATAAAAGCACAATATATAAGTTTATTTATTATTATAAAAATAAAATAAACATTTTTTTTACTTTTATTTTTTACGTCTCATCTCTCCCTAGCGGCCTGGGGCGAATGAGAGTCCGCTACGCTTTTTTTAACGTGGTTTCCCCAATTTTACGGACATGTAAAACAGGCCTACTCCACGTTATCTAACGCTGTACTATTGACTAGTACAGTGGTAGATAATGATAAGAAAGATACACTATGCAATGCTAAGCAAATGTTAAAAGCAGTGCATCTATTTTTTTTATTTATTTATTTACTTTATTTATATTTATTTTTTTTATTTTTTTATCGGATGAATATGTCGTTTATACATGATGCGTATTCGCATTTGCTGTACCGTAATGAGTAATTTTCACACCCACACCGGTCCTTGATGAGTTTACAGGTATATCTACCGTGCCAGTGACCCGTCTCGAACTACCAGGACTACTTTTATGAGTATTTCTACCACGACAGTGACGTAGTCAAGGTTAGCACTCACGCACACACTACGGTACCTAATTCTACGTTTATGGGTATTTCTGCCACGAGAGTAATTTTGCATTCACACCAACACCATGATGAAAACATGTTCACAACCAACTATATTTTATATCGTTGCCGCAACCATTCTGCATAAAACAAAGCTTTGCGCAATCCACAGTGTAAGGGAGGAGTGGTAACGGGTTGACGATGAGGAACAGGACATTGTATGATGGGTACAAAGGAGCTAGGAACTACAGGTGCTTTGATATCGTTTAAGTCAATCACCTCACCATGATGATACAACTGTCGTAAGAAATTTGCCTTCTCAAACCCTTTTGTATAGACAACAGGATAATCTGAAAAAATGTGTGCAACGATGCGTACCATATTCTTGTACGGTACAGTACCATCGTTCCATCGTATCCTGTGATAATGTGTTTCCAACCAGTCATTGATTTTTCGAAATTTCAGGTGCAGTCGTGCACGTTCATATGGTGGAGCGAACAACACGATAACAAAACGGCCGGTTTTTACGTCAACTGCAACGAATTCTTTGATTACATATTCATTTCTGTCACCGCGAAACGCTTCAAATTCGGCAATAACCGTTCTATTCAAGTTCATATTTCCGAGTGACACGTGTTCGCATCGAGTACATTAATTTTGAAATTCCCCCTCTACTTTTCCTTCCAACACCAGTTCATCGTAAAGACGATCAAATATTAACTGTTGGTCATGACGACTGCTTTCCAATCGAAAAAACGAGGGGAAAAAGAAGGATGGTGGTACATAACACCCCTTGGCTACTACCTGATTAATGTATGATTTCAAGTGATCTTGATCATAAAACAAGCGAACAATATATTTCTTTAGTACGGTTAATAAACAACCAAAACGAATCCACTCGGGTTCTGTGAAAACAAATTTTTCGTTCTTACTTCCGTTAATCCGAACAAACGTTTTCCCAAAGTGATAACTGATCAACACACTCTTTTTATTTTCACGGTTTTCACCTTCTTCTTACAATAACATACTGGATAGTCACTGTTCACGAAAGATCATCAAGTAATTCCACTCAGAAAAGTCAAGTAATATACGTTTCTTTTTAAAGTTTGTAAACAAAACACCCGGTTCATAGTTGTGTTCTTTAAACAGTCCTACGGTAACGAACTTAGAGTACGAGTTGATCGGATATGCAAGAGACAAGTAAACGTTATACTCACAATGGCTGCCGCTGCTGCTGACTACGTCACCTTCCATCGTTGAAATGGACTGTGGTCGTTGCAATATTGTGATCGGTTAATACCGGTCTTTAGAAAGCGGAAGAGGGGAGAACTAGTTTTCATGACAAAGATGAACAGTATTCGACAACGCTGTGTACTGTACTATCCTATCGTGAATAGTCAAAGCGTAAGCGGTGGTTTTATCCAAAAACGTTTTACTGGACTCAAATTCTAAACGCATATCAACGGCGGACGACTTAATTGGTTCTTCTTGTCTGGAACAATCGATGACAAACAACGGTGCTTTTGTTATAAATTCGTTAGGTGACAAAAGAGGCGTTCTGTTGCGATGATCGTAGAATGACTTTTGGAAACGTGTATACATGTCGTAGAACAGTGCTTAACGTTCTTTATCGATGTCCTGGTTCAGGTTATCGTACGTATAGTATTTATAGCTCAGAAAGAGCCTGACATTCGTTAAATTGCAGTGATCAAATTAGGACGCGTTTTTCGCTATATTGTTCTTTCTGTCCGCCTGAAATATCAGTATTACGTACCGAGGTTTTTCCAACTGTGACGATGTCTTCATGGTCCACGAATGTCGATTTGTCGTCGGTAGAACGGGACACTCGTGCAATTCCCAACTGCGGAACGGCATCACCAGTTCACGGTACTCCTCGATGTGCTCCAATGGCGGTATTCGGTACTTGTTTGACACGCGCACATAGGGCATCTGCCAGTGTACTTTGTTTAGTACGACATTACCGTTAGCAGTTGCACCCGACGCTTTTAGCACCATTGCGTTCTGATCGGTAGACGTATGCAACAGAATCAATTCTTGCTTAACGTTCAGCATGATATGATACATGTATAGTCTTCGCTGAAACCGAGTAACATTTTCAACGGAAGACAAACCGTAAAATCACCGGTACTCTCGTGTACTATCACTGATTCATCGGTTGACGCCACCCATCCTGCATTGGTCAGTCTTTCGTGCTCGTTGCTCGAGAGTAACAATTTTGACAGTTCTCGTGATTCCATCGTTTTTTGTATGGTCCACTTCCACACCGCAAACTTCATAACGGATCTCCTCGAACAGGAAAGCCATTGCATTGTTGATTAATTTTACGTTCAACGCTGTTTCAGTAGCGTTAACCTTGGTCAATGTTCCTTCTATGTACAGAAAACCCTCCGCCGGTAAAGTGAAAACATCCTGTTGTTGGATGGGTATAAGTATTTCATCGTTGTTGCCGTATCGGGTGGAAGCATACGGTGCGTGCGTACGATATTCAAACTCAACGATTCTGTTATCGAAAGCCGCTCCTCGTTCGATAGCTAAAATTTCAGCCGACATTATTTTAATCGTATAATTTGAATCCAAGTGAAAGCAAGAAACGCTTGTTCCTTGATGTCAATCGCTTCAACGTTGAACACCAACTACCATGTTTCTTTCGTACGCACTCCCTTTTTACAGGTAACGTCTGTCCGAAATACAATCCCTATTTTCAGAGGCAGTGGTATCGTGATAACGTCACCGCGAAAATCGACTAAATCACCGTCCTGATCGACGAGAGACAAAGTGATGTTGTCAACACGTTGCACGTTTACCGGTAAGTATATTATTATATTTATTATTTATTATTATTATATTTCTTGGCGTTTCAACTATTTTGAAACCTGGTGCTACGTTCGGATAAAAACGAATGCAACGTGTGCTGGTCCTGGCCGTCCTTGTATGCACCATGTACGATATTGCACTGTACGTGAACGGTGTTAACTTTGATTATGTCGACGGGTACGTTCGACTCGTGTGTTTTATACGCTTCCAGCTGTTGATTCTCCTTCGATCCCAACATACTTGGAATAGTATTCGATGTATGCGAAAAGTCGATGTCGTGCTTACAGTAAAGTTCACACTTTAATGTGTTGTTGTTTGGACGTAAACTGATTGTTCTCTCACCCAACTGTTTCTGCAGATACGTTTCGATATCACTGATTTCGTAGGTGCCGGTAGGCAATTTGATGACGGACCACTTGTCATTGGAAATTTTTACTGGAAATTCATTATTTTTTCCTGCAATAACGTTTGGTATTGAATCATACGATGTAAAATCCATTAACCCAACGTACCATTTACCGTATAACTCGAGCGGTGGGAAAAAGTTACACACGAGATTCGCAGCGTCGGTACCCGTCACGGTGACAATTAACGACGACATGCTGACGTTTACTGATCAGAAGTCGATAAAAAGTCTAAACATAAATGACCACAGATGACCGTGTTAGGAGGTTGCTTCCGTTCCTAGTTGTAACGAACGTCGGCTCTATCGCCAAAATATCGCATCAGCTCGAGAGGTGGACGTAAATTACCGAACCCGTCAAAATAGTGTACTCGATTTCCACGCTTCTTGTAACAGTGGGTTACAAATTCACGTCGTCCAAATTCACGATGATGCTTTCGTTCTTCCACGGCACTGTAGCTGGTAATGCGTTGCGCATATAAACACCTCTAAGTACGGTATGTTTAGTTTTTTTGCGTATACTCGTAATTCATCTTCGGACAACGGGCGGAGCGGTATGTGAATTAGTTTTTTCGGTACGGACGTAAATGCAATCCTGATGCAGTTCTCTTCTTCTTCCTGGTTGTTCGGACAGTTCTCTTCGTCTTCCTCATTCAACCACCACTCACATTCTTTTTATTTTTACGACATCGGCCTCTTCTTATTGCTGATATTGCTTTCATGGCCGCTGCTACTGCTGTCGCATAAGCTCGTTCGCTGATACCTGAATCCAAATCCTTTACCCGTCCCCACGCTTTTTCCGCGAGTTTACGGTCCGCAATGCGTCTACTTTCGTTGTCTTTGTATTGAGCGTAAGCGCTGTAGTGTTCGCGACAGGCTTCGTCTAGTTGGTTGATCTCACGATCACCACGCGCTAATCTTTCTTCGAGTTTCGTGCCTGGTCCACAGAATCTGTAACCCGGCAGATGTAATTTGACAGGTAGTGCAGGTAGTCCACCACGCGATTGATAACTGACGAAACAACGGACGGTATAGTAGCCTCGCTGAATGTGTTTCCAGGCGGCATCAAAGAACAATTAAATAGCCCAATTAGCGATGGCACCCCCTGCTGCTGACAGCTGTGAACAAAGCTAGCAGCTTCTGAAACATCTCCAATGATGCCAAACGTATTTTGAACTTGAATGAAATGTGGACCAGTCTTTGCGCGACATTCGGAAGTGCCCGCTTGTCTGAATTTCGAGTCCGTTGCCAAAGAAACCACTGCTTTAGGGATTATTAATTTGTTACCTTCTTACAGCACATAGTATTTTACATAGTATATTTATATTTAAATATCACAGTAATACTGCTTTACTTTATTTATAGTTGTAATTTTTGGTTCCGTGTTCACGTGTTTAAAATGTGGAGACCTTGGGAGAGAGAACAACCATATCCTGATAATGAAGCACGCTGATAATGAAGAAGGGAGTCATCGGATCTTTTCGGTTAAGTGGCAGCATGGAGTGAGCAATTACTCTACGTAGCAATCGCCAGTAACAACGCATTTCACCCTCTAACGCCTTTCCCCCTCCAACACATTTTGCAACTATTCCTTGGTGACAGCGTGCCCTGTGACTCTGTATGCGGCAGTCACAAGTGTAGTAGTATCGTTGCGTTTCATGAATTTCCTTCAGTTAACAGCACAGATTCCCGACAATGATTCAGCGATATAGTTTCTAAGAGACAAAAATATTTTACGTAACCCAAGAATTTTTACGAACGGCGATCAAATGAAACTGTACACGGCAGGTAAAGACCGTTGGGTAAGTTCTAAAAAGGACGGTCGGGAATCCAAAAAAGTGCGACAGGATACATTACTAAATAATTCTCGATTAGATTTCCGCACAATCGTATACTTCATTTACTGTTGGAGTAAGGAGTACCCAACCGGGCAATACTGTCAAGATGAGTTGGAAATGAATCACGCCACATGCATGGATTGGAATTCATACATGTGAGAAGTGTGTGACCACCATTTTATATAAATATAAAAATAAATATTAAAAAATATGTAAAAATAAAAATAAAAATACAAACTGTCGCTGGTTATCGCTACGTGTGGGGGGGGGATACGTTGTTACTGGCGAGTGCTACGTAGAGTAATTGCTCGGGTCCATGCTGCCACTTAACCGAAAAGATCCGAGTCATCGTCATAGTGATAGTGAAGAAATCGTTGTTGATGTAGTTAGCAACAGTGATAAGTGACAATAATGGGAAGTTTTCGAACGACGGGGAAATCTCGGCCACTCCAGGCACTAGTAGGCTAATCAAAAATTCGATTAGAACAATTTCGAAACAGAGCCAAACTATAGTGTGTAACGTGCATGAATATGTTGTAAATAACAAAGTAGGTAAGGGTTCAATTACTGAAACAGCCAAAATTGTGAAATTAAGCCGCCCGGCTGTTCGTAAAATTGTTTCTAGAGGTCCCGTGACTCCCAAGAAGCCAGGTAACAAAAGAGCGCGTTTTAATAAAATTGATAATTTTGTTTGCGACATTATCCACCAAGAAATTTACAAATTTTACAAGAAAGGACAGCCACCCACAATTTCCGAACTACTCCAGCATCTTCAGAACGTTTCAAGTTTTCCTTATAAAGAAACAATGCTATGATCCCTTGTGAAGAAGCTCGGCTTTCGATTTCGGACACTTAATAAGAGGCGTGTTATAATGGAGTCATCAAGAATTGTGTCTTGGAGATACAAGTACCTCCATAGACTACACCATCTGCGTTCACAAGGGTTATGATGTTGTGTATCTAGACGAAACTTGGTTCGATACACATGACACCGTGAAGAAGGGATGGGATGATGGAACATGTGGCTGCGCTATTAACGTCCCTGTATCTAGAGGGAAGCGCATCATGGTGCTACATGCTGGTGGAGCTGAGGGGTGGGCTCCTAATTGTCTTTATTTGTCTGCCAAAAATATTTCAGATGCTAAAGCTGACAGCCACGATGAGATGAATGCTACAGTTTTTGAGAATTGGTTTAAAAATTTGTTACTGCAAAATCTTTCAAAAGACAGGAAGTATGTCATAGTTTTAGAAAATGCAATGCGAGTTACCATTCTAGACAACTTATCAAAATCCCAACTAAATCGTCAAACAAGTCCGAAATTATTGAATTTATGAAGAAATTTAATTTACCAGTACCGGACCCAGTCCCCATTAAATTAATCTTGCTCGAAAGAATAAAAGCGGCGAATATAAACAAAATGTACGCAGTTGACAAGATGGCTCGAAAGGCAGGTCATGAAGTGTTACGACTTCCCCCTTATTACTGCATATTAAATCCAATCGAATTAGTCTGGGCACGGTTAAAGTCTAACGTCAGGAAGAGCAACATAACTCCTCAGTTAAGTGCAAGTGTCTGTGAAGCCCTACGGAACTGTACTGAGAACATAGATGCCGAATACTGGAGGAAATGTGTGGAAAAAACTATGAAGGTAGAACGGGGATATTATGCAGACCTGTGGGAAGAAGAAGACCGCCTCATCATTCGTGTTGCAGACGACAGTGATGATGACTCAGACCGCGACTCCAACTAAACGGTGAGTAGCTTACTCCCAGGCTATGTATTAATTATTTGCGATTTTGTCTTGTTTTACTCAGGTTTATTAATTTCTGATATTATTATTATTATAGCCTTCTGATATTGCAGGGATTTGCTTATCCCAAAGCTTTGTGATATTTTCATAATGAAAATCATTTTGAAAGTTATGTCGAAAAGGTATAGACCTATATTTTGTAGGTTTTGTTGTATTTTTATTCTTTATAGGTAATGTAAACGTCAGGTTTACTTACTTAAAACTGAAACTTCTGATAAGTCCTGAGTTGTATTATTATTATTATTATTATTATTATTATTACTACATGAATTAATCATACGTATAATAATAATAACAGTGAAGAGGAGAATCATTTCACGCTAAGTTTCACTATAGGCGGGAGAAGAACTTGGCAACATTGTCAGCTTGTTTTGAGTGACACTAGGGACAAGACCATCTGGTTTCCTTTGAGTGAGAATCAAAGCGTTCCGCCTGGAAACGCTTTGAGCGCGGCTACTATACAACGTTTTTAAGCACGTTTCCAACACCCCCCCTTCTTCCTCTTAACTTTGTTGTACATCGTAAACTGATCTCCAGTCTTTCTCTTCTGTGTTTTTATCGTATTCATCTATTAAAGCTTTTATTTCCTTCGCGTCGAGTGTCCACTCGTCTTCTGAACTACGTGGCTTAGACAGTTTCAATAAATAGTAAGTTGTCCAGTTGATACTGAAATGTTATAATGACTTTGTACAACTCGCTCTTTGCGTACCGTCTCACGTAATTTAATTGTCGTAAGTTAACACCATCGCTCTCCGCAAAACCATCCGCTACGTCTGTTATTCTCTTTTCCGCTGCTTTGAAAACACCATCTTTGCCCAAGCTAACGGTGTCCTGCAGCATGTATTTTAAGTTCACCGCGTCATCATCAAAACTCGGTGAACTCACTCCCGACAACCAGCTCTGGCCAAACAAATAACTGTTCGATACTTTTTTAATGGTGTTCGAGTCTACGTAGTCTTTGTTAGCCGCATCGGTCGCTTGTTCCGGATTTCGAACGTTGATTACCCATTGATCTCATGAATCGATGACGTCACCTCTCTCTTGACTCGAGTGTTGTACACAGTTGTCATCAACGTAATATTTGTTGACTACGTCTTTAACGTTTACAGGAGTATCAACATTTTTCAGTCTACACCCTTTAACGTCTACGCTTTTACGTTCATCACGAGTAGCAGACAATGTGTTTGCATATAAGCCAGGGATACGGCATCCTTTGCTGCATCCGGTTCGTTCAGATTGCGGATCTTTTCAACATCTATATGCCCATCGTTCGTAATTTTGAATCCCACACTATCGTAATTGTCTTTTTGTTTCTCGTCGCACGCTTACGGTGCTTTGATGTCTCCCGAACTTGTCCACAACCATCGTACGACTACACGTTACAAAAGGTGTGCTAACCGTTTTAAGTAACGACACTTAAACGGTTCCTGTTGATGTATTCACTCTTTTTTGTGTGTTATATAATGACATCTCTTTATTATTCTATAAACTTAAAATCTCTACATAAGGTTTTCAACATAGCTGATTCTTAATTTACAGATTACAGTTTACAACATATATTTCAGAAGGGCCCTTTAAATAAGGAAGTTTATGTGTTTGAATTCTCCACGGATCAGGGATTTAAAACTTGTTTGTTAATAATGCTCATTTACTCATATACTATCTTTCAACTTAAGCCGTTTGAAGAATGGACTTTATTTAGCTTTTTGCCATTTGAAGAATGGACTTTATTTAAACTTTAGAAACAGAGACACTCTATAATTTAAGCGTTACTTTCTACTACACATATTTTTAACCATATTACATATTACTGTTTACAATTAGTAACTACTCTTAAAAGTCTTGAAGTGTTATTTAAATTGTCTTTGGTACATTTTTATTTGAATATTACTTAATCACGGAAGACTGGCTTCCGCGTCACCTTATGGTATCCTGCTGTTGATTCAGATTAGGCGCCTCGGTCCTTGTGTGACGATTTAAAAGGAATTTAAACAGCACAAAATAATTTTTATTCAAAATAACATGTGAGAAAATATTTAATCCTCCCCTTTGTACTTATATGCCAGTATCAACTTCAATCAAATATATTGCAACTTACCGTCTGCGGCTTTTAGAAACAACGTCTTTACAAAGTTGACATGTTTCGGGACACTTGTCCCATCATCAGAACTTAAAACAATCGCGTATCATTTAAAGTTGATACACTTGTCAATCAATTAAAACATTAAAATCCAATATGAAACAAATAACTTAAAACAATAAGATACTTAAATGTTTAAAGCGAGCGCGAAGGTTTACTGATGTACATCGTATGGAGATTGACCGCGCACTGAATTACGTTTTGCTCCCACCACGACAATAGCGCAAGGCAGTGTCGTACAATACATTTGACTTGAAAACCAATTTATCATTTAAAACACGCGGCTTGGTATCAGTATTGTTATATGCTTTATAAATTTCGTACTCTTCAAGAGCGTTCAAATATCGCCCTTTCTTACATATGTGAAGGGGTATTAAATTAGTTTTAAAATTAGTGTAATTATGATTCTCGGAAATGAGGTGTTCTGCAAATTTTGACTTGATATTGTCCAAACTGTGAAAGTGTGTAGGCGGCCTATGTTCTGTAAATCTTTTTAAAAAACTACGTCCTGTCTGGCCCACATAAAAGGCGTCACAATCGTCACATATCAATTTGTAAACACCAGTTTTGTGTTCAAGGCTGGTAGTTCTGCGGACACGAAGATTATTCATAATATTATTAGTGGTTTTGTAAGTGACCTTTATATTGCTGGTTTTATTAAAAATTGACGCAAAAATCTTAGCATAAGGTATGTGTACGGTGTTGCAATGTATTTGCGTGTTGTATTCACGCGTGTTTTATGTCCGTTAATGTTTCTATGCTTTTTCTTATGTTTTCGAAGGATGTTGTTCACCATATCGACATCATAACCATTAGTAACTGCAATGTGTTTAATGGTGTCTAATTCCTCACGGTATTCTTTATCACCGAGGGTCAAAGATAAAAGTCTATAAATCATACTGTGGAAGGCAGCCAATTTCTGGGATAAAGGATGAAAAGACTTAGCATGTATTACAATATCAGTCGTTGTGGGTTTTCTATAGATGTTAAATTGTAATTTTTTATTATTGTCCTTGGCAACAGTTAAATCTAGAAAATTCAGTTTACCATTGTCTTCACTTTCAAGTGTGAACCGCATTTTGTCATTGATATTATTCAAATAACTATGTAAATTATCAACTTGCCTTTGTGTACCTTTGTATATTAAAAAGGTATTCATGTTTAAAAGGAATAAATCCCAAATGTTTAGTACCAAGCCACGTGTTGTTCAATCAAATATATTGGAACTTACCGTCTGCGGCTTTCCAGAAACAGCGTCTTTATAAATTTACATGTTTCGGGACCCTTGTCCCATCATCAGAATTTAAAAGTAATTGTGTATCATTTAAATATGATACACTTGTCAAACACTTAAAATATTAAAATCTAATATAAAATAACTTAATATAACATATTATAATATTTACAACGAGAACGAAGGTTACCGATGTACATCGTATGAAAACCGACCGCGCACTAATCTATGTCTCGCTCCCACCACGACAGTAGCGCAAGGCAGTGTTGTACAATACATTTGATTTGAAGACTAATTTATCATTTAAAACATGGGGCTTGGTACCAATATTATTGTGTGCTTTATAAATTTCGTATTCTTCAAGAGCGTTCAAATATCGCCCTTTCTTACATATGTGAAGGGGTTTCAAATTAGTTTTAAAATTTGTGTAGCTATGATTTTCGGAAATGAGGTGTTCTGCAAATTTTGACTTGACACTGTCCAAACTGTGAAAATGTGTAGGCGGCCTATGTTCTAAAAATCTTTTTAAAAAACCACGTCCTGTCTGGCCCACATAAAAAGCGTCGCAATCGTCACATATCAATTTGTAAACACCAGTTTTGTGTTCAAGGCTGGTGGTTCTGCGGACACGAAGATTATTCATAATACTATTAGTGGTCTTATAAGTGACCTTTATATTACTGGTTTTACCAAAAATTGACCCAAAGATCTGTGGCATAAGGTATGTGTACGGTGTTGCAATATATTTGCGTGTTGTATTTTCGCGTGTTTTACGTCCGATAATGTTGCTATGTCCTTTCTTATGTTTTCGAAGGATGTTATTCACCATATTGACATCATAACCATTAGCGACAGCAATGTGTTTAATGGTGTCCAACTCTTCACGGTATTCTTTATCACCGAGGGGCAAAGATAAAAGTCTGTAAATCATACTGTGGAAGGCAGCTAATTTTTGTGATAAAGGATGAAACGACTTAGCATGTATTACAATGTCAGTCGTTGTGGGTTTTCTATATATGTCAAATTGCAACTTTTTATTATTATTGTCCTTAGCAACAGTCAAATCTAGAAAATTCAGTTTACCATTTTCTTCACTTTCAAGCGTGAACCGCATTTTGTTATTGATATTATTCAAATGATTATGTAAATTATCAATTTGTCTTTGTGTACCTTTGTATATTAAAAAGGTATCATCAACATACCTGCCGTAAAATATTATGTTACTCCTGTGTTTGTTATTAGTAAGAATGAATGAATTTTCGAAATTATTTAGGTATATATCTGCAAGAAGACCTGAAAGTGGAGACGTCTATGACATACCTTATGCCACAGATCTTTGGGTCAATTTTTGGTAAAACCAGTAATATAAAGGTCACTTATAAGACCACTAATAGTATTATGAATAATCTTCGTGTCCGCAGAACCACCAGCCTTGAACACAAAACTGGTGTTTACAAATTGATATGTGACGATTGCGACGCTTTTTATGTGGGCCAGACAGGACGTGGTTTTTTAAAAAGATTTTTAGAACATAGGCCGCCTACACATTTTCACAGTTTGGACAGTGTCAAGTCAAAATTTGCAGAACATCTCATTTCCGAAAATCATAGCTACACAAATTTAAAAACTAATTTGAAACCCCTTCACATATGTAAGAAAGGGCGATATTTGAACGCTCTTGAAGAATACGAAATTTATAAAGCACACAATAATATTGGTACCAAGCCGCATGTTTTAAATGATAAATTGGTCTTCAAATCAAATGTATTGTACAACACTGCCTTGCGCTACTGTCGTGGTGGGAGCGAGACATAGATTAGTGCGCGGTCGGTTTTCATACGATGTACATCGGTAACCTTCGTTCTCGTTGTAAATATTATAATATGTTATATTAAGTTATTTTATATTAGATTTTAATATTTTAAGTGTTTGACAAGTGTATCATATTTAAATGATACACAATTACTTTTAAATTCTGATGATGGGACAAGGGTCCCGAAACATGTAAATTTATAAAGACGCTGTTTCTGGAAAGCCGCAGACGGTAAGTTCCAATATATTTGATTAAAAAGGTATCATCAACATACCTGCCGTAAAATATTATGTTATTCTTGTGTTTGTTATTAGTGAGAATGAATGAATTTTCGAAATTATTCAGGTATATATCTGCAAGAAGACCTGAAAGTGGAGAACCCATTGCTAACCCATTTTGTTGGCTGAAAAATTGATTATTGTGGGTAAAAAAATTTTGATCAAGAACTAACTCCAAAATGTGCATCAATTCATTTATACTATCAATATCCAATTTATTAGTATTAATAAGGTTAATCTTAAGTATACGCAGGGTCTCAGCTACTGGTATATTCGTATATAAGTCTACAATATCAAAGGAAACAAGTTTGTAAGCCGGTTCAACTATTAAATTTTTAACCTTATTCACAAAGTCAACACTATTAATTAGACTATGATCATTAATTATTTGTATATTGTGTTTTATTATGGTGACTAGTTTTTAGCCGTTTTATACCCCGGAGCAGTGGTGACATTTACTAATGGTCTCAAGGGGATAGCATCCTTGTGGAGTTTGGGTAATATCGTCAAAACGGGTGATTTTGAATTTATAGGTTTCAAAGATCTTCTTGTTTGTTCATCAAACAAATGGGTGCATCTGTTTATACACTGATTTAATCGTTTTACATAATTTTCAGTTGGGTCAGAATTTAGTAAACCAATGTTGTTGTTAATAATGAAATATTGTATTTTACTGTTATAATCTTCTCTGTCCATAATAACCACAGTGTTACCTTTGTCAGCTTTAGTGACGAGAGCTCTATTGTCAGATAATTTTTGTTTTAATCCTATTAAAATTTTCCGTTCTTTATTATAATTATTATTTGTTAAAGGAATAGAGGAATGAACATTATTATACCGATTTTTAATGATTTTATTGAATTTTTCGTTTATTAAGAAACGTGTCTGGTTTTGATCTTTTTGGTCAACCATTGCCTTAACAACAGTCTCTGCATTGATAATTTCTGCAATAATTTGCTTACGATTAAGACTCGATTTGTGTATGGGAAGATTATATTTCAAACCTTTGCTCAATAAATCAGTTTCATCAGTATTTAAAACAAGGGACGTTAAATTCTGCAACCGCGTATACAATTTGTGTTTACATTTGATATTGCTGGATATCGGTAACTGATCATTCAACAACCTTTGTAGTTTATCTGATTGCTTTATACGCATTCGATAAACTATTCGCCTGACGTCATTGTTTATAAAATCCAGATAATGATTCAGTACGGCTGGATGCGTGTTATCTAATAATTGTAAATGTAATTTGTATAATGTATAATTTAGGTTTGGCTTTTTAATGTATAGAGATTTAATTTCTTCTTTAACTCTGTAAATTTCTGCATATTTTTTGGTTTTTGATTCAGCAATAGATGAACCTTTAAGTCTTATAATAGCATAATTCGGTATAACATTGTTCTCCAAACAAGATTTGTTGAACTTAATGTGTAAAATAGTTTTGTGTAATTTCTGTATCAACTTGTAAAAATCTAGTACGGACATGAAAATTACTCTGTATTGAAGCGAAAATTAATAATTTTCGAAAATAAAAAGACGTGATAATAATAATCGAAATACCTAACTCAATAAAGAAAATAGGATTATTAATAGTAGTTAATTAGTATGAAAATAATAATAATAAAGTACGAACTACTTTTCTCTCTCCGCGTGAACTGCTCCCTCTTCCCTACTAACCGCCGCAAAACCAGCCCCAGTCGAGCCAGAATCTCAGACAAGGTAACAGCTTTACCATGTGTCGTGAAGAAAAACGTGTGAATATATAAAAAAAAAAAAAAAAAACAAACGATGTAACTGAAAGTAATCTTTCGTGGTGACAGACTCCACAAGTAATTGAAAGGTGGTGAAAAATAAAATAAGTTATGTAGTTGAAATGTAGTGAAATAACTAAAAGTAACTAACTTAGCCGACACATTTCTTTAAAAGAGAAACGAAATGTTTAAATTGTAAAGTATGTTCTATCCAAATATTAAAGAGTAACAGTAGTGCAGTTAAAAGTAAAATGTAAAAAAGGTGTCACCGTACATCAGGAGTGACGCAACAACGACAACCTCACGAGCTTCAGGTAACAGAATCCTTTCGTCATAATCGCAACTTAGAATCTACAAAATAAATGGAGGCACCCGAACAACAACGTAGAACTTCCAGGAAACCCAACTGAAGAGTAATAACAAGAGAACCTGCCGCCGATCACATTATATCAAGGTGAAACCAAACCATTATCTTTCTAACAATGGCAACAAAAACAGTACATTTTTGCAAAGACTTATTCTAATCATGTAAATGTTAACATAGTAATGTCTGTAATTACAATAATGAAATAGTAATCTGATGATAGTTAAAGGTAAAAGGTAATTCGAAATTTGAGCAAACTACTCTTCTAATAGCTTGCATAATGTTGACTTATTTTAGAATATTATTAAGTTAAAACCCGGATCCGAGGTATTCAATGTAGTTTATAAATGTATAATTGTTTTATTTTTGCTCACCAGAGTAACATTTTAAAAAGGCATAAGAGCATTTGATGCAGAATCTTTGAGAAGTTTATTTTTTTAACGTAATAAAACAAAAATAACAATTATTTTAAAATCATTATTCGAGAAACTATAATAAAGAGATGTTTTTGCTAAATATCCAGAGAGTGAGTAAATTTGCGTAACCTAATCCTAATTCCTGTTCTACATATTTTCAATTTTGTTGGTAAGTAATTTGTACTAACAACGGCAGCCGGTTTGATTGAAAGTAACCTATTAAACTGGTTCCCTCTGTTAGAATGTCTCAGACAGGGGAGACGTTATACTTGGGGTGTCTACTGATGGTCTGTCGTTATTGTAGTTTCCGTTGACGTTGAAGTTCCTGAAGTGAGTTCGGTGATTCTGAGGCTGGTACTCTCTTCTCTGATGTCTGGTAGAAAACCTCGTTTGTAGTTTAACTCATGTTAATGTTTGTTCCACAGATATGCACTTTACACAATTATTGATAAGGGGTTTTCACCTTAGATACCTAGTACCTATTTTATTTTAAATACATTGTTCTCTTACAAATTAGTATGTAGAGATGTCATCGCGCACACTTATTCATTCTTTTTTCTTTTATATTACATGTTTTTATAGGACTCACTATTTACCGCTACATTACGTTGCACACTGTTCTTAGTTGAACTTAAAAGAAACAAAATATTGTTTTGTTTTGTGGCATCGTTCGGATGCGACCAGTTTACTGCGTGAGCGCTCCATCACTAGTACTGTACGTTTATTGGGAGAGGTAAAGTAACTTCGCGGAGTTTACGCTTTACCAGAAAAATAGTTCCGCCTTTTAATCGATATTTACCGTTTTAATCTTTGACACATTTATTATCCAAAGATATCCTTTACTTCAGAAATAATTATTGTATACAACTGTTTTTTCCTTGTTTATTTTTATTGAGTTGCACTTTACTCATATTATTAGTTTTGTTTATGGGTTAATATGCGTGTTGATGCCGGTTACCGCCTGTCAATGCATGGTTAATTATTTAGGGTGTTTCCTTACTTTTATACTCGCATTCCTTTTGGTTCTTTAAATCTCTTTATTAAGTTTTATTTCTGCGTTATTTTAGGGATTTAAAGTTGTTTTAAATGTGCGCTTTTATTTAAATCTAAATTTTCTCCTCTTCTTATTTTTTTATTTAATATATTTTTATTATTAATGAAATCGTCACATGCACAGGCCATGATGTAAAGGTTTTCAGTCTCTCGTTTTCGACTTCAAAGTCCGGCGTCAAATCGAACCCGCACATCTCGACAGTGTTGACAACAATGAGTTGTTACACCGACATTCACAAAATTTATACAATAATGTTGGCTTCACGTAATTCCTCTACTACAGAGATGATTTCGTTGTCGTGTCCGGTGTGACCAGCCCGTTTTGAACTTACCAACAGTCTCAATCGTTCAGCCAGTTCGTTGGGATCGGTCCAGTGTACGTAATCGATACCACGTCCGCTGCGCGGCGGGAACAATCGGGAACAATCTGTACTTTACACCTTTGTTTGTATTTACTTTAGCACCGGGTAAATGATAACGTTTATGTGCGTTAGTGTCCGACAGTATAGACTTGTACGCTGCTAAATCGTTTTCATCGTAGACCCTCTTGTTGGGTTCTTTCATAAACATAAGTTCGTAGAGACCCGGTGTGCCCCTGTATCGTTTTCCAGCTATGTAGAAGCTGTCGTCTTGATGATATCCAACACCGAACTGCCCACCATCTATTTGTCTGTAACGTTACGGACATCGTACGTGTGATCCATCTTCTTTTCTTGATCGTCAGATAACGCGACTAGTAAGTATTTCCTCGCGAGCCGACCTTCGACAGACTGTTCAACGTATTCTTGTGCTTCGTGTCGACCTTCGGGTGTTGCTAAAAAATCTTCAAGAGTCAAGAGTGTTTCGACATCAGACGTTTGCGCCAACATTTCCGTTCTAAGGAAACGAGGTTGTGATGGTGGTGGTAGTGTCATCTCGACAGCTGTCTTCGTATCCTCATCTTCAACTTTTATTTTTTTAATTTTATCACCGGAGACATTCAACTTTTCCGAAATCTGTGTTAACGGTTCCAAAAGAGGTTTGTACGTTCTCGTTAACGCTTCATCGCTCTCTCTGAGGTTATGTTTCAACGCGCGATACTTTTGTCTTATGTTGTTGCTAATTGCGTTGATTTCTTGTGTCAGTTGCTTGTCATCCATCTTGACACTGATGACTTTCTCACACAAACTATTCTATTTATGTATAAAACGATCGAAACCCACTCTGTATCTGCCCGCGTTTAGCGGTGAGCCCTTGCTAAGAATCTAACGATCCGTAACGATCCTTCCACGCTTCGGCGCACATCGCTTTGAACTCTTCGTATTTCAAGTCTGTGTTAACGTGATCATTGTAAACATGGCGTAAATTGAGATCATCTTGTCCGAACAAAACCAAGATTGGCATTATCACGCACCAGTTGCTTTGGTAAGAGGCTGTACGTCTGGCAAAGGTACAAAGTGTCCACGCCGCTATGCCGTCCCATAGCAAAATATTTTCGTATGTTATTCTGTCGTTCGCATACCACATCGTCGAACAACATGATTGAATTAGATGCAATTTCGTGCGGAGGCGGTACTTCATCGTTTTCACTGTACGTGAAATACGTCATTCCTTCGTCAGCGAGAGCTTTAAAAACGTCTTCCAACATACGGTATTTCGGTTGAAACAACGGTTATGTTGAAACAAAACATACAAAAAGGTCAAAAAATGAATATTTGGGAAAATATTAACATTTAAAAACACAATAACAATAATTTATTAATTAAAGATCAAACCCAAATAAAAACAAAACAAGACGATCTATTTGAAATTATAAATTTACTAAAAAATAAAAATGAATAAAATATAAACAACAAAACTTCAAATATAACCGAGAAAACAGCTGCTGAAGAAAATAAACATTAAAACAATCGTTAACTAATCGACCTAAATCGATTATCAGTTATTTTACATTAAAATCGATTCAAATTTGATTATTCGTTAATTTTATATTAATAGAATTATTTCAATTGTTATTAATTTACTTAGAAACCTCTGATGATACTGATATTTTTCAGTGAAACGTGCGTCAGGTGTTAAAAAGAATATACGAAATTATACTACTTGCAGAAGAAACAAATTGAAAACATCACAAATTATATAATTACTGTAAGAAACATCGAGTTACTTATATAGAAAATGATGGATGAAAACACCATACAAGGTGATGTAACTCATTCCTATAACCAATTTATTAAACAATTAATTAATTGTTTTGAAACATATATTTTAACAAAAAATGCCTACACCCTAATATTTTTCAAAAATACACAAAAATATAGTAAAAAACAACAATAACAATAAATTAAACAAATATATTACTCAAGCCCAATATAAATGGATTAAAGACGAAATATCAAATAATTACAGAAAAATCGACTACATTAATAAACAATTAATTAATTTACATCTTCTTTTAGCCAACACACTTGATTATCATATATGGGATAATAAATATATTAATATGCTTAAAATACTAAATAAACACAATCAATATAAAAACTTGAAAATCTACTAATAAATAGTACACCTAAAGAAGATAACCAAAATTTACACACATTAAATAATAACCACACTTTTTACCCAAAATTCGTAAATCTATCTAATATTAAATTCACGGAAAACGAAATAGCTACCCTAGAAATATCAAACAAAACAAATCTTAAAAATGTAAACAAACATGTAATAGGTAATGTCATAGTCGAAACTGAAAACGCAATTAATAATTGCTAAAACAAGATAAAATAAGAACAAAAACCTCAATGGAAATAATAAAATATATCAATAAAAAATAATAACCAAAATCATCATATTAAAAATAAAAATAAACAAAATAACACCATTAATAACATAAAATAGACACTAACGACTAATAACCTCACTTTAACCAAAGCTGATAAGAGTAATAGTAAAATAATAACTTATCAGAAAGATTTAGACGACGAAACAGAAGAATTTATAGTTAATAATAATTGCATAACATTAAATAAAGATCCCACAAATAAATATCAAACACAAATAACAAATATACTAAAAAACAGTAACCAAATCATAAATCCTAAAGACTCCTTTAAATATAAAATGGATAATCCTCGTGCACCAAAATTAAATTCTTTAATAAAATTACGCAAAATCAATAAACCTATCAGACCTTTAATAAACGCTAGGACCGCACCAAATTATAAAATATCAAAATTACTAACACAAATCTTAAAACATAAAATTGAACTTCCAGCAAAACGCAATATAAAAAATAGTATCGAACTCACGGAACAACTAATAAACGTAGAAGTAAACAGAAATACAAAATTATATTCATTCGACATATCAAACATGTATACAAACATTTCCATTGAAGAAACTATAAATATTATAATAAACAATCTGAAAACAAATAACGAAAATAACACATACATTAAACAGTTAACTAATACTTTAAAAATAATTTAAAATCAAAATTATTTTCAATACAACAACAAATTGTACTATCAAACAGATGGCCTTGCTATGGGAGCCCCAACCTCCGCATCATATCAGAAATCTTCCTACAAAAACTCGACGAACAAATAATAAATATAATAAAATTAAACGACCCATTAGGATGTTATTTTAGATACGTTGATGACACTCTGTACATTACCCAAAACAATGGTATAAATATAAATAAAATATTCAACTCCATAAATAATTTACATTCTAAAATAAAATTCACGTTAGAAGACGAATCTAATAATAAATTAAATTATTTAGACTTAACAATAAAGAAAAATGAAACAAATTTTGAATACTCAATATACAGGAAACCTTCTCAAACTGACTTAGTAATACCAAATACTTCTAATCATCCTCCCCAACACAAAATGGCAGTATTTAATTCCATGATTCACCGAATGCTTAGGATCCCATTAAATAAAACAGAAAGAAACAAAGAAAGAAAAATTATCCAACAAATAGCAGTTAAAAATGGATACAAAACAAAAACTATTAATAAATTAGAAAATAAAATTAAACATAAAATCACTAATAAAATTCCCAAGAACACTACATTTAAAAATTCACCTATTAATAATAATATAAAATATACAACCTTCACTTATTACGGAAATATAACTCAAAAACTAAATAAAATATTTAAAGATACTAATTTAAAAATATCTTATAATACAGATAATATAATTTTTAATAAAATAAAACCTATAACTAAATCCAATACTCACAATATAAATGGAATATATAAAATAGAATGTACAAATTGCAATAAATTTTACGTGGACGAAGAAAAAACTCGAGATAGATTCGTTCAACACCGCAATGCATATTTAAAACCAAATATTTATAAATCTTATTTAGCCACACATTGTCTAAATAATAAGCACCAGTTTCCAAACATTGAAAATATAAAATTAATTAAAAACATACAAAAAGGTCAAATAATGAATATTTGGGAAAATCTTAACATTTACAAGCACAATACCAATAATTTATTAATTAAAGAACAAACCCAAATAAAAACAAAACAAGACGATCTATTAGAAATTATAAATTTAATAAAAAATAAAAATGAATAAAATATAAAAAACAAAATTTCAAATATAACCGAGAAAACAGCTTCTGAAGAAAATAAACATTAAAACAATCGTTAACTAATCGACCTAAATCGATTATCAGTTATTTTACATTAAAATCGATTCAAATTCGATTATTCGTTTATTCTATATTAATAGAATTATTTCAATTGTTATTAATTTACTTAGAAACCTCTGATGATACTGATATTTTTCAGTGAAACGTGCGTCAGGTGTTAAAAAGAATATACGAAATTATACTACTTGCAGAAGAAACAAATTGAAAACATCACAAATTATATAATTACTGCAAGAAACATCGAGTTACTTATATAGAAAATGATGGATATATATATTGTACATAAACAAATAATAAGATTGTTTGGGGTTTCGGGGTTTAATTAAGCTCCACGTTGGTATGCGCCTATTTGTAAAGAACCGAATAAATGTTGTTTTATTTCTTTATTACGAGTGTAATACAGTTACGGGTTTATCGTTAATTCAGCCCACGTTGGATTAACCAATCTGTTTATAAGGAAAATATTTATTATGTTGTTGCAGATGAGAGCTCCTGCAAATCAATATTAATTTATAAAAAGAAAACAATTATTTATTATATAGTTGCTGCTACTCGTATGTTGAACATAGTCCTGTGTTAATCAATTACTAAGTTTTTTACCAGAGAATAACGCTATATTACGGGTATTATAGTTCATAATTCGGTAATTCTCTCCAACCCTATTCGGTCTGTATTATTTAAATTGACTCAAAGTTGGCGAAGAGAATACTTTAGTTCTGCACTCTCCCGTATTCACCAGCTGTCTGCAACGAGCGCTGTTATTAGTAATTGACTCGTGCTTATAGGTTAGTTTGCTTCACTTGATGGTTTTATCACTTTCTTTCTCTGTAAATTACTCCCCAATCAAAATACAATAACTATTCTACAATAACACAGAACATCATCACATACAAGAAGGATTCTTTATTCATATTACTTTCTTTTAACTTTCAACAGTCGTCTTCATAGATTCTTGGATCGTAATATCGATCGTACAATGCTGAATCGATTTGTTAGTGGACTAGTACTGTATAATACAATTTAAATATAATTTTCGTTTTATCTCTTATCCCAGGATACATGTGATTCTTTTAACGATTAGTAAGGCCAGGTAATGCAAAATTAAGGTTACTAAGTATTACAAATGGTTATTAATTCTTAATGTATAAAATTAAATATAAGCTGGTTTGTTACCGTACAATGCGATACTCAAGGTAGCCATGTCTGTTTATAACCGCATGAAGATGTACTGATGAGGTTACTCTTGACCAAAAATTGCGTCCAGATTATCAATAAAGGTTGAAAGGTGATGTCCCGGAGTGTAACAGGAGTTCGGTTCTGTTCTTCGTTCTTCTTCGCGATCCTAGTGGTTGCCGGTCCCAGTGGAATTGGTGTAGTAATACAACTTCTTCAATCTCTTGAAAGTGAGGTTTAGTACTTCAATACCAAAGGTTCTTTGTGTATGTTTGGTATATATTTGCATTAATTTTGACTTCTTGTCCATTCAAGAAGAATCTTGGTTAAATTGTAACTCGGGTTCATCATCATTCCTTTAATGTGTGCCGCCCCTTGGCGAGACAACACAAAAATCGGGAACTAGTTTAATTCTTTACCAGTAAACTAAACCAGCTGCCGTTGTTAGTAAAACGCTTACTAACAAATTACAAAACAAGTATGATATAGGAAACTGACAAGGTATGCATAAACGTATTCACTCACTAGGTATTAGCTAAAACATCTCTTTATTGCTATTGAAATATTAATCAAACATTATTACTGATTTTAAAGAAGGTTATTTTTGTAAATAGTGCTTTTACTGCTTCAAAGATCTTAATTATATTATTCTTGTTATATCAAAAATTATTCATATAACTGTTAGTTTTAATACCACGGATCCGGGTCTCAATTTTCTCAAAATTATTAATTTATCAATATATACATTACGGTTACTATTACTTCTTACAAAATTACAAAATATACAAATCTGATAATTTGTTCATTACATTGCGAAAGTTCTTTAAAGTTCTTTGTTACTTCTTATTAAGGGGAAATTTACAGAAGTTGTGGTTTGATATCACCTGAGGTTGTTGTTGTATTTTTGGGACATCTCCAGTTGTCTTCTACGGGTTGAGTACGTTGTTCTTGGTGCATCTACATCGGGTTGATTTTTAGTTTACTTGAAGCTCTCGAAGATAGGTTGTTTACTTGAAGTTCCACATGTTGTAATTTCACTTTTCTTAGTGCAGATTCTTGTAGTTCACATTTTCTTTATTTTAATTACAGTTATAGTTCTCACTTTGCAGTACTACAGTCTAGTAGTTAACTATGTTACACTTACATTTGATTTTGTTTTTAAGAGATGTGTTGGCTACCTTTTTCTATTTTATTTATATATTTTCTCACAAACTCTAGACACTACATTATTCACAATAACAAGATTTCACGCTGGATATACTTCTAGAGAACATACACATACGTATATGTGTACAACACCAAAACTCACGTCTACTCATTGCGACGTTCTACGGCCGAATGCGCGTACGGTTTAGGGGAGAAGGCTCAGTAAGCTAGGGCGTATTTACGCACTAAGAAAATAGTTCGTACTTTTCCTATTATTATTTATTCATTAATTAGAAGATAAATACTTTATGTTTATTTTATTATGACTTAGGGATTTCTTTATTTCTCTAGTCGCATTTTTTAATTATTTAAGTAATTATTATTATTATTAACTACTTAATACTTTTCTTGGCGTGTTGGTACTGGAAGGTTTCAAGTTGATTCAGGAATCTGGGTATAGGTAAGGGTGTATGATACTCTTACTTATTAAAATTAAAAAATTTTAATCTGTGCGATTTTTTGATACATTTAAAATCGTCACATCCTCCTGCACTTAACTATGAAAAACGGGGGGTGTAATAATATAATTCTAATAAACAATTATATTTCATACTGAAATTTCTCTCTCTCAGCTTATTTCTATTCATCAATCGATTATCTTACACTTATGTCACATCTAAATTCTACTGCATCTACTATACAAAATACACAAAACGTAAATCTACCTTATTTTAATTCTTATATCTACTACCGGTTTTTTCTTGAATTGCTCACTCGTTTTACGGAGTTATACTCATGAGTATTTTACTAATAATAATACCGTATTGTAAGAACAATAGAATTACTTTTAGTTTACAGCGCTAAAGATTATTTTTCTTTCTTTCTTTCTCTTCATCTTCATTATACTTGTCATCAGATTTCTCATGTATAATACCATTCTCGCAGGACATTAGCTAAGGTTGATCAGGCCTCGCTTGTATTCGTACAAGGGGGTTTTGAGTTTATAGTTACCTATAGTATAGGATGTTACACAATCTTATCCTATTTCGGTATAAGTCTATATAACATATTTTATTCTTAATAATTAGATAGTATTCTAGGTTTTCTATCTTTCTCGTAGTCTTCCTTCTGTATCTTGACACGAAAAACATTTTTTTATTTGAGACAAATGACTTCTGCGAACGTAATTTTCTGTATTGGGTTCATACAGAGCTACAGTAACTGGGGTGATGAACTTACGAATTTGGTAGGGGCCACACCATCGATAAGATAGTTTCGAAGTGATCCTATCAACTGCTTTACTCATAGGATGAGTTTTATACATGACTAAATCACCTATTTTATACTTTATTAGCTTATTATTATTCTCATGATACTTCCTTGATTTCTGTAAATTAGCTCTCAGATTTGAACGAGCTTCGTTCCATATTTTTCGTATGTTATTCCCATTCACGTCGCGGGGTAATAACTCATTGATTTTCCACTTTGTGGTTAAAGGATGGTTGGGTTTGTACTTGTACAGTAAATCAAATGGTGTTGATTTATGACCTTCGTGATACGCTGAATTGAATGCAAATTGTATCCACGAAATATTTTGATCCCAGGTTGTCTGGTCTTTAGCATGATAAGATATTAATGCTGATTTTAAGTTACGCAAGTATCTTTCTGCTATATTTCCTTGCGGTCTGTACTCGGTCACGGTAATATGATTTATACCTAATTTAAAACACATGTCATTAAATTCTTTCGATTTAAACTGGGGTCCATTGTCAGATATTAAGCTTAAAGGTGTGCCATAGTCTTTAAATAGTTGTTCTTGTAGAATTTTAATTGTCGTAGATGCTAATGCACGACGCATAGGATACATCCACACGAATTTAGTGAATGAGTCTACACAAATTAACAGCATAGTATTTCCGGATTTAGAGCGGGGATAAGGTCCAGAATAGTCGAGGTATATTTTCGAGAAGGGAGTGGTAGGTATTTCGGAGATTAGTTTTCCGACTTGACTGGTTCTTGCTGGTTTGCTCAGCGCACAAATTTCGCATTCTTTCACGAACTTTTTTATTTCACTATTCATGTTTTCCCAGTGGTATTCCTTGCGAATACGATGTATCGTTTTCCTAATTCCCATACGAGCTCCAATTGTAGATGAATGGTAGTACTCCATTAACATGGGTTTGATTATTTCCGGGGCGATTATTCTTAGTAATTTTCCGTTTGCCTTCTTAAAACAAAGTACTCTTTTACTCAAGATATATTTGTCAGATTTATTTCCTTTTTCTATTTGTTCGATTATTTTACACAATTTCGGATCTTGTTGTTGGTGATATGCTATATCCTTAAATGCAAGGGGAAAATTAGTAATTAATGTATTAACGATAGTGGTTTCAATATTGTCTTCTCCAGATCTTGTATTGGGTAGTTGGAACATGCGGGATAGAGTATCGGCCACTACATTTTGAGTTCCACGAATATGTTACACTTTGAACTTGTAGCAATTTAATCTTAACACCCATCGTCCGATACGACCTAATTGCTTTGGGTGATTTAATAACCATGATAAAGCTTGATTATCGGTTTCTAGTAGAAATTCTTTGTGTTCCAAAAATGGTTTGAATTTATCAAAAGCAAATACTACGGCTAAACATTCCAGTTCATAGGCTGAGAACTTCCTTTCTTGCTCGGTCAGTGTCCGGGATGCATAACTGATCGGGAGTCTAGTATTATTTATTTCCTGGTATATTACGGCTCCTAATGCTACACTTGAACTATCGGTCTGTACGGTAAATGGTTTACTGAAATCCGCTAACTGCAATACAGGTGGGGATATAATACTTTCTTTAAGTGTTTCAAACGCTTCTTGATGTTGAGTAGTCCACTCGAATTTCGTTCCTTTCTTTCTTAAGGCATTCAATGGGGCTGCTATATCTGCTAAGTGGGGTATGTACTTATGAAAATAATTAATCATACCTAAAAATCTAGCTATACCTTTGACTTCTCTGGGAGGTAAAAATTCTCGGATTGCGCGTGTACGTTCGGGATCGATGGTAACCTTACCTTCGGCTGATACTATGTGACCTAAAAATGAGAATTGTTTCACTGCGAAATTAACTTTACTAGGGTTTACGGTCAGTCCGGCTTTCTTTAACCGGGATAATACTTCACGCAAGTGATCAATATGTTGATCCATTGACTCACTATATACTACTATATCGTCGAGATAATGATATAAAAATTTAAATTTAACATCATGGAAAATTTTTTCTAACAGTCGACTGCATACTGAACTTCCTTGTGATATACCGAATGGTACTCTCGTAAATTGATATAGATTAAATGGGACAGCAAAAGCAGTTAAATGTTTTGATTCCTCAGCTAATGGAATTTGATGGAATGCTTGGTTAAGATCCATTATGGTGAAGATTTTCGCTTTTGTAAAATAGTGAAACGCACTGTGTATGTCTGGCAGTGGTATCGATTCAAATTCTATACTCTTATTTAGTTGTCTATAATCCACGACTAGTCTATGTTTGTCAGTTCCTTTTGGTACTAGGAATGCAGGCGATGAATATGGAGACGTTGATGGTTCAATGACGTGCTGATCAAGGAGTTTGTTAATGTGGTTTCTCATGATTTCCATCTTGGGCGGAGATAGTTTGTATGGGTGGAGTCGTATTACTTTGTTGTCACTAAGATTTATTTTATATTCAATTAAATGAGTTAATCCTAACTTGGGGGTGAGTACAGCAGAAAAATCTTTTATTAACTTTTGGATTCTTAGTCTCTCATTTCCTTTTAAATGACTTAGACTCGATTCATTAGGCTCTGAATGAATATTTGCGGTTTCACTAACAGTGTCGTTACTTAATTCGGAGTCGAACTGATATTTTTGAGTACGATCAAAGCTGAAAAATATTGTTTTGCATATATATCAAGGATTAAAGCAGTTTTTCTTATAAAATCCGCGCCTAATATTAAGTTCTGTCCTAACTCTTCAGCTACTAGCAGGGGAATGTACCAAGTAAAATTCTGAATTTTTAATTTCACCGTAATACTGTGAGATATTTTTAGGTTTTGTTTATTTGCGGTGGTACACTTTATGTTCACCATTTGGCTACGTCTAATCAGTTTATGATTAGCTAAAAAGGTGGCTAACTGTTTACTAATTATACTACGGGTAGATCCTGAATCAATTAAACCAAGGGTTTTCGTTGCTCCAAGGTCTATCTGTACATAGGGTAGTTGGCATATACTTGTTTTACATGCACCAATAGAGTTGCACTTGTCGATAAATTTTGTTACATAAGGATCTCTGCGTTTATTTTTACTCATCTTTATTTGACGCTTAGTATTGTTGTTACCTTTCCTTCTGGTGCTTCGGAAGACGTAGGATTTTCGTTCTTCCAGCTTCACATGTTTTTTGATTGGTCGGTTTTCTGTTTATTGCGCTTTTGTTTACATAACTTGCTAATATGTCCGGCCTTTCCACAGTTATAACATCTTCTTTCCTCACTTACTTCGCTCGTAGGTTGTCGGGATTTTGGTTAGGGTATGAAACATGGGGATAGTTTTGGGTTTTATGTGTACTTACGAATCGCTTATCGCGGTAGTTTCGGGTATCATTTCCAATAGGTCTAGTTTGGAATGAATTTCTTTGTTGACTCTGGGACATAGAAACACTTCTATTCTGGTCAGAATACCAGACGTCGGACGAATGTATACAACATAGTTCTAGTTCCGTAAAAGTTGTAGGTGGCTTCACGAGTGCTAGTCGAGATCGCTCCTCGGGGGATAGTCTTACTATGATAGTGTCTACTAACTGTTGTTCGCTCCATTTAACTTGTAACAATAAAGCAGATTCTCTTACTTCAGAAATATAATGAGCTAGTCTCTCGTATGTACCTTGTGCACGAAGTACTAAGTTTCGCTTCAATTCTTCGTAGATACCGGTGGGAATGAAATGTCTTATTAGTGTGGTATGAAGTTCTTCTACCGATTGATTATACCTTAGGGATTCTAACACTCTATCTTTTAATGGAGATCTACACTTAGGCAAAATAACTTGCAAAATCTGGTTATCTTTTAGTTGTTGCAGTTCCTTTAATTCTAAGATATGTTTGATAAAATTAAGGAGCTTTGTAATATTCAGCCCATCAGTGATTTGTATATTGGACAAAATACTTTCTACAGGGTGGGTTATTTTTCCATAGAGCTCGGGAGTTAAATTTATTTGGCTCATCATTCTAGGATTTTCCGCAGTTTGATTAGTCCGCGAATGAGAAGGTAATTCGTAGGTATGGGTCATATTTTCTAGTTCATTAGGGAGTGAGGTAACGTTTACTGCTTGAATATTTACTTGACTACCACTTAACCGTTCCTTGAATGGATCTATATTGGATTCCTGCAGAATCTGAATTTTTGCAGTACCGTTTGGTTGTTCTTGAGTCGGCGATTGGGTAGGTGAAATATTTAATTTCGTCATTGCTTCTTCGATTTCGTCTAATCTAAACAATTCGGATCGTCTACGTAATTCGCGTATTATCTCAGGTAATTGTTTTAATGCTTCCTCGGCGAATTTTTTTACATCAGGAGGGATACCTTTATCACCGGGCCAGGTCAACAGATTGGTGATACGACGGTATAGATGCTCAATTCTTTGGGTGGTGCGTAATATTACTGCGGGGGATTTTTCATCACGCAGGGTTTGTGCGTACGAAGTTAGTTCTGTATACTTACGATAACACGTTTCTTTTTCGCTATTGAAATCTAAAACACTCAAACGACTTAATAATGAAGGTTTGTCCGGTTTATTTTCGCGTAACGTCTTGCGAAGTTCCGCGACAGTTACATTAGAGTAGGGGAGACCATGCCATAATGCTTCATAGGTTAATTCGTCTTTCAACAAGAAATTGGGGTTAAATTGAGTCATTTTTGATAATAACCACTTTACACACGACGTATTACGAACGACAAATCTTATGTCACTTACTTTACTTCGTTTTCTCAATGTTTAAAAATAGATAACATTAATTCATTTAAACACATACACATATATCTTATTTCATATCAAGCTTTGGGATGTAATCTTATCTTAATTAATCAACATAACTTATTTCACAACAATTAAATTCTCAGTATTGACATATATAATTAATCAAAACAAAACGATAATACTATTTTAGTAGAGAGAAATTTCATATACGGAAAGTTCATTGATTTAACAAACAGCACAAAGAATCAGCTGTTTTGGGGTGTCGTCTAGTTGCATAGGGTGGTAATTCAGAACAATACAAAAACAGGAAAGAGCTTGTCTAACGTGGCTTTGTTTGCTTTAGGGAGGAGGGGTTATGAATGAGATGGGTTCTTACAAAGGGGAGAGTTTACATTCCTCAACACATATTTAACATGAACCAACTGGCTTGGAATTGACTTGTTTGGAATGGATTCCCTACCAGCTATTACTTGCTTAACACGGCAAACTAGCGATACTAATATTATTATTATATAATTAAAATTTTACTCATTTATTTATTTATTTATTTTTATTTTTTTCTGAGTGAATAAATTTATGTTTGTCATTTTTTTATATCGTTAACGACTTATAAACTTACACAACAACAATTACATAATTATGTTGCAATTTTCTGTACGTGACACTCTGTAAACAATATTTTTTTTTACCAAGTAAATTACACAATTTTAAATTCAGCAGAGTGGCGCAATTTTGTGCCGCCCCTTGGCAAGACAACACAAAAATCGGGAACTAGTTTAATTCTTTACCAGTAAACTAAACCAGCTGCCGTTGTTAGTAAAACGCTTACTAACAAATTACAAAACAAGTATGATATAGGAAACTGACAAGGTATGCATAAACTTATTCACTCACTAGGTATTAGCTAAAACATCTCTTTATTGCTATTGAAATATTAATCAAACATTATTACTGATTTTAAAGAAGGTTATTTTTGTAAATAGTGCTTTTACTGCTTCAAAGATCTTAATTATATTATTCTTGTTATATCAAAAATTATTCATATAACTGTTAGTTTTAATACCACGGATCCGGGTCTCAATTTTCTCAAAATTATTAATTTATCAATATATACATTACGGTTACTATTACTTCTTACAAAATTACAAAATATACAAATCTGATAATTTGTTCATTACATTGCGAAAGTTCTTTAAAGTTCTTTGTTACTTCTTATTAAGGGGAAATTTACAAAAGTTGTGGTTTGATATCACCTGAGGTTGTTGTTGTATTCTTGGGACATCTCCAGTTGTCTTCTACGGGTTGAGTACGTTGTTCTTGGTGCATCTACATCGGGTTGATTTTTAGTTTACTTGAAGCTCTCGAAGATAGGTTGTTTACTTGAAGTTCCACATGTTGTAATTTCACTTTTCTTAGTGCAGATTCTTGTAGTTCACATTTTCTTTATTTTAATTACAGTTATAGTTCTCACTTTGCAGTACTACAGTCTAGTAGTTAACTATGTTACACTTACATTTGATTTTGTTTTTAAGAGATGTGTTGGCTACCTTTTTCTATTTTATTTATATATTTTCTCACAAACTCTAGACACTACATTATTCACAATAACAAGATTTCACGCTGGATATACTTCTAGAGAACATACACATACGTATATGTGTACAACACCAAAACTCACGTCTACTCATTGCGACGTTCTACGGCCGAATGCGCGTACGGTTTAGGGGAGAAGGCTCAGTAAGCTAGGGCGTATTTACGCACTAAGAAAATAGTTCGTACTTTTCCTATTATTATTTATTCATTAATTAGAAGATAAATACTTTATGTTTATTTTATTATGACTTAGGGATTTCTTTATTTCTCTAGTCGCATTTTTTAATTATTTAAGTAATTATTATTATTATTAACTACTTAATACTTTTCTTGGCGTGTTGGTACTGGAAGGTTTCAAGTTGATTCAGGAATCTGGGTATAGGTAAGGGTGTATGATACTCTTACTTATTAAAATTAAAAAATTTTAATCTGTGCGATTTTTTGATACATTTAAAGTCATCACAAATGGAATTAGTTTGAAGAAGGATTTATTAATTCCGCAACTTTGAGAATGTGTAGAATTATATTTCCTGAAATCTAGTTCAGTAATTATTACTCTGTTCTTTTTTAATGGATTGGCTTTAAGAAATTAGATTTATTAATTTTATTCATTTTTATTTTATTTTATTTTTTAAATTTGTCTACTGAACTGTTCCCAATAGCATATAACAATCGAATCAAAATGTTTTTTTTAATTCTTTTTCTGGATTTGTATTAATTCAACTTAACCCATTAGCGTATAACAATCAAATGTTGAAATCAAAAAAATTTCTTGCATTTCAGTTACCCTAACAACCATTACTTTTCCTGTCATTGGATAATATTTGATATCCTAGAGCCAGAATTAGAAAATATTACTACTCTTATTTAATAAAATACTCCATGCTTGCAATTACACCAAATCACATAAAACTCTCACTTAATCTGCCTTATTAAACCATATACATTTAACTAAAATTTCATCTGACTGGACTTATTAGAAAGATATTAATTTCCTTTCGCAAATATTAAATTTAGGCCTATTGGTTTTATTACACCTGTTATAATTTTGTTTTGTTTTTAACTTAATTTTTCTTTACCTGACCTACTGTACAAATAGTCACTGGCTTATGGCCACTTATATCAATTTTAATTTCCTTGTTTCAATTCATTATATTATTTAGTTCATCATTGAACCCTTCATTGGTTTTTAACATAATTATAAGAACTACTTGCCAACTTATTAACACTGATTGTCTTCCTGGCCAAGTTTACAAATACTATTTTAAACATCTTCATTAATCAATTAAAGTAAATACATTTAACATAATATCATACCTAATAAATGTACTTGTATTTAATTATTTAAATACAATTTTAACATGAATAAAATGAGTACTTATGACTTAGTACTGCCTTAAAGCAACAGCTCTACACTTACTGCACACAAAACATAAAATAAATATCCTGTAAACACTATATAATGATATAGTACAACACCAAGTACTTTTTATAACACATTAAATATTAATTGAACAGTATACTATACTCAACTCCTACACATTAAACTCATCCCACTAGACACAATGTTTATATTTTACATCTCATACTACTCATTACATATTTTATATTTAGGTACACCTTTGATGTTTTATTACTTAGTAACCTTACTAGGTACCTTCAATGCATTTTTTAGGTGAGATTGGCCCTCTTGTATTTAATTATAACATACTTTGGGCATTGTTTTATGTCATGTTTACAAAGTTTTTTATGTAACGTCGGGAACCTCAACTCTGTTACGTTACAATATATATATATATACATATATATTGTAGCGTGACAGATGTATGCATAATATTCAATGGCAATTGATCATTAGAATAATGAAGTTATAATATTTAAATTTGGAAGAAAGCATTAAGTTTAATATAAATAGATTAATTCATAGCAACTGTGGAAAGAAATCATTATTATAAAGAAAATACAAGTTCAAATAAAAGGAGTTACTAGTGATGAGTCATCCAAGACCAGTCTCATAACCAAAGGTTTTCAAGGTATAACCCAGGAAGGTAAAAAAGTAAATAACAAAGCAGTACTGAATATGACCAAACCCACAACGAGGGAGAATAAATAGAATAGAAACCCTAAAATAAGCCAAGATCAACCAATACAGGTGGTGTATTTCTGAAATAAAGAAGAAGATGGAGAAGATCCCAAGAAACCTGATGGCATCAAGAAGAAGATGGAGAAGATACCAGTCCCAGAAGGCAGGAGAAAAGAAGACTGATGAAAGAAGAAGAAGGCAGCATCCTGAAGAAGATGTCATGCTCTTATAAAAGACACCCAAATCCCTATATCCCCAAAATAAATATTTAAAAATAAAAGTATAACGAATTGAAAACCACATGTATACAAATTTAAGAGAGAGAAGTGTATAAAGTAAAAGTTGCCTGTGAACTAAGATGAAACAATAATATAGTACCCATGGAACAAATCTCCATTGAAAAAACGCTAACCAATTTATTATGTTAATAAGACTATACGACCATTTAGCATTAACATAATATATAAGTGCAAAGTGAACCAGTGATAGTTTTGGGTATTATAAAAAATGAACCTTGCGTTTCATTCTTGGCAATCACAAACATTGAATGCAATGAAATATGCATTTTTCAATGACTTGAAATGTGTACTGTGACAATATGTTGTTCATAAGACATGAATCTGTTTAAAATAACATTTTGTTTTACATGAAAAAAGAAAAACAGATTTCATAATACTTTTTGAACAATTCATACTATTTATTTATTAATGACAGGGTACAATTCCCCAAAGACAATGTATAAAAGACGGTATAAAAACTGTAGAATCCTACTTATAATAATAGTTAGAAATAAGAATATAAATATAAGGTTTTTATGTATATAGTACAAGAATGTTTAAAAATGTTTTAGATATAAGGCCATTTGTTTGGGTCTGATACAACTAACATCAGAACTATAAAAATAGTTACTACTTGTAAATAGTAGAGAGTAATTAAGATGTTAGTTAGTAAAAAACCTTTTTTGTAAGCCATATTTCCATGTTTAGAAATAAGGATTTTGTTGCAAAATGTCTGACATGAAGACAACCATTTATTAAAAAAAAAATATTCTTTACTTTGTTTAACTATTATTTGTATTGTAACCAATACTAATTGTTTTTGTGTAATTTGAAAACATGTTTAATTTATAATACTATATGTAAAAGTCAGAGAGGGTATCACACATCATATATTGTTTGTAAAGTTTTTGTAAGGAAAAAATGTTAAAAAATCATAGGCCAAAAGAATGGAAACCAAACTTCATCAAAACAGAGAAATTGTTCATTTAAATGCAAATAAACAAAAGGGGTTTAAACAAAATAAACTTGAGATCAAGCCATATAATTGCACATACCATTTAGAGAGATTTTAATAAATTATATTCAGAATTATAAATAAAAATGAAAATGACTAAACTCAGAAATTTGGACATGGGAGTCATATATTCCAGAATAATGTTTCAGAATACAACTAATTCAATTAATTACCAGAAAATAAGGGAATATGAACCTTTTAATACAATATAGGATTATTAATATTAAATATAACTGATAAAATGGCTGAATTTATATAATGACAGGAAGTAAATTTTGATGTTTTGACTTTTCAGAGTATACCAAACTGAAAGTAAAATTACTATTTTTTGGACTGAAAACACTATAAAATGGCATTATTTAATCTGAAAATAAGCTGAATGAACTGAAAGATTAATTTAAATAACATCTAGTGAATAAAATTGATAAATAACCCAAGTTTAGGTATTTATATAGTGAAATATTAAAGTGTGCACAGGATATGAAAATATATTTGAACAATGTTAAGAATAATATTATATTGGCTAAGAGTTTAATTGAAACTGGAGGAAACAGTTAATTAATTATTGGTATTTGAACGGTTAACATGACAAACGTTTTGTAACGTGCCTAACCTAACTTATAATAGTCATATAAAGCGAGTGTATAGTACGTTATTGTGAAATCGCGAGTGACTTGTAAAATACTTCTAAAACTCTCATATTATAACAGAAACAATCAAGAAACACTCCATAACCCAGAACAATACATATCTACTCCGAAAAACACCACAAAACACTAGAAAACTGTATAATACATTAACCCAAATTAGTGACGGAATCGGGGAAAGTGTTTGAACTAATAATTACACGGATACACTAAATACAACTCGGAAACAGTACACTAAGCACTACACAACATTTAACAAGAGATTCGCAGACACCAGAACAGGAATTCTACAGGAAAATCTTTTATTTGGAACGTCGAATATACGAATGACATCTTACTAACTTCACGGCAGCCATTTGCAATATTGGTCGTCTTCGCCAAGGCAACGCCTCCTAGTTCAACCCAGCTGTTTGGTGAAAACAATTATTTTATTTTCAAATTATTATTCAATGTCTGTGTTTAGTAATAATTATTAATTTTATGTAACGTTATACTTTTTAAATATTAGCCCGATTTCTCTGACTTTGATAATAATTGGCTGTTTAAAGAACCCTGTATAATTTTTATATAATATACTTTGTAACTTTTTCGATATCCTGAGAGTCGATAATAATCGATAAGAGTCAAATTGCTATTAATTAATAAAACATTAATATTCTTCAACACTAAATAGTTCTTCATTTCATAAATATTACTAGTTATCACTAATATAATTATAATTAATAATCTATCAGGACTTTACCATCTATAAGTGAAGATAACCTAAAAAAAAAATAAAAAGGTAAACAAGTATCGATTGGTTTGAAGACAATCTTATGAGTGGTGATAGTTTATTTAAAATATACCAAAACTTTAATAAAAATTTTCAGAAGAGCATTACACTTTTTAAAACTTCACAGCTCTATATTAATTAATTGATTATAATTAATTAATTAATAAATTAAAAATTTTTTTTTAATTATTTTTTTTTATAAACATAATTTTTTTTAAAATTTTCTTCAAAACAATAATTTTTGTTTTGAAACTTTCGGTGAAGCTGAACATACATTTCTTCATCAACATTACGCTACTCGACCAGTCTTGCTACCATTGGGACTCGACCAGCTGGGAAACTTAAGGAAGTGTTTCAGGCCAGTAAGACGTCGAGAGCCACACCAATTACACACCAATTAAAGAACACACACATCAATCAATTATTTTAATTTATTTTATTACAAATTGGCGCACAACTTTAGGGGCTTTAATTAGCGATTGGAAGGCCAATACTTTCGGCCCAATCACTAGTTGGAGCTAGGCAACAGCTACAAAGCCAGAGAATTTCAAGGGAAAATGCAACGACGTGCAACATCTAAGAAACGGGCGGCGGAGGCCGAAAAAGAAATAGAAGTCGATATGGACAACAAAGAGGCAACGCCAGTAGAGGTGGAAGAGTTTTTACCGCCGGTGTTGTCCAAACAAACTGAACAACCGGAGATACCCACCAGAGGCGGCTCACTCATAAGGGCACATGGTCACGTGCCCCACCAAAAAAACACGAAATAAATAAATAAATATTGTAGAAACGTCTTCGTTTCAAATGAATGATAGTTTGTAACAGTGCGAAGTCTGGAGAAATGTGGCAACGCGAAAACAAATGTGGCAACATAGCGACGGTCACAGCGACCGTTGTGACCCAGGTCGCACTACTCCCTTCCACTTCTCAACTCTCTTGTGTTGGGAGAGCGTAATGCTAAAATCCCATAGCATTCGGTCACCCAGACTATGTGACCATTGACCAAACATTTACAGTCTTCAGGTAGTACTCTGAATCCTGTAGGTGCGCCACATTACTGCAACTAACGGATATGAATCGGAGCTATTTAGTAGACTATTACATTTTACCGCCATCTGAGCTGTTCTATAATACTAATAATTACTGTTACTTTCTTAGTGTATGTTGTTCGAAATAATGTTATTATAGTGTTTCTATCGTGAATATGATTATAATAATTTTTGCGATTTTATATAATTTTAAATTATATTCTCATTGAAGGAAATATTAAAATAGAACGTGTACCTAGAGCGGTTATGTTATGTGCTACACGATAGTTGTGGTGGCAGTGCTTATAGTAATTGTATAAATTGTAGTGTTACAAGTTTACAAGTGGTTTTCAGTAATCAGTGTTACGCACGTGTGTAAATAACGGTGTTGAAAATATTCAAGTGTCGGTATTTTGTGTGCTTGTGTAAATCTCTGAGACAAAATGAATGATGTCAAGTATTTACAGAGTAAAACTTTGTGCTATGAAGATAGGTTAATAGCAAAACAATTGGGTCCACCAAGACCGCAGTTGTCTATCAACCAAGTGTTTAAGGACAAAAACAGAACCTATAATAGAACTTTCAATACCACAGTGTACGAAAAATGGGAATGGATGTGCGGATGCCCCACAATCAATGCTTTATTTTGCTTTGCTTGTCTTCTGTTTGGCGGTGAAGACACGTGGACTAAGTCGGGCGTTAAAGATCTGAAACATTTACCAGAAAAGAGTAAGAAGCATTCGCTGTCTAAATGTCATTTAGACAATGAAATGAGTTTAGCCGTGCTAGGTATTGTAAATATTAGATTGCAACTCGATGATGGTTACAGAATTTCTGTTCGTAAACATAACGAACTTGTAGACAAGAACAGATACATCTTGTCTCGAATAATTGATGCGATTAAATTTTGTGGGGAATTTGAATTAGCTTTACGTGGCCACGATGAAACGGAAGAAGCAGACAACAACCCAGGGATTTTTAAAGGACTAATCAATTATACTGCAGCACTTGACAGTGTTTTGAAAGATCATTTAGAAAATTCAACAGTGTTTAAAGGAACCTCGAAAACAATTCAGAACGAACTTTTAGATGCCATTTTGTCAGTGTGTCGAAAAAATATTGTGACTGAAATTTCTACGATAGACTTCATATCACTTCAGGCTGATGAAACAACTGACAGTTCGTGCAAAACACAGATGGCACTGATTTTGAGATATCTCATTGAAGGGAGAATAATTGAAAGGTTTTGGGTTTTTTTTTGAAGTCCCTTTTGATAAAAGTGCTCGAAGTTTAGCCTCGACAATTTTAGGACAGTTGGAAGAAATAGGAATATACAAGTCCCCGGAAAAACTAATTTGTCAGACTTACGATGGTGCATCTGTCATGAGTGGTCAGAAAGGAGGGGTCCAGTGTTTGGTTAAAGAGAAGTATCCAAATGCAAATTTTATTCATTGTTATGCCCATCAAGGGAATCTGATTCTTCAAAACTCAACATCGTCTGCCTCCCAGAGTAGAATATTTTTTCAAGACCTGCAAGGAATAGGACCATATTTTTCAAGATCTCCAAAGAGGATGGATTATTTAGTAGAAATTGTAAAAAAAAAAATTGGGTCTGTGCCTCCTACAAGATGGTACTTTCAACACAGGGCTGTTAATACTGTGTTTGAACATAAAGATAATCTAATAAAATGTTTTGAACACATTAGGGACATAGAGATTTCTGACAAAAGTGCTTCTAGCCAGGCTGCAGGATTTGTACGAACTTTGAGGGATCCTCAGTTCATTTTCTGGTTGACTTTTTTCCACAAAATTATGCCTTATGTGGCGATTTTCTTTGATTGCATTCAACAAAGAAACATTGATGCAATAAAAATGAGAACATTTGTTAAACATTTTGTGTGTGCAGTGGTTAATATTCGTAAGACCTATGAAGACAGTGAAGTGTCTGTAAGTGAGCCTGTGACTAAGAGACAGTGTGTTGAACAATTAAGTAATAGGAGCAACCGTGTGGCCGCTTTGGAAGTATGTGATATGATTGTGAACAATATTAATGAAAGATTTCAATTTTCAGATCATTTATGTGTTTCCAAATTGTTTTTAGTTGAAAAGTTCCCACAGTACTGTGTTGAGTTTCCGGAAAATGATTTTCAGACTACAATTAAATTTTATCCAACAATAAATGGTCTGAAACTGAGAACCGAACTAGAAGTGTTATACAGTCGTGAAGATTTACGTATTGCTTCTGGTGCAACACCCTTATTACAGTTTTTCCTTGATAATAACATGTTTCGTACCTTCTCAGAGTGTGTGACTATTTTAAAGATAATTGTTACCATACCGATGACAACTGTTGAAAGTGAAAGGTGCTTTTCTACATTGAAAAGAATAAAAACATTTTTAAGAAATTCCATGGGCACTGATAGACTGAATGCATTGGCTATGCTATCCATAGAAAAAAAAATGATTCATGGAATTCAAGATTTCAACAAACAAGTGATAGAGGAATTCGCTACATCTAAAAACAGGAGAATGGAATTGTTATACAAAAAGTGAAATACCAGGTAAGACCTTCTATATTTTTTTACCTAAGTACTAATTACCGCGAATGGTGGCCCACCCTAGATCCTCCCCACTGTGTGCCCCTCCCATTTCATTACTCACGAGCCGCCACTGATACCCACACAGACAGGGGAAGTCAATATCCAAGAGGAACGACCTGAGAAATCCAAAACAGTAGAAGGTCCAATTCTAGAGAGAATGATGGAAATGTTCCTTCAAATGAGTCATAGAATAGAAGAGAGCAACAAATCCAACAAGGAAGAGTTGAAGAAGGAAATGGAGGATAATAGTAAGAAAATGGACAAGAAGATAGAGGAAAGTAATAAGGAAAGGAAAGAAGATAGCCAGTCTCTGAAAGAAGATTTAGGAAATAAAATAGAAACAACAAACAAGAAGATGGAAGAAGAGATGGGGAAGAAGTTAGAAGAATTGAAGGAAGACAATCAGTCCCTGACGAAGAAGATGGAGGAAAACAGCAAGAAGATGGAAGAGAAGATAAAAGAAAACAGCAAGAAGATGGAAGAGAGGATGGGAGGAAAGTTAGAAGAATTGAAGAAGGATAATCAATCCACAAAAGAAGAGTTGACTGGGATGAACAAGAACATGGAAGAATTGAAGGAAGACAACCAATCGTTCAAGGAAGAATTCAAGGCGACTAAAGAAGAGTTGATTAATAAAATTGAAAATACCAATAAGAAAATAGATGAAACCAGGAAGAAGATAGAGAAGAACAACCGACAATTGAAGGAAGAGTTGAAAGAAGATAACAGGAAGTTGGAAGAGAAGATGGGGGAGAAATTGGAAGAATTGAGAGAAGACAATCAAATTCTAAGAGAAGAGCTAAGGGAGGTAAATCAGGAGAGTTTGGACAAACTGGACGAAAGAATGGAATTGTTGCGAGAAGAAATGAATAAGGAAATCAAGGTTAACAAAAAAGCGATGGATAAGAAGATGGAAGAAGAAAATATAATGGTCAATCGACAGATTCGAGAGATTGATGGAAAGTGCAACCAGACCGAAAAGGAGGTGAATGAGTTTAAAGAAGTGGTGAACATCAAGTTCACAAATATCGAAGAACATAGTCGTAGGAAGGTAGAAGAACAGAGGAAGGAAAATCAAGAAGAATTCGGAAAAGTACGCAACCAGGTCACAGAACGATGTAATGATATACAAGAGACCATGGCCAATATCACCGGTCAGGTGCGACAAAGCCGAGAGGAGATGGAAGCGATTAGAAACAGACCGACTCATTTCACCGGATTGCCCGTCAACGAAAGCCGAGAGTGGCTCAACTTCCGGCAATACAAACGCAAGCCGATGGAGTTCCTGGCTAGGGTAGAAGAATATTTGACCAAGCATAAAATTACTCAATAGCAAGGAGATATTCGACGAGTCTTTCCGAGACATAACAGATAATTGGTGGATGGCCAACCGGAGTGAAATTTCCGACTACCAACAGTTCCGGAAAATGTTTAAGACAAAATACTGGTCTGAGACCACCCAGAACTTGATCCGTGACAATATTTGTAATGGAAGATACAGGTCACAATTAGGTAGCAGTATGACGGCATATTTCTTGGGGAAGGTGTGTATGGCAAAACACCTTGAGCCAGCAATCCCAGAAGAATGTTTAGTGAACAAGATATCGTATCACTATGATGAGGACATTATCAGGGCCCGGAGAGGTAGTCAGATCAAGACGATCCAGGGAATGACCGAGTTATTGGAGGGATACGAGAACGAAGAGTATTATCGGCAGAGCAGAAAGAGAAATGAGAGACCAGAAGCAAGGCCGACTACCTACCCCAATAACGGCAATAACCATGCAAGTAACCGGAACCAGCCCAGTAATTACGACGGCCCTAACAACCAGCCGCGTAATAACCAGTTTAACGGTAATTTTAACGGCGTGAGGAATAACAACCCCTACCCAAATAATAGAAACAATTTTTATCAACAAAATCATAATGTCCCATACAGTCAGAGAAATCCATATCCCAACAATAATGTTGACAGACCTTACCCACCTAACCGAAATTACTATAATAATAATTTTAGTAATAACAATAATAGCAATAGTAATAACCGAGTGTCGCGCCCTAGGGTAAATTTTATAAGAGCAGAAGATCGCGGACCCAGGAGATATTATCAACCGAGGAGGAGCAGCTTCCACGGCGCCGACCGAAGATGGAGGAGTGCGGAACGAGACGGCCCAAGACACGAAGAGGGAAGACGAAGTACCAGCCTGGAAGATCTTGGCAGACAACCGAACAGGGCGTTAAACATCAACCAGGGTACAGAACGTCAGGAGACAAACCAGAGTTTCCCGAACGATGCCTCGGTCAATAATAACATAAACACTGACCAAAGTACTTTAAACGAGAGGAGGCAGTAATCAACAACGATGACCCGTTACTGCTTATACTTCCTGGGTTAGAAAAGGATGATTTGCAACAAGCAAACAATAATAAGATTATCACTATCATAAGTAACCATTATCTGAAAGACATACGAACTGAACTTTTGGAAGAGAACGAGAAGGGTCTCAGCAACAGTAATAATGAGATAATTTATATAACAGCGGAGGTGGAAGGAGTTCCCGCTAAAATAATGATAGACACAGGAGCTAATATTTCAATAATAAACTCCAATGAGTTGGAGAGAATACAGAGTACATGTGGTAAAACTTTGCCAATGTTACCAGTCAACAACATTGTGTTGGTAGGTGCAACTGGCCGCCAGAATAAAACCATTAGGAAGCAAGTTTCTTTAAGTGTCGTTAGCCGTGATATAGCTTTAGACATGGAATTTTTAATCGCCACCGGATTACCATTTGACATCTTAGTCGGTTGCGATATTCTTCGTAGATATTCGGCAGTAATCGATCTTAATTTAAATAAAGTATCACTTTTCCCAGACGGAGTAACATGGACCGCAGATCTGGTAGGAGGCACAACTATACTTCCTAGCCCAATACATCAACAACTTCGAAAAATTAATATTATAAGAAACAGCCCTCTTTATAAACCCATAATATACAATCATGGAGGAGAGGATTTATGGTCAGTTAAGATCCAAGAAATACGGAATTTCCGGTGCGGAAGCGATAACAAGAAAATACCAACACATCTGGCTGATCGTCTAATCGCTATATATGAGAACTACAAGGCGGTGTTTTCTGATGAACCAGGGAAGGTAAAGAACTACCAGTGCCAACTTCGTTTTAAAGAAAACGTAGAGTTTAACCGGAGGTCATATCCAATAGCGCAGTCGCTCAAAGAAGCCATGAGAACAGAGATAAACAAGATGATAGAAAACGACATAATTGAGATTAGTCAATCACCTTACACTAGTCCAATTATTGCTGTTCCGAAGAAAGACGGACAAGTCCGGCTCTGTTTAGATGCGCGTGAGTTGAATAAGACAATTGTGAATGACAGAACTTCTCCCGGTGAAATAGAAGAAATCTTAAAGCGTATTCATGGTACTAGATTTATTAGCACCTGGGATACGGTCTGTGGTTATTGGCAGGTAGAGCTGCATCCACGAAGCCGCCAGTATGTAGCGTTCATTTTCGAAGGGCGCAATTACCAGTTCAAGAGACTGCCCTTCGGACTTGTCAATTCTGTCGCCATATTTGTGGCATGCATGGACCAGATTCTTGGACAAGAAGCGCTCCAATTTACCACCGTCTATGTTGACGATTTACTAATTACATCCGGAACCTGGGAGGAGCACTGTTACAGAGTGGAATTTGTACTAAACAAACTAGCGCAGAACAACGTAACACTGAAGTTGGAGAAATCCAAGTTCATAGCGCGCGAGGTACAATTCTTGGGTTTCAACCTAGACGACCGAGGTATTACCCCATCAGCAGAGAAAGTGGAGGCAATTCAGAGGTTCCCGCAACCAAGAAACAGGAAACAATTGCAATCTTTCCTCGGACTCTGTAACTATTACAGGAAGTTTCAGAGCCGATATTCCGAGTTGACCGCCAAGTTTCAACCACAGTTATCTGCCAAGAACAAATGGACTTGGGGTGAAGATCAAGATATTACTTTCCGCTTGATAAAAGAGAAGTTTCTGGAGAGTGTCATACTTCGTCACCCAGATTTTAAGAAACCGTTCTTTCTAAACTGTGACGCTAGCGACCTAAGCTTAGGAACGACATTATACCAGGAAGATGAGGAGGGACAACATCTGGTAATAAGCTTCGCTAGTCGCACACTGAACCAGTGCGAAAAGAACTACAGTGTGACAGAAAAGGAATTGTTGAGCGTGGTGTTCGCATGCAGCAAGTTCCGGACGTACATTCTCGGATATCAAATCACGGTACGAACTGATCATAAATCCATCTCGTTCCTTCGTAGGTGCAAATTGAGTCACGGCCGATTGGCTAGGTGGGTACTCGCCCTACAAGAATATGACCTGAAATGGGAATACATTCCAGGAATGAAGAACGTGGTAGCGGATGTGTTGTCACGTATAAATCTGGAAGATCAGACTTTCGAGGGGGAGAAGGAGAGCTTAGTAAAAATTTATAACATATTCACGACCAGAGCCGATTTACAAGCTTTGTTAATAAATATCCGAATCCATCAGCAGTCTGATTCTAAGCTGAAAAACATTGTGAGTCGTTTGGAAGCCAATGATGAAACCATTTCTAAATATTACCACCTTAACAAGGGAATTTTATTCATAAAAACCGCCTTGGACGATGAGACATGGAAGGTGATAATCCCACACCAAATCGAAAAGGAGGTCATCATCGATTACCATGTCAGGTATGGTCACATGGGAGCGTTAAAGGTGATACAGGCTCTAGAGGAAAATTGTAAGATCAAGAATATCAACCGCAAGGTGAGAACATACATCAAGTCCTGTAAGATCTGCCAATGTGCAAAAGTAAACAATGAAAAGACAGAGGGTATCATGATACCGATAACTTCCAACGCAAAACTGGAAAAAGTGTTTTTGGATATCTGCGGGCCATTTCCCCGTAGCGGTGGTCGGCACAGATATAAATACTTGGTAATCATAATGGATCACTACACCAAGTATATAAAGCTATATCCGGTTAATCGGGCAACAACAGCAAAGGTTTTGGCGGTGATTATTGATTTGTATATCCCAGAGATCGGTAGACCATCTTCTATTATTACCGACCATGGTACACAGTTTAAGGGGAGGAGATGGCGAGACACTTTATTAGCACTTGGGGTCAAAACGTATAAGACATCAGTCTACCACCCAAGTAGCAATCCGGCTGAGAGAGTACTAAGAGAAGTGGGTAGGATATTGCGCACGTACTGTCACAACCAACAGAAAAAGTGGCAAGAGTACCTAGCAGCGACAGAAATATTCCTAAATTACGCCCACCATCCAGCTATAGGAATTCCACCGTACTCAGCCATGTATGAGAAGCCGACTCCCCGAGACATTGAACAAATCATTGAATTTCCAACGAACAACAATAGGAAATTCAACCAGTTGAAGTTTTACAATAAGGTAGCAGAAGATCAGGAAAAACGGCAAGCCAAATACCAGAAGGCAATAGGGCGAATTGTAACATATAAAGAGGGTGAAAAAGTCCTCCTAAAAAATAGAGAGCTGCCTAGCACCTTAGAAGGCATAACCAAAAAACTATTATTACTTTACACTGGCCCATATGTTGTGGTAAATGATAAGCATAACAATACATATGAGTTGAAGGAAATCGTTTCAGGAAAAATCAAAGGAGTGTACAATCAAGCTTCTATGAAGAAATATTATGAAGAATGAGTTGTGAGTTTTAGAATTTTGAATTTATTTTTAAAAATTCTAAAATAATGTAAGTACATCTTACTACAACCTAATGATTTTGGAACGAACTTTATGGAAGAAAGAAAGAGAAAGACTTTTGAATTGAAATATAATTATAAAAATTTAAAATTGAGTAAGTACTTCTTACTACAACCTGATAATTTGGAACAAAACTTTATGGAAGAAAAAGAAAGAGAGAGAATTTTGAACTTAATATTTAAAAAATTTAAAATTAAGCAAGCACAGCTTACTACCACTGAATTATGAGAAAAACATTTTGGAAGAATTAAAAAGAAAGGAATTTTGAAGTTAATGTACAAAAAATTTAAAAATGAAGTAAGACCAACTTACTATAACTAAGTTTATGAGAAAACTTTATGGTAAATAATTAAGAAGAATTTGAATTTGGAAAAATACCAAAACATTCAGAGATAATAGTAAGATCACATTACTATAAACAATTCTGAATGAAACAATTCTGGGAATAAATGAATTAAACAGAATTTGAATGTTGATAGAACGTCAGAACTTTGAAACAAGATAAGATCAACATATTACAAGGATTTATGAGAAATAGTTTTCAAGTAAATAAAAAGAATAGTTTGAATTTTACATTAAAAATAACCAAGTTCCAAAAAATAATTATGTGTCAATTATAATTGAATTGAGAAGAAAATAAAGTGATTAATTCAGAAAAGAGAATTAACGTTTAATCCAGAATAAATGCTAGACATTCACAATAGCATTTGAAGGAGTAGAGAAGAATAACAGAAAAAGAGTGTAATATGCCAGAGAAGGAAAAAATTTGGAAGCAAAGAGACTAATTACTTTTGAAACGATAATGAAAACAGTTAATTAAGAGCAAAGAAGAACAACTCATACCAAACATATGGAGAAGATGATTTTGAACCAATGATAATAATAAGACCTATACGAAATGCAAAGAGAAGAAATACCACATGAAATATAATATAAATGAATTAATGTTAATGAATGCGAAGGTGGATTAATAACTTTCTAAGAGAAAGGAAAGAACCAAAATGTTTAAATAAAATGATCAATATAACAACCAGTATATCTAATGTAAAGATACAATGTTAAAAAGTTAAATATAATATATTAAGACCATTCAAATAATGAATACGAAAGACTATTTATAAAGACCATGCTAATACTATGAATAACCAGAAGAAAGTATAAAGAGAATTCAGATGAAGAAGAAAGAGAGTTACACTGTAAACAGTAACCAGAATTATTAAAAGAAAGGTTTTCAACCATAATTAAATTAAATATATCAGACAAGTTAAGAGTTTTGAAAAAATATATATGTAATGAGTATAATAATGATTATAAAGATTTATTAAGATAGAAAATGTGAGATAATCTGAGAGACTACGAAGTGGAGAATCCAAAGATATTTTTATTAGTCGAAAATGAGACTACTTTTTATTTATTTATTCGATGACTGACTGAAGATAATTCCAGCAGCATTATGTTTTTGAGCAGGGATGGATATGCCTCTGTACTCAATTTATAGAAGTGGTGTATGGCCAGCAGAGAAGTAGCGTACAGTGCCCCTCTGATCTGCCCCAGCCCACGTGATAGGGAATGTTAGGGAATTAATATCCCAAGGATGCAACACGAAGTTGATAAAGGAAGAAAATGTATTACAATAATAATATATCTCAGAAGACACTAACTATCCGAAAAGGATCAGTAGTAAAACAAGTAACCATATATATAAAATTAATAAAACTCTAATATAGAAAAGTCGATATAAAAATGGAGAAGAAAATGAATTATAAGAAATGATGAAATTATCATAAGAAATTATTTCATCCATAAACATGTCTGAAATAATTACTTCTGGAGGAGAGCAATCTGTAGCGTGACAGATGTATGCATAATATTCAATGGCAATTGATCATTAGAATAATGAAGTTATAATATTTAAATTTGGAAGAAAGCATTAAGTTTAATATAAATAGATTAATTCATAGCAACTGTGGAAAGAAATCATTATTATAAAGAAAATACAAGTTCAAATAAAAGGAGTTACTAGTGATGAGTCATCCAAGACCAGTCTCATAACCAAAGGTTTTCAAGGTATAACCCAGGAAGGTAAAAAAGTAAATAACAAAGCAGTACTGAATATGACCAAACCCACAACGAGGGAGAATAAATAGAATAGAAACCCTAAAATAAGCCAAGATCAACCAATACAGGTGGTGTATTTCTGAAATAAAGAAGAAGATGGAGAAGATCCCAAGAAACCTGATGGCATCAAGAAGAAGATGGAGAAGGTACCAGTCCCAGAAGGCAGGAGAAAAGAAGACTGATGAAAGAAGAAGAAGGCAGCATCCTGAAGAAGATGTCATGCTCTTATAAAAGACACCCAAATCCCTATATCCCCAAAATAAATATTTAAAAATAAAAGTATAACGAATTGAAAACCACATGTATACAAATTTAAGAGAGAGAAGTGTATAAAGTAAAAGTTGCCTGTGAACTAAGATGAAACAATAATATAGTACCCATGGAACAAATCTCCATTGAAAAAACGCTAACCAATTTATTATGTTAATAAGACTATACGACCATTTAGCATTAACATAATATATAAGTGCAAAGTGAACCAGTGATAGTTTTGGGTATTATAAAAAATGAACCTTGCGTTTCATTCTTGGCAATCACAAACATTGAATGCAATGAAATATGCATTTTTCAATGACTTGAAATGTGTACTGTGACAATATGTTGTTCATAAGACATGAATCTGTTTAAAATAACATTTTGTTTTACATGAAAAAAGAAAAACAGATTTCATAATACTTTTTGAACAATTCATACTATTTATTTATTAATGACAGGGTACAATTCCCCAAAGACAATGTATAAAAGACGGTATAAAAACTGTAGAATCCTACTTATAATAATAGTTAGAAATAAGAATATAAATATAAGGTTTTTATGTATATAGTACAAGAATGTTTAAAAATGTTTTAGATATAAGGCCATTTGTTTGGGTCTGATACAACTAACATCAGAACTATAAAAATAGTTACTACTTGTAAATAGTAGAGAGTAATTAAGATGTTAGTTAGTAAAAAACCTTTTTTGTAAGCCATATTTCCATGTTTAGAAATAAGGATTTTGTTGCAAAATGTCTGACATGAAGACAACCATTTATTTAAAAAAAAAAATTCTTTATTTTGTTTAACTATTATTTGTATTGTAACCAATACTAATTGTTTTTGTGTAATTTGAAAACATGTTTAATTTATAATACTATATGTAAAAGTCAGAGAGGGTATCACACATCATATATTGTTTGTAAAGTTTTTGTAAGGAAAAAATGTTAAAAAATCATAGGCCAAAAGAATGGAAACCAAACTTCATCAAAACAGAGAAATTGTTCATTTAAATGCTAATAAACAAAAGGGGTTTAGACAAAATAAACTTGAGATCAAGCCATATAATTGCACATACCATTTAGAGAGATTTTAATAAATTATATTCAGAATTATAAATAAAAATGAAAATGACTAAACTCAGAAATTTGGACATGGGAGTCATATATTCCAGAATAATGTTTCAGAATACAACTAATTCAATTAATTACCAGAAAATAAGGGAATATGAACCTTTTAATACAATATAGGATTATTAATATTAAATATAACTGATAAAATGGCTGAATTTATATAATGACAGGAAGTAAATTTTGATGTTTTGACTTTTCAGAGTATACCAAACTGAAAGTAAAATTACTATTTTTTGGACTGAAAACACTATAAAATGGCATTATTTAATCTGAAAATAAGCTGAATGAACTGAAAGATTAATTTAAATAACATCTAGTGAATAAAATTGATAAATAACCCTATTTTAGGTATTTATATAGTGAAATATTAAAGTGTGCACAGGATTTGAAAATATATTTGAACAATGTTAAGAATAATATTATATTGGCTAAGAGTTTAATTGAAACTGGAGGAAACAGTTAATTAATTATTGGTATTTGAACGGTTAACATGACAAACGTTTTGTAACGTGCCTAACCTAACTTATAATAGTCATATAAAGCGAGTGTATAGTACGTTATTGTGAAATCGCGAGTGACTTGTAAAATACTTCTCAAACTCTCATATTATAACAGAAACAATCAAGAAACACTCCATAACACAGAACAATACATATCTACTCCGAAAAACACCACAAAACACTAGAAAACTGTATAATACATTAACCCAAATTAGTGACGGAATCGGGGAAAGTGTTTGAACTAATAATTACACGGATACACTAAATACAACTCGGAAACAGTACACTAAGCACTACACAACATTTAACAAGAGATTCGCAGACACCAGAACAGGAATTCTACAGGAAAATCTTTTATTTGGAACGTCGAATATACGAATGACATCTTACTAACTTCACGGCAGCCATTTGCAATATTGGTCGTCTTCGCCAAGGCAACGCCTCCTAGTTCAACCCAGCTGTTTGGTGAAAACAATTATTTTATTTTCAAATTATTATTCAATGTCTGTGTTTAGTAATAATTATTAATTTTATGTAACGTTATACTTTTTAAATATTAGCCCGATTTCTCTGACTTTGATAATAATTGGCTGTTTAAAGAACCCTGTATAATTTTTATATAATATACTTTGTAACTTTTTCGATATCCTGAGAGTCGATAATAATCGATAAGAGTCAAATTGCTATTAATTAATAAAACATTAATATTCTTCAACACTAAATAGTTCTTCATTTCATAAATATTACTAATTATCACTAATATAATTATAATTAATAATCTATCAGGACTTTACCATCTATAAGTGAAGATAACCTAAAAAAAAAATAAAAAGGTAAACAAGTATCGATTGGTTTGAAAACAATCTTATGAGTGGTGATAGTTTATTTAAAATATACCAAAACTTTATAAAAATTTTCAGAAGAGCATTACACTTTTTAAAACTTCACAGCTCTATATTAATTAATTGATTATAATTAATTAATTAATAAATTTAAAAATTTTTTTTTAATTATTTTTTTTTATAAACATAATTTTTTTTAAAATTTTCTTCAAAACAATAATTTTTGTTTTGAAACTTTCGGTGAAGCTGAACATACATTTCTTCATCAACATTACGCTACTCGACCAGTCTTGCTACCATTGGGACTCGACCAGCTGGGAAACTTAAGGAAGTGTTTCAGGCCAGTAAGACGTCGAGAGCCACACCAATTAAACATAAGCACATTACAATTTATTGATATTATTACAATATATACTATAATATTTATGACTAAATTTACCTCAAGATATACTTTTTTCCTTTAGGAACATGTTTCGGGAGATCTTGTTCTCCCATCTTCAGCCTTCGCCATCTTGTTTCTGGTGAAGTATTTGTGTGTTGGCTTCTGGATGTTATTGAGGTAGTTTGTTTCTTCTTTGGTCCTTTAAAGTTGCATTATTGTGTGTGGTTGTGGTATCTGTTTTTGTATTTTGTGTATTTTCGATGTTGAGTGCTTTGAATATTGTGTCATGTTTTGTGTTGATTTGTATTTGTTCTGGTATTAATTTGTTTTGTGTTTTATGTTTGTAAATCTGTAATTTTCCCAAATGTTCATTATGGTGCCTTTGTGTGGTATATGTTTTATTAGTGTTACATTGGTTATGTCTGGGAATTCATGTCCTGTGTTTATTGCATGTGTGGCTAAATTGGATTTATATATATTTGGTTTTTTGTATGCATTTAGGTGTTCAAAATAACGTTTTTTCAGCTGTTTTTTTGTTTGTCCTATATAACATTTATTGCAATCTTGGCATTCAATTTTGTATATACCGTTGGTTGTTGTATTATCTTTGTTGTGTGAGCTATTTAGATTTTGTAATTTATTTTTATTAGTTTTGTATGCTATTTTTATATCTGTGTTTTTAAATAGTTTTGTTAGTTTTGTCATTTTATTATTTATATATGTGAATGTGGCCCATTTGTTGTTGTTGTTATTATTTATGTGTTGTTCAGTTTGATTAATTCTTAATTGTTCAGTTTTTATTTTATATTTGATTTTATTTTCTATTTTGATCATAGTATTTTTATTGTATCCATTTGCATAACCAATTTGGTATATTATATTTCTTTCTTTGTCAGTTTCTTGTTTGTTTAGGGGTATTTTGTACATTCTGTTAAATAACGAATAAAATGCTGCCATTTTATGTTGTGGTGGGTGGTCAGAATGGTTAGGTATAATGATGTTAGTGGAAGTTGGTTTTCTATATATTGCATATTGTATGTGTTTGTTGTGTTTTGTGATGGTTATGTCTAAATAGTTGATTTTGTTATGTTTTTCTTTTTCTTCTGTGAATTGTATTTTGGGATGTATGTTATTGATTTGTTTTAGTATGTTCTCTGCATTTGTGTTTTTGTTATTTGATACATATAGTCCATCATCTACATATCTTATCCATATGCCATCTGGGTCATGTGTTTTTATGATATTTTGTATTTTGGTGTCTATGTGTTGTAGGAATATTTCTGCTATTATGCTTGATAATGGTGATCCCATTGCTAAACCTTCTTTCTGTTGATAAATTTTGCTATTAAATTCAAAGTAATTTTGTTTTAGTATTAGTTGGAGACTATTTTTTATTTCGGTTATATACTGTTTGTTTTCATTTTGTTCTATAAGTTTGTTTATTATTATGTCAATTGTTTCTTCTACTGGGATATTAGTGTACATGTTTGTTATGTCATATGATGTGAAAAATGTATTTTCATTTATATTTATTATTTTTAGTTTGTCTATTAATTCGTATGTATTTTTTATGTTATGATGGTTATTTGTTAGATGGTTACTTTTTAGTTTTTGTGCTATTATTCTTGCTATTTTGTATGTAGGAGCTTTTTTGAAATTGATTAATGGACGTATTGGGTTGTTTAATTTGTGTATTTTTATTAGGCTGTTCATTTTAGGTGGTTCTGGATTATTGTTTGTATATATGTCTATGTTTTTATTGTTGAAAATGTTTTTATTTTTTTTTATTAGTTTTATTGTTTGTTTAAGATAGTTTTATGTTGGGTTTTTATCTAGTTGAACGCATTTATTATTGTTGATGAAGTCTTCGGTTTTTTTGATGTAGTCTGCTTTATCAATGATTACTGTTGCTTGACTTTTGTCTGCTTTAGTTATTATTAAATTATTGTTCTTTACTTTATTTTTAATTTCTTTTATTGTTTTATTGTTTTTCTTTTTTCTTTACTACTTTTTTCCTTTAGGAACATGTTTTGTTCCTAAAGGAAAAAAGTATATCTTGAGGTAAATTTATTCATAAATATTATAGTATTATAACATCAAGAAACGGACTGTAGCAGAAACTGATGAAACATATATATATATATATATATATATATATATAAGGTAATACATTGTATTATTAAAACGTGTGTATAAAGAGAGAACTTAAAGCTTCTTTTGGTTGCAGTAAATGCAATTATTAATTTGTTAATTGTGTGTGTGTGTGTATACTTATGCGTTTATATATATATATATTGTAACAAACGGAGTTGAGGTTCCCGACGTTACATAAAAAACTTTGTAAACATGACTTAAAACAATGCTCAAAGTATGTTATAATTAAATACAAGAGGGCCCATCTCACCTGAAGAACGCATTAAAGGTACCTAGTAAGGTTACTAAGTAATAAAACATCAAAAGTGTACCTAAATCTAAAATATGTAATGAGTAGTATGAGATGTAAAACATAAACATTGTGTCTAGTGGGATGAGTTTAATGTGTAGGAGTTGAGTATAATATACTGTTCAATTAATATTTAATATGTTATAAAATGTACTTGGTGTTGTACTGTATCATGATATAGTGTTTACAGGATATTTATTTTATGTTTTGGGTGTAGTAATTGTGGAGCTGTTGCTTTAAGGAAGTACTAAGTCATAGGTACTCATTTTATTCATGTTAAAATTGTATTTAAATAATTAAGTACAAGTACACTTATTAGGTATGATATTATGTTAAATGTATTTACTTTAATTGATTAATGAAGATGTTTAAAAGAATATTTGTAAACTTGGCCAGGAAAACAATAAGTGTTAATAAGTTGGCAAGTAGTTCTTATAATTATGTTAAAAACCAATGAAGGGTTCAGTGATGAACTAAATAATATAATGAATTGAAACCAGGAAATTAAAATTGATATAAGTGGCCATAAGCCAGTGACTATTTGTACAGTAGGTTAGGTAAAGAAAAATTAAGTTAAAAACAAAACAAAATTATAACAGGTGTAATAAAACCAATAGGCCTAAATTTAATATTTGGAAAAGGAAATTAATACCTTTTTAATGAGTCCAGTCAGATGAAATTGTAGTTAAATGTATACGGTTTAATAAAGCAGATTAGTGAGAGTTTTATGTGATTTAGTGTAATTCCAAACATGGAGTATTTTATTAAATAAGAGCAGTAATATTTGGTAATTCTGGCTCTAGGATATCACATATTATCCAATGACAGGAAAAGTAATGGTTGTTAGGGTAACTGAAATCCAAGAAATTTTGTTGATTTCAACATTCGATTGTTATATGCTATTGGGAACAGTTCAGTAGACAAATTTAAAAAATAAAATAAAATAAAAATGCATAAACTTTAATAAATCCAATGTCTTAAAGCCAATCCATTAAAAAGAACTGGGTAATAATTACTGAACTAGATTTCAGGAAATATAATTCTACACATTCTCAAAGTTGCGGAATTAATAAATCCTTCTTCGAACTAATTCCATTAAAGGAATGATGATGAACCCGAGTTACAATTAAACCAAGATCCTTCTTGAATGGACAAGAAGTCAAAATTAATGCAAATATATACCAAACATACACAAAGAACCTTTGGTATTGAAGTACTAAACCTCACTTTCAAGAGATTGAAGAAGTTGTATTACTACACCAATTCCCCTGGGATCGGCAACCACTAGGATCGCGAAGAAGAACGAAGAACAGAACCGAACTCCTGTTACACTCCGGGACATCACCTTTCAACCTTTATTGATAATCTGGACGCAATTTTTGGTCAAGAGTAACCTCATCAGTACATCTTCATGCGGTTATAAACAGACATGGCTACCTTGAGTATCGCATTGTACGGTAACAAACCAGCTTATATTTAATTTTATACATTAAGAATTAATAACCATTTGTAATACTTAGTAACCTTAATTTTGCATTACCTGCCCTTACTAATCGTTAAAAGAATCACATGTATCCTGGGATAAGAGATAAAACGAAAATTATATTTAAATTGTATTATACAGTACTAGTCCACTAACAAATCGATTCAGCATTGTACGATCGATATTACGATCCAAGAATCTATGAAGACGACTGTTGAAAGTTAAAAGAAAGTAATATGAATAAAGAATCCTTCTTGTATGTGATGATGTTCTGTGTTATTGTAGAATAGTTATTGTATTTTGATTGGGGAGTAATTTACAGAGAAAGAAAGTGATAAAACCATCAAGTGAAGCAAACTAACCTATAAGCTCGAGTCAATTACTAATAACAGCGCTCGTTGCAGACAGCTGGTGAATACGGGAGAGTGCAGAACTAACGTATTCTCTTCGCCAACTTTGAGTCAATTTAAATAATACAGACCGAATAGGGTTGGAGAGAATTACCGAATTATTAACTATAATACCCGTAATATATCGTTATTCTCTGGTAAAGCACTTAGTAATTGATTAACACAGGGCTATGTTCAACATACGAGTAGCAGCAACTATATAATAAATAATTGTTTTCTTTTTATAAATTAATATTGATTTGCAGGAGCTCTCATCTGCAACATCATAATAAATATTTTCCTTATAAACAGATTGGTTAATTCAACGTGGGCTGAATTAACGATAAACCCGTAACTGTATTACACTCGTAATAAAGAAATAAAACAACAGTTATTTGGGTCTTTACAAATTGGCGCATAGCAACGTGGAGCTTAATTATACCCCGAAACCCCAAACAATCTTATTATTTGTTTCTTTACAAATTGGCGAACCCAACAGTGAGGCTTTTAAACATTCTCGAAAAATTAATAAAGTAATAGAAAACCACAGAATAACGTAATCATTTAGTTTATTACAAATTGGCGCTCAAAGAGTGGGCTTTAGTTAAGTAAAAAATTCGACTATATCGCTATTACTTAACTGGAGCAGGCAACTATTAGAGGCACAGGAATGCATACAAGAGGTGTTTCTAAAAGGATTGCGAAGGACCAGGAAACGGAAGAAGATAGACGGGAAGAAGAAGCGGAGATAATTACAGACACCGAAATATAACAACAGGCGGGCGATAAAGAGGAAGCCAGGGGAGGATTAAATTGGGAAAAATTAATGGAATTAATGAATAGTATGAAGGAGGATAATAAACGAATGGAGGAACAAAATAGACACACTAATGAAAAAATAGACAGTATAAATGAAAATTCAGGAAAGCTAGAAAACAAAATAGACAGTATCAAAGAAGATAATAGACAAACTAACGAAAAAATAGATAGTATTAACGAAAATCAAAGAAACAAAACGAAATTTTGAGTGAGAATTTAATCAAACTAATGAATGAGAAGTTTGACAAAAATAAAGAGGAAACTGATGAGAATAACTGGCTGATAAATAAAAGCTTAAACCAAATTAATGAAAGGTTTGACTGGAACGATGAGAGCTTAAGGCAGGTTCTGGAAAATACCAAACAAATAGACGAGAAAATTGAAAACCGTAATAAGGAGTTGCGGCAAATCATCAATGAACAAAACCAAGCGTTGAGGGAAGTCATCAATGAAAGTATTGCAATTGTCGATGAAACACTGAGCAAAAGAGTTGATGACTACGAAGAGGAAGTAAGACAGCAAATAACTGAAACTAAGGTAGGTCTAGAAAAGACGGATGAAACCATCATACAACTCAGAGTGGAAGTAGAGACCAAAATTAATCAAGTAGAAAACAATAACAAACTTAGAATAACGGAGGTACAAGCGAAAACCCAAGAAAAATTAAACGAAATACGAATTAACATAACTGGAAGAAAATAGAACAGGTTCACAATGAAATAAAGACAATGAATATTTGACAAACGCGTAAAAGGAAATTAATAAATACACGGAAAGGATTGGAGATGATTAAAAGGGGATTAGTTCAACTACATAGTATACCAATTACGGAACCAGGAGAAGTAAGGCAATTTAGAAACTTTAAACGAACCACAATTGAGTTCCCAGATAGATTAGAAGGACCGAAAAAGCCAAAACTAACCAAGGAGCATGGAGGACTTCTGGAGATTTTGTATGAACCATTCGCAAGATTAAGAAACGGTACGGAAGAATCAGCTCGAAAAACGATGGTAGACTTCAGCATGAATGAAAATTTTATAACAACAAAATGGCGGAACTACATGATAGTGAGATATGTCACAAGGACAGAAATAACTCTATACACTAGAGAGATCCGAACAACCAGTATAGAGGAAATAATGGACCACGGTTAAACAGATTCCAAACCAACCATTGGAGAAAAGGGACGGATTTAATGGATACAGAATCAAGCAAATCAAATGAAAATAATGAGAAACTAAGTAAAATATTTTAAACTAACTATTAAATGAAATAAACTAATTACACGATACTTCAGAGAAATTATGTGGAATCAATTTAAAACCACAAAATTCAAAAATAAGTAAGAACACCTTACTATATAATTCAGAAGAAATTATTTAAACTAATGAACATAAAAAACGAGAAAGAAGGGTTAGAAATGAGTTAGATGAAGGAAAAATATGCCATACAATTTATGATAAGGAGGAGATTCAGTGTTTAATTGCAGAAGTGAATGGGAATGAATTAAAAATAGTGAAATATGTATGCTAAAGAATAATTAATTGACAGCACGGAACTAAGAAGAATTTAAAATGAATATTGAACAGCTTTAACTAATATACTGGTGAATAATATGATAAATGGAACTACAGAACAACGAGATAAATATTTTAAGAAAAGTATTAGGATACCTCAGAAATAATAGTAATCATCCCTTGAATATAAGTTTGTAGCGAAGGAGCTACCTTATAGATAATAATTATGTGTATTGTGTTGTGATAGTGCAACTTTTATTTTTTTCTGGACAGAGATGAAGTTCCTCTGACCTCAGAAGGTATAGTTAGGGAAACGGCAGAGTAATGGAAGCCAATAGTGCCCCTCTGATTCCGTACCAGCTATGATATTAGGGAAAAATGTTAGGGAAATATAGTATTTTAGGGATTATACACCAAGAGAGGTAATGAAATATAAAAATAGTAATAAGTAATGATAGCGTAAAAAGCTAGAAGAAGTTATGAGTTCCAGAGAAAAGGACAGGTCTACAACTGAGGGAGGTACCAGTAGAGAATTAATGACAAGATATACCAGGAGTATCAACACAATTTTCCGGTGCAATTAAAAATTTGAAGAATAGAAAGAAAAGATAACCTTATCATAGACGAACTATAAGTTTATTTTAACTAAACTTCATTCAGCCAAACTAAACTTACTTCGAAGGGGGAGTATTATGTAACGTAACAGAGTTGAGGTTCCCGACGTTACATAAAAAACTTTGTAAACATGACTTAAAACAATGCCCAAAGTATGTTATATTTAAATACAAGAGGGCCCATCTCACCTGAAGAACGCATTAAAGGTATCTAGTAAGGTTACTAAGTAATAAAACATCAAAAGTGTACCTAAATCTAAAATATGTAATGAGTAGTATGAGATGTAAAACATAAACATTTGTCTAGTGGGATGAGTTTAATGTGTAGGAGTTGAGTATAATATACTGTTCAATTAATATTTAATGTGTTATAAAATGTACTTGGTGTTGTACTGTATCATGATATAGTGTTTACAGGATATTTATTTTATGTTTTGGGTGTAGTAATTGTGGAGCTGTTGCTTTAAGGAAGTACTAAGTCATAGGTACTCATTTTATTCATGTTAAAATTGTATTTAAATAATTAAGTACAAGTACACTTATTAGGTATGATATTATGTTAAATGTATTTACTTTAATTGATTAATGAAGATGTTTAAAAGAATATTTGTAAACTTGGCCAGGAAGACAATAAGTGTTAATAAGTTGGCAAGTAGTTCTTATAATTATGTTAAAAACCAATGAAGGGTTCAATGATGAACTAAATAATATAATGAATTGAAACCAGGAAATTAAAATTGATATAAGTGGCCATAAGCCAGTGACTATTTGTACAGTAGGTCAGGTAAAGAAAAATTAAGTTAAAAACAAAACAAAATTATAACAGGTGTAATAAAACCAATAGGCCTAAATTTAATATTTGGAAAAGGAAATTAATACCTTTTTAATGAGTCCAGTCAGATGAAATTGTAGTTAAATGTATTCGGTTTAATAAAGCAGATTAGTGAGAGTTTTATGTGATTTAGTGTAATTCCAAGCATGGAGTATTTTATTAAATAAGAGTAGTAATATTTGGTAATTCTGGCTCTAGGATATCACATATTATCCAATGACAGGAAAAGTAATGGTTGTTAGGGTAAATGAAATGCAAGAAATTTTGTTGATTTCAACATTCGATTGTTATATGCTATTGAGAACAGTTCAGTAGACAAATTTAAAAAATAAAATAAAATAAAAATGCATAAACTTTAATAAATCCAATGTCTTAAAGCCAATCCATTAAAAAGAACTGAGTAATAATTACTGAACTAGATTTCAGGAAATATAATTCTACACATTCTCAAAGTTGCGGAATTAATAAATCCTTCTTCGAACTAATTCCATTAAAGGAATGATGATGAACCCGAGTTACAATTAAACCTAGATCCTTCTTGAATGGACAAGAAGTCAAAATTAATGCAAATATAAACCAAACATACACAAAGAACCTTTGGTATTGAAGTACTAAACCTCACTTTCAAGAGATTGAAGAAGTTGTATTACTACACCAATTCCACTGGGATCGGCAACCACTAAGATCGCGAAGAAGAACGAAGAACAGAACCGAACTCCTGTTACACTCCGGGACATCACCTTTCAACCTTTATTGATAATCTAGACGCAATTTTTGGTCAAAAGTAACCTCATCAGTACATCTTCATGCGGTTATAAACAGACATGGCTACCTTGAGTATCGCATTGTACGGTAACAAACCAGCTTATATTTAATTTTATACATTAGGAATTAATAACCATTTGTAATACTTAGTAACCTTAATTTTGCATTACCTGGCCTTACTAATCGTTAAAAGATCACATGTACCCTGGGATAAGAGATAAAACGAAAATTATATTTAAATTGTATTATACAGCACTAGTCCACTAACAAATCGATTTAGCATTGTACGATCGATATTACGATCCAAGAATCTATGAAGACGACTGTTGAAAGTTAAGAAGAAAATAATATGAATAAAGAATCCTTCTTGTATGTGATGATGTTCTGTGTTATTGTAGAATAGTTATTGTATTTTGATTGGGGAGTAATTTACAGAGAAAGAAAGTGATAAAACCATCAAGTGAAGCAAACTAACCTATAAGCACAAGTCAATTACTAATAACAGCGCTCGTTGCAGACAGCTGGTGAATACGGGAGAGTGCAGAACTAACGTATTCTCTTCGCCAACTTTGAGTCAATTTAAATAATACAGACCGAATAGGGTTGGAGAGAATTACCGAATTATTAACTATAATACCCGTAATATAGCGTTATTCTCTGGTAAAACACTTAGTAATTGATTAACACAGGGCTATGTTCAACATACGAGTAGCATCAACTATATAATAAATAATTGTTTTCTTTTTATAAATTAATATTGATTTGCAGGAGCTCTCATCTGCAACATCATAATAAATATTTTCCTTATAAACAGATTGGTTAATTCAACGTGGGCTGAATTAACGGTAAACCCGTAACTGTATTACACTCGTAATAAAGAAATAAAACAACATTTATTTGGGTCTTTACAAATTGGCGCATACCAACGTGGAGCTTAATTATACCCCGAAACCCCAAACAATCTTATTATTTGTTTCTTACAAATTGGCGAACCCAACAGTGAGGCTTTTAAACATTCTCGAAAAATTAATAAAGTAATAGAAAACCATAGGATAACGTAATCATTTAGTTTATTACAATATATATATCTATATATATATATATAGAGAGAGAGAGAAAGCTATTATTTTTTTTAGTTATGTATATAGAGAGAGCGCCTATGTTTTGGTCAATTATAATTGTCTTGTGAATATAGAACGTGTGTGTGTAGAGAGAGAAAGAAAAATTATATCTTATGATTTGATTGTAAAAGCTATCGATATTATTAAAACTTATATATGAACCAAGACCTTTTTTATTTCTATTACTATACCATTTATACAAAAACAATAATACATAATTACGATATGAATGACATTACGCGAGAGAATAGAAAAAGGTTAAAGGTACACGAAAAATAATGTTTATAATAATTATAAGCCACATGGCAGACGGTACTTCTAACAGATGGCGGAAAATAATGGAAAACGGAACAGACAATACCTACGTTATGTAATGCAGACGACAGCAACAATTTTATCTGTATAGGCCTACATATATGTTAACTGTGTGTGCGAGTGTTTTTCGGATTGTAAAATGATAATTTAACGCGTCACTCGAACCAAAGTTTTTTTTTAAACAAAGAGGAAATTTAGAAATTGGAAAGAAAATTCTGAGGACAAAAAGGAGACCGAAAACACTATTGCGCAAGAAACGTTTGAGTTTTCAAACGTGTCCATGTGCTACACGTGTCGTGCAATGTTTAAAACCGATATATTTTTAATAAGTCCTTTGTTTAAGTTATATGTGGTAAGTCGTTACAAATTCTAACTTGATATTAAAACATTTTTTTATTAACCCAGATAAGAAATCAGATTACAGCATCAGAACTGACGGGACCAAAGAAATCGATTCGTAATCAAAGTAATAAACAGGTACAGTGTAATAAATTTGTGCAGCGGTAAACGTAAAAAACTATTAAATTTAATCACTTGATTATGTCAGCGCTCATTTGCGTATGACGTTCTGTGTATAAATAAGCGAGTTTTTGCTCAGGTGCTTGTTTTTCGCAGGATTTCACGGAATCAACTTTTCTTCAATCTACGGACAACAGCCAGTGAACAATGAAGTTACCGTTCCTGCTCGTCGCTGTGGCGACGTGCTGGTAAGTATACTTGTCCATTTTTTTTTACTTTAAATGACGCACTTATTCACGTTTATTCAAATCATGTAAAACGAATTTAGGAAACATGAATTTGAATTTTTTATTTATAAGTTATATTAATTATCATTAATAAATGCGTTTCATTATTTTGTTAATAAACATTATAAAATTTAGTTACATTATAAACAAAAATATATGTATATAAGAATGAAGCTTGGGAAGGAAATGAAAATTATTATCGAATATTATTTTTTTTAAAGAATTGCACGGGTTAGCGTTTAAGTAGTTACCACATACCAATATTTCTTTGTAGCAATACACCACGGTCTCATAAAGACCTCATAAGAACACAAGTTCTCACTAATGGTATCCTTTGTGTAAAACAAATTATTTACTTTAAAAAGAGGTTGTATATTGAAATTTTCAGCATTCGTTTTAAGATTAAACAAAAGTATGCAAAAATTAGTGTTTAAAACTCAAAATGTAATCTCAGCTACTTTCAAGAAATGACTGTTATGATAGGTACTTAGAACACGTAGTTTCGAAATACACAAATAAAACAGGTGAAGCAAATTAAGTGCATTCAGTAGTAACACAAGACAATAATAAATAGGATAGTATCCTCTTACGTAAAAAAATTCAGAAATAAAATATAAAATACATTAGCAAATTAAAGAAAAACAAAGATAACAGAGGAAACACAGAAGTTCAACTCTGTGTGTGTGTGTGTGTGTGTGTGTGTGTGTGTGTGTGTGTGTGTGTGTGTGTTTGTGTGTGAAGGAAAGGAAAGAAATGAGATATGTAGAAAGATATATATATATATATATAACGTTAGAAGTATTTCAAAAATTCACACAAATACTTTACCATGTACTCAACGCAGCTATGAAATTGTGAAATTCTATTACACTGGCCAGGTCGCAGGATTTTTTTTTATTCTCGTTGCGTCAAGTATATGTAGTTGCACAATAATTAAATAATTTTCAAAGAAGAGTGAAATGTTGTTGACATGAAATAATTAATTAAAACCGTTTCAAAATAATAATTCTATGATTTATTAATATTAATAGAAAATATGCAAACATTAAAAAATTCGAATCTTAGATAAATAAAAATATTTTCTTTTATAAGTTTACACAAATACAATGTAACCTTCTATGCTGTTCATGACATAAAATAAACAACCATATAATTTTACTAGCATGTTAAACAAATTATGTAAACCTTTTTATTTCAGTGTGTCTGACTTTGACTCAAATTTTAAATAATAGCAACTCATTTACAAACAAAAATAATATTCAATCTCAAGAATAAAATTAATTGTTACTATAAAGAAAATAAAAAGTATAACATTTACTTCCAAATTTTAACGTATAACAGAAGATTAGTATTTTTACATTTTCTTGTTATATTAAATTACTTTCTTTAACTACTATTTAAATTTAAAACTTTAAGTCTTTACTGTTTATATATAAGTTTTTTTTAGAGTTCTTTTCACAAACAAAAATATAATTGTTTATTCATCACCTGCGTACTGCCGACGGGGACGTTACCGTTGCGTGTGTGTGTAAATCTTGAATCCTGAGAATTTGATGATGAGTATGATGATGATGATGATGATGATGATGATGATGATGATGATGATGATGATGATGATGTGTTCTCTGTCTCTACGGTTTGCTGTTTGTGATGGTCAAGAGTTCCTCCATAAGTCTTGGGTGTGTGTGGTAAAGATGTCGATCGATCGGCAGACCGGCAGCGTCACGTGAAGATAGCTGTGTATTGTGTGTGAAGATTTCTTGAGTCTGAGACCGCCCCAAAATTGCCGGTGGTATTTATACTGGTCGGCAATCTGACAAGTGCACGACTGTTTTTGACCTGTTAGATATTGTCACTTTGTGCAAAGCGTCCTTTTAATTACAAATCACTTTTTGGTTCATTTTCGCGATTTCGTAAACATCTTCGTAGCACGAGCGATATCATCGTTTGCGTAATTTTGTCCTGATCACTCACATATAACACACTTATTAATTACTATTTAATTACACTAGTAATTATCATTAAATTACCTGGCGTCTTTATTATTGCAAATTTCTGCAATATTTTTACATCACTATATTCGTCAAAAATTCTTTAATGTAATGGTGTTTTTATAATTGGGGTAAGCCTTTGTTCACAGGTTTAAAACGTATTAATTATTTTATTTTTATCCGTTTAAAACCTGATTACAGAGAATTCGTACGCATCACCCTATCGTAGATTCTTGCCTGTCTTAGCTTGCGTTCACACACACAAACACACAAGCGCTGTATTCACTCGCGGGGGCAGGTGTACGCTTTCTGACAATTCTTATCCTGCATAATATTATTAAAAACAGTTCATCATATATTTTTCTATGCTAAATATTTACAAACATACTGCCCTGGGCAAATATGCAAATATATGTATTGTTGTAATAATTTTATATACATATATATATATACATATATATACATATAATTGAGCAATGGTTGGTAATGACTGAGTAGTAATTGAGTAATGCTTTGATAATAAATGAGAACAGCAGAGATCAAGGAAACATAAAAAATAAAGTGAAAAGCTTTATATAAATACAAAGGAGATCGGAAGATAAAATAAACATAGGACTGAATGAAGCTGGTAAGTTGTTTCAGACAAAAGGGCAAAGGTTAGTACAAAAGAAAGTGATGAACGTTTGTCAGCTCAACGTGAGGAGTAACATTTCGGTACTCGATAGTATAGACAAACGGAGTTGTAGACTTGATTCCTGTGTGGAGAGCATTTATCGACATTATTTAAGCTTGAACCTAGTCAATTCATCGAAGAGTTCAGCATGAGTTTAAAAGAAACAGGAGTTTTAAAGAAACACTGAATGCAATATAATAATTACCTGAGCTTTCTCATTAATATTGTATGTTTGTTCTGGGCGTGAACTTTGTACTTGAATTCCATAGAACAAATAGATAGAATTCAATCAATCAGAGTGAAGAAGGAAAATAACAGCCAACGTAGAAAGAAGGAAACGGGTAAGACATATAAGTAAGGAGTCGACAGAAGGAAAATTGAGAGCAACGAGAACGAAGACGAGCTAACTGGTACGAAAATAAATAAACATCGAAACAGGATTATTCTGTAATAATAAACAAAAAGAAACGATGGACGGCAGTAGGAGAGGACAGGAAATGTATTTTATGAGAAGACGTGAACCGAATATTGTAAGAACTAATAGTGCAAACGTGGAACGACAAAGAACGACTGCCGTATGAGTGGACAGTGGGGTATCACGTGAAAATTATAGGTAAGTAACGCTACTAAATGTGATGTAAATAAGATACTAACATTACGGGTACTAAGACAGATGAATATACTGTACGGGAAATATAATAGGTAAATATGGTACGTATTTAGACTAGTAAAATTGCCAATGTTTGCAATCTACGTAGTTAGAAAATAATGAGGAAACTATTGTATTCCACAGAGTGCTACAGATAGAAAACAGGCGCTTGACAGGGGAAAGGTAGTGAAGTGAAAACGTTGATCCGTAAGAAGATAATGATATAATGTATCTAGTAGAGATAATGAGCTTGATGAGAAGTGATGGTAACGACAAAGAGTGAGTAAAGCAAAAGTGTAGGTGGGAAAGGGTGTCTGGGTTGAAGTGAGGTGGGTTGTCACCTATGCTGAGAAGTCAGTGCTGAAAAAAAGATTAAGAAATGGAAACCGTAAGGTCGCTGAGGAAGATCAGATACGAGCTAACAGGCTAACAGCCTATGAGGAGAGATGATGAAGGAAGTGACGAAGGGCTTCTGTGTCAGAAGGGCTCTACAGAGCGCCTACGGTTCTACTACACATTACAGAGAAAAATCCACATCTAAATAAAAAAATAAAAACAACAATAATAATAATTATTATTATTATAGAGGGGAAAATGCTTTATACACCGTCAGAGGAGGCCGTGCTTCCTCTGGTGTGTGAGACTCACCCATTAAAAAACCACCTCTCTCTGATTCAGGTATTCATATCCATCCTGGAACCACTTTGCGTATTACTTCAGAATGGAGCTTATTGCGTCCTTATCGGGCTCCTTCTAGTTGTTCCTCATGTTCTACTGCTCGTTGGGTGCAAGTTGGCCCTGTCTTTTTTTCCTAGTAGGACCCATTGAATTAATACTACTACTACTACTACTACTTCTACTACTACTACTACTACTACTACTACTACTACTACTACTACTACTACTACTACTACTACTACTACTACTACTAATAATAATAATAATGAACTGTCAGTAACTAAAACAGATAAAATAAAAATCCAAAGCGTCGAAATTAAATTCTCAAAATTAATTTAATTAAGGAAACAGAAGAAATAACATTTAGTGAAACAGCGAAAACGGGAGGAGCTCAGTATAGAAAGTTTGCAAGATACAATAAACGACGATCTACAGTAGTGATTACATAACGTCATCGATTGGATCTACAGAGAGTGCTAAAAACTACCCTAGAATATCTAAAAAAAAAAGAACTCTGGGGAGAAATAAGAGGAAGGAAGGAAGAGATAAAATTGTGGATTTAGACTGGAGCAGTGCCACTACATAACACTGTAGCGGATGGAGATCCAATAAATGTACCAAGAAGAAAAAAAAAGAAGAAGAAGAAGAAGAAGAAGAAGAAGAAGAAGAAGAGGAAGAAGAAAAAAGGGAAGAAGAAACTTCATTGTATGTACAATCTGTTCATATGCTTGTGGTATGTAATAGAAGGGCAACGCAAAGGCAATATAACATAACGAAAAACAGACGTTTACTATAGCAAGTACACATTCCCGCTTTATTTGTTGCGTTTGAACTTTTGCGGAATAGAAGTTATACAGCAAGGCGCGATGGAATGGGCGTGTCATTAGAGAACTTACTTTGAAGTATACTTAAATAAGGAGATAGATAAATACTTAAAAAAAGCAAACAAACAAATCGATAGAATCCAGAGGCACGACAGAAACAGTTACATAAAAACATCCTTGCAAGCGTAGGTCTACTCGGTGGTGTTCAGAGCAAGTGAAAATAATTAACTGATGTCAACTCAAACTCCTTTTTGCATATTGTCAATAAATAGTTCCTAAATTACTGTACACAAATTGTACGTAGCTTAAGGTTGGTGGAATTATTAGAGTTAAACCTACCTCAGTTACAGTTATCTGATGGGTCAGTATTTACTCAAGATGCTCCTTATCCTATTGAACCTATTTGTCATTTGTTTACTTTACGAACTGGCACATGGAGAACGTGTGCAAAAGAACTTACAGTGTAAGAAAGATTGTAGAAGTCCTCCCCTCGGATCGACTTAACTTTCATCAGTACGACCTATTGTGAATGTAATAGGTTTATAGACGAGATACGATTACAACGTTTATGTGATAAAAATAGGTAGCATTAACAATAGAATAGAAATAGCAATAAGTCAAGAAATCATAATCTACGTAGCAAGAGATAAAAAAAACTAATGTATCTGATGTAACATGACAGGCAGTCTAGTAGCCATAATAGTGCCACTAATCTCAACGGCTCATTATACAGAAGATACTGACACTAGACAAAGTATACTATTTAAACCAGCATTATTCAGTACACTGAGCATAATGTAATTGGCAGAAGCAAACCCTTTCAAGGAGGAAAATATCATATATTAGGGCTTCCGCTTGAGTGATATGGTGCTACAATGCTTTAACACTTTAAAATCATCACAGAAACCAACTGTGGAATAGATCTTCTCACTTTCAAAGGTTGAGGCTGAAGATTTTAGACAGTTTTCACACTGAAAGTAAGATATCGTATTCCTTATCTATAGAAGGGTTCTACTAAGACAGGTGAATCAGGTCTTTTTATGGAACAGTAACACTTACTCTGTATTTGGTAAGACAAAGGCACCATGTAGAAATAGAAATTATAAATAGTTCAACAAGAGTTGTAATTTTCTTGGCAATTAGATATACGAGGGAGGGTAACAAGTTTCGGGCCTGACACAGAGACAGCATCTATCTCTCTCTCTCTCTCTCTGTCTTAAATGGCGCTACAGCTCTTGGAGAGCCTTGGTCTCCTGGACAATCCGCCTCAAGTCAGCTCGATCCTCTGCTCTCATTCTACATCTTCTTATACCGAGCCTGCGCAAGTCGTCTTCAAGATAATCCAACCATCGTTTTCTGGGTCGACCCTCCTTCTTCTTTCACCAGGTCTCCCTGTAAAAATTTTCTTTAATATGGATGACAGAGATAGCATCACTCTGCTCATTACTTTGATCTTGTTGAATGATTTCATCGTTTGTAGGCTTAGTTTCGATGCTTTCAAGTAAATGACTTGTTTAATATTAGCCTGACACTATATGGTAGTAAGCACCTCAAGGATTGTTTTAACAGTGGACAGACTGGAAGTATGTGTATGAGATTAAATACTTTTTTAAAGGCTTAACTGCAACCGATTTTAAGAAGGGAGCTGGACTCATTATTGGGGGACTCTCTCCTTCGAATACAACGTTTAAGCACTGTGTTGCTGAATTTAAAATGGGTCGGACAAGCACAACTGACGACCCACGTATTGGTTTAAAAAATAGAAAAATCCACAAAATCGTTTTGGAAAACCTGAGGAAGAAAGTGAGTAAAATGAAGAAAAAACAGCCATATTTAGCTAAAAAACGTGCTGTTTCAACATGACAACGGACCATCTCATAAGTCAATTGTTCCGATGGCTGGAATGAAAGAATCGAAGTTCGAATTGCTTCCTCGGTCGATATAACCCCCCCCCCAAAAGACGTCTACATTTTTTCTAACCTCAAAAATTGGCTGGGTCGAAAAAGATTTACTGACGACAATCAAGTCAGCGAAGCTGTAAATGGCTACTTTAAGGACCTCGACAAATCGGCTTATCAGTCTGGCATAACCGCTTTAGACTATCGCTGGAAAAAGCGTATAGATCTAAACGGAGATCATGTTGACAAGTAATTCAGATTAATCCAAAAATATGTCGTTTACTTAGTCAGGCCCAGGACTTTTCACTCTACCTTCGTGTATCATATGCATGGGCATGTAACTATTAGCCTGTAAGTGATATTTCAATTAGTATCAAGATTCTGCATTACCTTGTTCAATGCTAGATTGGGTCACAGCCTTATCAACATTCCCCTATCTAACACCACTAGCTGTTTTAAAGATTCTGCTTACCAATCGCTGTTGCAAAGAAGACGCTTGTTTAAGACTTTTTAAGCGAAATCTCCACTTTGCTCTTCTGGTCATTCGTTACAATAACCCTAGAGTATGTGCCTACTCCATTCTTTTAAGTTTCATATTCATGTGTAGATATGCAGACACACACATATTTATGTTTATATACATGTTTTCTTGCAGGGATTACATGTATACAAGTATACTTATTATTATTATTATTATTATTATACATGTTTAATATTATTGCAGGGCTTGGCATGCTTTAGAAGCTCACGAAATTACTTCTAACGAACATCTCAAACATCTTCCACACATTTCGAGTTCCCATAAAACGTAAGTTTGTGATTTAAAGTTTAAATTAATTCATTATTTCAGTTTGTATTTTTAAAAAATATATCCTATAAACTTACGTATATATGTCTGTATGCACACACGCGCTCGCTCGCACACACATACATATATTTCTTGCTTATAGGCATATATTTTTACTGTGTTTTGCAGGTCTGGGTCTGTCAAAATTTCGGAAACAGTGAAAGAAGAGGATCTTGAAGAACATTCACAAAAAATTCTGAATTCTGAAACTGGGTAATTATACGATTTTCGTGTGAACTTAATTTACTTATTAATTAAATTACTTGCGATTTGTTACCGCGTGTGTTTGTGTTTGAGGGCAACAGAGATTCCATGTGTTGAGAGCCCTGACACACGATGTGGGAGAAAAACAGAAGCGTAATAAAGAAATAAAGAAAAATGGAGAGGAGGGGAGACAGACAAGGAAAAGAGAGAAAGAGAGAGTGAATGAGTGTGAGAGAGAGAGCGAGAGAGAGAGAGAGAGAGAGAGACAGACAGACAGAGAGACAGACAGAGAGAGAGTGAGAAAGAGAAGAGGCAGTTGAATAGAGAAAAAAGATCAATATAACATCTTTTATAATTTTTCAAAATATGTTTTTAACGCATGCAGTTGACCAGGTTTGTCTGAAGATATTGCGCAGTTTGTCTTCCATAAAATTATGTGATGTGAATAATCCATAATATAAATACATAGGGAAAAATGGTAATGTTTTTTGTGTGTAATATATGAAGTGTAACTCTTTGGCATCACGGAATTGAAGTTACATTAGACTTAATTTACAGGAAAGAAATCCGTCTTCTAGACCAGCAGCTTTTTTTTTTCCCGTCTTCTAAATCATCACTGTTTCCTTCGACAGACTCTGATCTTAAAAAAAGAAGGTAAATATACCTAAGACAATTTTATTCGTAAACGTGTAGTTATGTTATAACGTGGTGAATGAACTTTTCTTGATAACAACCTTTTTTACAATCTGATCAATCTGATCTACGTTAAACAACCCCGCACGCGTGCGTGTGTGCGTTTGTGTGCTTGCAATTGTTAAAAATACCGTAGGCGTAACAGAATGCTAAATATGGTTTGTATGGACACTGAACTGCACCACAGTTGTATATTGTAGTTTCCACCGAGACTTGTATTGGATAATGTATTAAATATTTTATTCCATTAACAATTTTTATTTAAATGCTCTAGCAAAATATTTTCACACAAGTGTTAGTTGTCCTGAACTCTCGTAACTGCTAGAAGAATACTTCATAAACAATTTTTCATTTTCCAAGGCTTTATATTTTTGTATTTTTATTGCCTTTTGTTTGCTATAAAAATAGAAATTATAAAATTCCGACGCTTCAGAACCTAAACATGTTGAATAGTTGTGGCCTGCCTTCAGGTTTAAGCGGATACTGAGATGGAAATTGAACTTCCTTCCTAGATTGCGTTAGGGAGTTTACTAGTAATTGTGATACATAAAAAAGCAAACGTTAAAATTCTAACGTAAAACCGATTGAAATTATATATCGAAATAAACTACGCCATATGTATTAGAACGTTACGAGAGTAAGTACGTACGTACACACATCCGTACAACGTAATGACGTTCCACTTATTTTCAGTAATCAAACCGCATATTTTGAATGTACAACTCTTTATGTGTACTGGTAATTTTAATTCATCTTAAATAAAGTGGGTACCTATTGGAAATGAGGTTATTGTAGGCTTGTAATATGTGTTGGATGACGAGGACGAGGACGACAAAAGTCTTTTTATTTGATCTAAAAGACTCTAGAGGACTGGAAATGACAGAGAAATACGTCTGCCGCACTTAGCTTACACGTTGTGAAAATGGTTAAGTACATTAGCATAACAATAAACGATTAAGAAACTAGAAATACTAGAAAGATCACTTGTTCTTCGGAGAATAGTGAAGAAGGTTGGATATCCAGAACACATTACTTGCGTGACTAAAAACGTACATATACACATGCAGGAATATGATAATAAATGCTGTTAAAGGGAGAAAATTGTTAGAAGTCACGGGGTACGACAAGGGTGTTTTTATCTCCTTTTATTTGAACTGGTACATATAAATGACGTCATAAAAAGATTTAAAGAAACTGTAAATTTGGATACACATTGAGATCAATTATCTATTGTGCTCTCTTGCGCTGAAAAATGTCACCAAATAAACAGCCATATAAGCATAGATGATGGTGACAAGAAATTTGTATAAACTTGAGCATATGAAGTTTTGATACTTTGATTATGCAACTGGAGGTAGGTTTTGGTGATTTTTAAAGTATCCAGTTTGTTGAGTTGACGGATCCAAGTCACTTCATTGCTTACAAAGAGTTTCTCTTCCACTAAGTTGGACAGTCGGATAAATAAATATCACTGTTTTAATAAAAAAGAAAGAAAATGAACTGATAAACATTTACTCTGATTTGGAAAACACTTGTTTCCTCAAAAACTGTTCCATTATATAGTCTTTAATGACTCAAAACCAAGTTTCCAAATTGGTTCATTTAGTTGTAACGTTTCCTGTACAAAAGGAGCATGGGTACTTTGAAGAGAATAAAAACCTACTTGCTCAACACGATGACCACTGAAGCAATGGTACGCAACGATATTAGCATCATTGCTACCGAGGGAAAGCTTGCAAAGGAACTGATAAGTGACCAGTTTTTAAGGATCTTGTGGTTGATAATGTTGCAAGTAAGAAAAGCCGATTCATAAAACACAAAGGAAGTTACAATTATTGCTAAACGTTTTCAAACACACTGCAAAACAATATAATTTAGAAATATTTTGTTGGAAGAGTTGATGAGGTCTAAAACGTTTAAAATGTTATCAATAGAAAACAACGCTATATATATATATATATATATATATATATATATATATATATATATATATATATAATTTCAGTTACTTAGATTTGGGTTTAGGTGTTTCATATAAGAAATGTAACTTAGAAATGCGGTTGAGGCATATAATGATTAAAATAAAATGGTCTGTATTGATGAAATGATGAAGTAATGACGAGAACAGGAGAGGAAAGAAAACGATTCAAAGCAATAATTAAGAGTCAAACATCTTGGTTGGGGCGTATATAGCGTAGAAACTGTATGTAACTAAAAATCGTAGAGAAAAAGGAGGACGGAAAAAAAGGATCGAAAAAAGAAAGGTTGAAATGCTGAAGGTATCAGAAACGGAAGGAGCTAATGAAAGATGAAGTCAGATGTACAGAACCCAGAAAAACGGAGAGCGCCTTCGTGGATACCTGTAGTGAGTCCTGTTTTACTGAAGACGAACAAGAGGGATAGAGACTGAGAAACGAAGTGTATGAATATCAAGCAGCTTGTAGCACTACTGACAGAAAGTTTAGAAGTAAAGCACCGAAAGGCACAAGAATTAAATTTTATAAAATAATAGGGTAAGGTGCGGAGCTAGTTAACTGGAACACATTAAGAATACAAGTAACTCTAATGAAGTTTTTAGGACGGAAGGATGCCCACGGACAGGAGGAATAAGAAAAGAATAATTCACAGAAACTGGGATTACAAAAACACGACAAAATGAAGTTAACTGAAAACAGCGTATAGAGTGAAAAAGGAAGCAAGGTTATTAAAAGTTGATAAACATTTAAAATTAGGGTAAAACTGAGGTGTAGGTGCAGCTAGGGAGCGACGGGCATTAGAAGAACGGGACAGCCAAATTGCGATTCCTATGTAAAGCTACAACTACGATCCTATTCCTCTTTTACCCATTGTGTACTTTACACCATACAGGGGGAAAATTTCAAGTTATTTGGTCATAACCAGTGGCGAAGTTACATGGAGGCAATTGAGGCAATGCCTATCCTAAAAAGTCTGTAGAATAAAAATTATAAATACGTATGAACTACGTATAGTAAAGGTTACTGTTATAAAGCGAATGAGGCAACGTGAACTTGTCTCAGAGTTTTTTGTATACATCGTATGTAAGCAATGTGCTGGTGCGATTGGGAAGTGCGGGGAAAGGGGATTGTCCCGTGCTGTACACATAGAGCGTTGAGGCATGTCTCACTTCTATGGTGCAACCAGTTAAGTTAAAGCTCGCTGTGTTGTTTATAAGTGTGCTTATTTTATGCGGTTATTAAAAGTGTGCCTGTTATTCCGCTGAACTAACAGATGATCAAGATTGTGAATTGTTTGTAACATTAAACATATAATATAGAAACTAATCATTTTTAAAAATTTGAAGTTCAATCAGATGTATTATTGTGTATGACTTATACAAGAATTGTTTAACAGCAACACATTTAGAGCTGTAAAGCATTTTTTATTCAACGATTTTAAAAGAAGTCTCCATTAACATTAAGACCTGAGTCCCACTCTTGCACTAATCTGTAGATTCCCTGCTAGCAAAATTCTTACGGTTGTTTCCGGAACCATTCGCTAAGAGCAAACTCTACCTCACCGTCCGATTTGAACCACCGTCCTTTTAGTGATTCCTTAAAAAAAATTTAAGGTAAGATTTTTGCCTACCCATTCATTAACTATTAGCTTCGCCACTGGTCATAACATATAACAAGCTGGGACTAGTTACGAAGATGTAGGTTTCATGTGAGTGAATTGAATTTTACTTTGATAAACTACTTTCAGAAGTTCCGTTCTTTACAAGAGGATTCTATTTCGTCTATATATGTTACTACGTAGACGTTTGGGTCTAAAAAACAATTAGTACTTCTGCTGCAATTGACATAGACTACAGACGTTTAGTGTACCCGAGACGTTGCTATATACGAAGGTATAATTAGGGACAAAGTTTAGTAGAGGGACACAGTTTACTTGAGTTTCATCAGAACTTTGAGTCACGTTAGCTGCACACGCGACATTTCTCCACTTGTAGCAATAAACAGCTGGTCTGTCATTGTTTCGTGCGATGAGATCACAGTTGCATGATCTAAAAATAAAGTTTCGCAAAATCCTTGCCATAATATTTTGACATATAATGCTCCTGAATATGACTTTGATTCCTTTCAAACATGCAATCTCCTTGATCTCTTGAGAAGGCAGATAACAATATAAACTAGTATGTAGGTGTATTAAACCACTTGCAAAGCTTTTTAAAACATTTTTGTAGAATTACCTTCAGAGCTGTCATCGAAATGCTTTTGATGACACCAATGACGTTTTTAGTGTTTCCTTTACGTATGTGATAGGAAAAATTCATGCACGGAGATAACCGGCGAATATGGTAAAGCGTTCCAGCGCGTTATTTTTTTCCTAAAAACTCTGTCACAGACGATGCTGTATGAGCAGGTGTGTGTTTTATATTTTTGCTCAAGAACATATTTTAAACAAATTTTGTGCAAGCTGGGTGCCGCATTTTTAGGCGACAACTTCGGGCATCATATTCAATTCTCATACAACCATGTTTAAACTGAAGTGTTTACTTGCAAACCATTGTTTTGAAAGTGAAACATGATCAGTGAGTTGCTACCAAAAACGTCGAGTCTTTTTTGTCTAATTTGTTCATTTTTATAAAATGACATAAGTACATCAATATGGCATTTTCGTACAGTGCTGTGATAAACACATGACGGTAAGTTTGAAAACTTTATTGTCACATATCCTATGTTTATCCTCAAATCACCACATTTCAAACAAGCATATACGAGTTTTGGGTGAAAAGTTCCGGGCCTGAATAAGAAAACAACACTTTTTCTAACGATGTTGTAATACGTTTATGCTAGACTGATGAGCCTATTTGTCGAGGTCTCGAAAGTAGCTAACTACAGCATAGCTGACTTGATTGTCGGCAGTAAATCTTTCTACACCGAACCATTTTATAAGGTTAGTTAGAAGGCAGACGTCACTCAGGGCTAAATCGGACGAGTATGGTGGGTGAGAAAGCAATTCGAACTTCAATAATTTGATTTTAACCATCGCAACAATTTACGTGTCAAATGGTGCATTGTCGCTGTGAAAAAGCACTTTCGTTTCCGCTAAATGTAGCCTCTTTTTGTTGATTTCGTCGTTTACAGTGTTTAGTAGGTTTGCGTAGTACTCGCCATTTACTTTTTCCCCTTTTCAAGGCAGTTAATGAAGGTTATTCCACGGTCATCCCAAAACACAGTCGCCGTAACTTTACCAGCAGAAGAAATTGTCTTTGCCTTATTTGGAGTTGGTCCACCTTTCGTGGTCCATTATTTTGACTGTTGTTAGGTCTCAGAAGTATTTTAGTGGACCCGTGTCTCAGCAGCGGTAATGATTCGACGCAAAACATGGTTGGATTGCTCGTATAGAGTGCCAAACAGTCGGTTGAAACATCATTTCGACACTGTTTTTTGGTCAAGTGTCAGCAAACTCGTCACAATCTAGCGGACATCTTTCTCAAACACAGATGTTCGTGTAAGATATTGGGCACACGTTCCTTTCATATACTAACAGTTTCATCTATCTCATTCACTTTATACTGTCTACCAACGATTTATGGATTTGTTCTTTTTTTTCTGGGCTAGTCACTTCAACGGGAAGTCCAACACGTGGGTCGTTAGTTATGTTTCTCCGACCCATTTTAAATTCATCAACCCAGCGCTTAACCGTTGCATTCGATGGAATAGAGTCCCCCCAAAGATGAATTCAGCTCCTTTTTTATATCGGTTGCAGTTAAGCCTTTCGATAAAAATATTTAATCTTGCAGGAATTTCCAGTCTGTCCAATGATGCCCTAGGCGTTTAAAGCGGTGGACTGTGCCACTAAAAATAAACAACTCATTGATTTGAAAGCATCGAAACTAAGCCTACAAAGAATGAAATCATACAACATGGTCAAAATAATAAGCATAATAGCGCTATCTCTGTGTCAGGCCCGCAACGTTTCACCGTCCCCTCGTATATCTACTTCCGCAATAATTTCTCCTTCTTTTCCGAAGTCTTTTTCTTCTTCAATGGGAGTCAACGCTTTCTTCGTCGCCCTAATGTTCTGTGACTCCACTCAGATTTTCGAAGGAAACCTGTCACAGACTATCGATAAAAATTATTCTTTTACATTCGTCTGTTATACTATGTATTCCGTCAGTATTAACCGATCTTGAGTTTCACTATTTTCTACTTCAGACGCACGTATCCCTTCACTACTCTCCCTCCCTTGAAAAAATCAATATCATATAATATCTGTAACCTGTATCTACGTTTGTTTCATGGTTTGTTCAGCGGCCAATCATACAACGGTGTAACCACAGTTATAGTCTTACAAAACCTGTTCGTACTGTGGACTCCTTTGATATAGGGTTCTATTTGATTCGCACGATGGTATCTGGCCGACGTTATACAATATATTAACGATATACAGTAGGCCTACTTACGTATAGGAAACGTCACCCAATATTACACACAATCTCGTACACTTATCACGCCGTTTATAGAGTTTTAGAAAAGTTCATTTGAAAACATTTGGGTAACATATTTTGAGTTGGTGGAGGTCGTTGGTATTTTAGCATATATATAGTATAATTGTGCGTGCGTGTATGTGTGTTTGTGTGTGTGTAAGAAAGAGAGAGAGGGAGAGGGAGGATGAGAATTATGATACTATGGGTTAGGAGGATGAAAGGAAAGGAACAAATGAGTAATATAGAATGTCTGAATGTTTACAGGAAACGTAGTCCGGGCAGACGTCTATTGGACGCCTTTTCATTGGGCAGAAAACGGAGATATAGACCTATCCAAAGGTATTTTACGCAATGTTTTTATATTTATTAATTTTTGAATTATCGTAAGTGATTACGTATGTTGTTTAGATAGGTCGTACGTTTTTACAATGAGAAGAAGTTTCCATGTGAGTTGGTCGCTTATGTAAACCTACGTAATAATGTATGTATGTGTCGACGCGTTCATGCTTGTGTATTTTGTATGCCTAATACATGCTGCAAGTGTATGTGATACAGCTTATTCAAAAACGCTTTACTAGTGAAGGGAGTGTGACGCGGTTAATTTCAGATCAGTGGAAACCTTGTTCGTAGACCTTGTTAAAACGAGTAACTTATTGCTTTAACATGACGGTAGTCTTTCCGTAAGTAGGAATCGATCGGCAACCTGAAGACAGAAGTTGTCTTATAAAGGCAATGTAGACGGCTTCATCGTGAGTTGCTGAGGGGCGAGTTGTAGCCTACATATTATTTAGAGCGGCAACAGAAATAACAAATTGGTTAGGCGAGAAAAAATGTTGCAAACGCACAAGAGAGACACTGATGATCATAATTAAGAGGTAGGAGCCAAAATGATAAAGTACCGTAGTTATTACTTTGTTAAAGTAATTTTAAAATTCAGCTCTGTAGCACTGTGATATACAACTGGAAACTTTATGTGTTCGGAAAAACAGGTTACCATTTGAGATAGGCCTGTGTTTTACTAAGATCTTCGAAAAACGGCTCAAATGGTAAGGTCATCAAACGGTTGACTTTAGGTTCCAAATTAATTTACTTTTACTTATCTTAGTTCGATTACCAAGATAATCTGTCTTGGTCATGTCAGAGGTGTGTCTTCATCTTTAATGTGTAAGCTGCATGGAGACATTACGTGTACAGAACCATCCAATACACAGGGGTCGTCGACAGTATAGAGGCCGATACCATAATAGGTACAACTACTTTCATGATATTATACAAACCATCAAAAAGTCAAACCTGCGCTCAACAGTCCCTGAAAGGACCAAGGCGTACCGCGCGGCTGTTGTGTGCAATGTGACGGTTGCATGGCTAGTACAACGCGCCACCAGCCGCTAGTTGCGGTATTCACAGCCAGGAGGCGGCGCTGTTATCTCAGCGCCTACTCAGTTCGGCCTCACGACGCTGAGTGCACGCCGTGCGGAGCCTCCGCCGGGAATTGAACCCGGGACCACCTAATAATACTTCATACTCAATACTCCATGTAGATTGCCTGGAACAAGGGCTGTAGGAAGACCGAGAAAAAATGGAGTGGTATACTGAGAGATATACTATGAAGACGGAACAGGCAATGTATGTACTCCGTGAAGAAGAAGAAGAAGAAGAAGAAGAAGAAGAAGAAGAAGAAGAAGAAGAAGAAGAAGAAGAAGAAGAAGAAGAAGAAGAAGAAGAAGAAGAAGAAGAAGAAGAAGAAGAAGAAGAAGAAGAAGTTGATGAAGATGGTGATGATGATAATGATGTTGGTTATGAAGACGAAGAAGAAGAAGAATATGAAGAAGACATAAAAAGTAGAATATACGATACTATAGTAAAGCGTAGTTAATGTAATAAGGGACGATGATTTTAAAGTAATAGGCTTACTTATTTTCCGGAATCTTAAGGGTGGAGGGGTCGAGCATTGAAGAAGAAGAGAATTGAAGTGGTGGAGATTTATGCCTTGGGATATGCTAAGGAAACAGGCTGGACAGGATACAAAATACGATTGGAGATATGGGAGTTCAGGAAATTAATACACAGACTCTTGAGCGGCATCAATTATTATGGTATAGGTGCATCCGGTGAATGACGGATGGCTGAAAACTAAAGTTAATGGGAGAGTCAGTATCATAAAACATGAAGAATACGGAATGAAAGCTGCGAAAGGCGTAGAGAGATAATATTAGAAGAACTCTGAGCTAGAGAAGGGGCTTACAGAGTTATCTCTTACACGATTTCATTAGAAGAACAAAGTGGTTTTAGAACTGAACAACCATGAAGTACGGACAATTTTTTCAATAAAACAAAAAACTGGAAGAAAACGCGTCACGAAATTAGAGACATACATGGTGTTTTTGTTTATGAAAAAGCATTTAATAGTCTATAAAGAAATAAATTTTGTAGTGTTATAATATGTAGAGGATTTCCACTTTACCTCTCTGCGTTGTTCGCGTCACTCAGAGCTTGTATGCAGGGACTACTATTTGTATAGATTTATGTAAGGGAAGATTTTCACAACAAGAGGCTATAAATCAATTGTTCAGACAAAGCTGTACTCTGTCTACAAGTTTACTTAATATTTATACGGATGTAATTTTGCATAAATACGAGACAGTTTGTTATGCAGCTATTATACTGTAAAGCTCTCGAACAATGGAGAGTGTCGTTCTACGTGTTTCTCGGCCAGCTGAACAGGTGCGTGGCTCTGTCAAGCCAGCACAAAGCTACCTTCCACTTGGAATACGTATTATGCTGGCACGCCGCAGTAAGGATGGAAAGTTATTCTGGAACACCTGTGCCCCTATAACCCACAGCAGCTGGCTTTGTCAGTTCAGTTTAGAGTGAGCGATTTCTTTGGTGCGGATCGAGTTATTGTTGAAGATTAGGGGAACGTGATTACTGTGTTATATTTAGTGCGGAACTCTATTCTTATTGCGTGTGGACAAATTCAACTTGAACTGTTGCACGAGACAACCTTGTTGATTACAAATTGTTATTTGTGACCCATTAAAGGTGGTAATTAGTGATTGCATTGATGTCTGTATTTTGTTTCCACTGTACCATACGACGATCATCGTCACAATACGAATCTCAGAGAAGGGCTCAATCAATTAATTACTATATAAAGGTGATTAAATAATTGTAGGAAAAAAGTGGAAATGATTTACAAAGGCCTATTATATAGGCCTATAAATATAATAAATATAATAATATAAATATAATAAATAGGCTCTATAAATAGAGTACAATTTACCAGAAATACAGTTTTAAAATCTCTAATACTAAAACAATAACAATGGGCTACCTAGGGAAGAACCTTTTAAGAACAAAAATTGTAGTTATGCTTAATATGGGACCACTTCAGAAACGACGATATAAGGAAAGACCTCAAGGTGCCATCAGTTTTTGGTAGAATAAAGGAATACAGGCAAGACTAGATATCTGATGTGGAACGCATAGTAAACGCGCGTAAACCTAAGCGCTGAAATATAGATCAGCTATTAGTGGGGGGCGTGGGAGACATTGGAAACAATGTTGAGTAGGAACAAACTATAGATCAATCAGAGGAGTAAAGAAGAAGAAGAAGAAGAAGAAGAAGAAGAAGAAGAAGAAGAAGAAGAAGAAGAAGAACAACAACTACTACTACTACTACTACTACTACTACTACTACTACTACTACTACTACTACTACTACTACTACTACTACAACAACAAGATTTACAGAGCTTGTAGACTAATGACTAATGACTGATGATCAACTAACGACTGGATTAGTAAACAACAGGAGAAAAGAATTCTGTGTAGCAAAACAAACTCGGACGTGAGTAAGATACTAGTGAGGTGTTTTATTTTAAGAGTCACAGTCGTGGAAAATAAGAAAACGAGGTAGAGGCAGGGTTGAGGCGCTGAAAATAAGAATTTGACGCCAGCTGGAAGGATTAAAGTTGGCGGGTACAAAACGGAAACGTATTTCTAGTGACGATTTCGATGATTCTTAGTAAACGGCCAGAGAAAATCTTCTTGTAGACTTTTAGTAGGAGAACTACCCTCTACAGTCTCGTCCGTCACTTAGATTTCGTCCAACAGGTAACCTAGAACTTTAAGAAAGCGCCATTCAACTTTTTTTTTTTACCAATGTGGCTCTCACAGAACAGGCTCACTTTCGCAAAATTCCAAAAATTTGAGTGTTTTTTTCCAGTTGGTCATCTTTTGTAAATGACGAACGAATGTCAAGTAAAAAACGTTAGAAGCAAAATTAACGAATTAAAGAAGTTATTAAAAGTGATAAAACTTTCATTTGCAATACGTCTGTGTTTCATTAGCAGCACGTCCGATTGAAATTACGTGTTGAGTCATATAAAAATGGAGGAAATTGTTCGTGCTCGCGCTTTTTATTTCTGGAAGATTACGAACGGAGAGGTGAGAAGTCAAATAGTATCTAGTGCAACTCTGGGATCGCCTCGGAGAAAGTAGAGCTAAGGTAGAATAGAGAACAACTTTAAGAATTAAACGCTGTAAGTAGACGGTTGTTTACAACGACAGGAGTGTTTGACCAAATGCTTGCATGATGAAATATTTGAAGGTACGACCAAGTCATGTTTACTGACAGTTGGGGCAAGATGTATAAAGAGAAAAATAATTCTGATTGGCTGAAGTTAATTTTAATACGATTAACGGAAGCCGTGAGCGTGCGCAGAATTATATTTAGTTCTCCAAAAAGTAGGATAACTACGGTTTCTTCATTCATAGTGATTCGTAAATATGATAGATCCTTAACTAAAGTGGACCAAGCCCGCGTTACATGGTTTAGAGGAAAGAGAGTTTTAACAGTTGTCCCTCCAGTCCATTTCATTCACTGCATAAAAATAAACTGCTCTCTGGCGAGAGTTGTTATAACTAATGAACTTGGCTTTCTGTGGCAGCAGATGGTATTTGATGTACACACTGTCTTTTCTAACTAAAATGTTAAATAATTACTGTAGTCACATAGATGCAATTGTTATTGCTTATTATAGGCATAAACAGTAGGCCTGCTTATAATGATGATGATGATAATGATGATCATCATCATTTTCAAGGAGTAAACCAAGGACGAAAAGCCGTCACCTTGGTTTTAAGTGTGGATATTTGTAATCCAGAGCTTTCGCAGATTTGATTTAACAAATGTATACCCATCTGAAACCTGTTTTCCGAGTCCGACAGAATAACCTGATCGTCCGCAAACAACAAAGTGTTAACTGCAGAGTGGCCAATCATAAAATGTTCCGGAAGACACATCTACCAGTACAACATCCTCAATACATAAATTAAAAAGGGAAGGTGATAATGGACACCCTTGTCGTACTCCGCAATTGATTAAGCCAACTCTAGGAGCTGTTCTCCGTTTACTTGTTTCAATTAACAGTTTAATCAATAGGCCTTTTTTAAAGGAAAATGAAGTGACGAAATATTACTTGTTAGGTAATTTTAATAAGTAATTTCGGAGGGCGGGGGAGGGGTGTTTAAACTCCCCAGACGTTACGTCTGCCTATGCCCAGTGCGAAACTGTACGTATCAAAACACATACTGTACGATGTTAACGCAGAAATCGTAGACTGAGAAAAAAATCAATTGATAAACAAGTAGTGCAATAAATATCTTAAGCAACACAATATGAAAATGTACAATCATTACTGATGGTAACACGTGTGTTTCTCATTATAAACCGTAATGATGGAATGGGCGTAGACAAGAAATGAGTTACGTGATGTGTTTAACATAACAACACTACATTAACATACAAGATATATTCTGCCTAATTAATTACGCGTTATACACACTATACATTAGTTAGCCTACTTGGTAAGTCCGCTGAATCACAAGTGCCAATTCTAACCAAATTAATTAGTTCAGGTTCGCGTAGGTTAGTGCCAAAGACCGCGAATGTTGGAATACATCGTGAGTTGAACATAAAAATAGTAATGGTTTTACTTTATAAAACCATAAAATCACAGGAATGAGTGAATATGTTTATACGATTCTAAACATTAACAAATCAAAATGGTTTGTTACCCTTAATTAAATTACATGGAGGGAGCAGAAAACCACAGATTGACGAAGCGGACTGCTGTAAACAGACTGCGGTACCATTTGATGATTTAAGTCTTTAGTAAATACAGGTACATGGTTTAATACTGTTTAAATTCTTGATGAAAAGATTTCTTAATGTGGCGAATGAAGACCACATTTTGTTCATGACCTTGCACTTATCGGAAAAATTTATTGCTCTAATTTCAGTCAGCGTAATACACGGAGATGCTGTTAAAGGCGGTCGTTGTCGTCTTTTACGGCTTAGACTAGTAGCTTGTTCCAGTCTCAATGGAATTCATCCGACCATCGTTTACGGGGTTTTCCCACACTTCTCTTTTCCCTTGGATGATAGTCAAAAGCTCTTCTTGAAAATGTAGTTTGATCTATTCTCTCTACGTGTAACCGCCACTCCGTTTTGTAGCGGGAGATTTTCTCATTTAAGCTTTCAGCTATACCTAGCTTCATTCTAATATGATCATTTCTGATAATATCTCTCCCGGTACAGCCCTTTACAGTCCTCAAGAACCTCATTTCTGCTCTTTGTATTCTAGTTATATCTTTGGCCTTACTAACCCAAGTCTCACTACCATACAGTAGTTGAGGTACGGTACATTACATTATAATATTTCAATTGCGTCTCTTTCCTTGTTTTCTTCTTTAAGTGTTTAAGGCGATAGAAAACATTTAATTTCAAAACTAAAATTGTGCCAAATATTTATTTCAGTATTTTTCATCGACAACCAGTAAAGGAGCTACCCTATATCTTTTGAGGGGGATTCCGAGGGGTTAGAAACAAATTACGAAAATTTGTTTTTTACATTAATGATTAAAACACTATCAATAAAAACCTATTTTTATAACACATATACTACAGAAAGAAAAACATGTTTTTACATGTTTTTTGAAAGATATCTAGTTTCAAAAATAAAGCTCTTGACTATTCTTAAACGGTGTTTTGAATATTTTAATTTAAAATTAGGATTGATAGAGAATTTACATATTATCTATGATATAGGTTACTAATCTGTTCTATATAATAATAGTCATTATATTATATTATAATATAATGTAATATATATTTGTCTATAATGTACCATTAATATTAAGAAAATAATCTGTATATTTCAATTAATAAAATTATATCAAGTTGTTTTAAATATTTTGGAAAGACGAAATTTGTCTTTCCCCTTTCCTACTTGGACTGCTCCTGCATTATCCAAGGACGAAACTCGCAATAATAACAAGTTTTTTGTAACTTCTGCTATTTTTTACAAACGTCGTAGTAGTTGAAGGTTGTCGCGGACAGTTGCCGAACTTCTGACGAGGCCTTCCATGATCAGTTAGTACCTGATAATGGTAAATACAAAGGAATGTCTCGTGCAGTAAAAAATTTAGAGGTTCGGTAACTGTCCTATGGAAATGCTTAAATAATAGGCCTAGTTACTGTGAATAAGTAAATCTGACCGATTAAATTTTTTGCAGGAGATTCAGGTCTCCAGTCTCTAAACGAATTTTGGGTCCCTACAGGAAACGAAATGGTCTTCCAAGATACTACGAGTATTTGTAAGTTGTAACATCCTTAGTTAAATATACAATATAAATATTAATTATACATAATTAATTAAATATATAATATACATATTAATTTTAATATTATTCGATGTTAAATTTTAATGTGCCACAGTAAAAGTAGGTATTTTATACATAGAACAAGGAAGACAAAGTACCTTTTTTTGTAGGTACTCAAAAGCTAAGAAAAAAATCTTGTTCAATTTTTATATCATTGTTCATAACAAATTATACGACATATATTAATAATAATGATAGCTATATGTTTGTTATTAAACCTGCATGAAACCAATTTCTTAATTTTACTTAACAAATTTTCTATGGAATCAGATAGCCGATAATAGTTCTAATGTTTTCTAGCAAATCTGACGTTGTAATTATCATGTAACACCACCATTTTAATAAATAAAGTTTAAAATTATTTTGACAGAGAACTCTACATTAATGACGGAAACACTGTTAATGGCTTTACAATCTGAAATGAGGTTTGAATCATGAAAGATTATGGCCTAGACAAGGCGAGGAATACTGCAAGGGGAGGTTTGTCAACGAAAGTGGACAGCATGTTTCTGACAATCAAATTGAAAATTATTTTTTAATTTTACAAATGCGGATGCATGCAGTTCTGTGTTTGTCTTTTGTTAGATACTGTTGTGTCTGTATTTTTGTTTGTGTTTTCTAATACTGGAATCGCTAATCCAATACTCGATGGTACTTTTGGAAAATCACTTTCACTTGTTCCAGATTTGCCTTTATAATTTCACATATAATGCAGTTTTGGTTATCATCCCATATCATGTACTGTACGTGTGTACATAAATACCGATTACATAGATTGATTAGTTTATATTTCATGTAGATTGTTACTAGAATTGTTCGGCTTACTCCTCAACCATATCCCTAGACTTGAGAGGTTAAAGGTTATAAAAATCCTGTAACGGTAGATTATTTTCGCGACGTAAAACTGAATCGTGATCATTAAAACATGGAATAAAATAAACAAAAAACTCAGAATAAAGGAATCTCAGTAAATTAACAAGGGGAATCGAATAACTTCTCGACGATATAACGAACAAGCTACTTTTTCGGTTTGTCGTAAATTCTAATTTTCAAAACAGTCTCCTTTTTTACAAGAATACAATTTTCAGCCCATCCCTGTAGTTGCTTTCCAGGAAGCCTGAAAATACCTTCTACAGTCACTACTAAATCTTAAGTTGATAAGAATCGTTTTCCGCTTACACATTTAATGCAGTCTGGAAACAGATGAAAGCCTAGCCCAGTGAATAGCCTGAGCATGAATAGGCACTCCTATCTCACAAAAAATAATTCGACCGGGGCATTGCTCCGTTGAAACCAGGTATATGCTTTGCTAAACCTGTTTTATCATGAATATTTCCATTGAGTTCATCCAAAACCGTGCATAATTCAACAGATCGAAGAGTTTTTGTTTAAATTACTGACAAAAGTAAAAATCTTTTACACGTATAAGTCATCTGTTATCTCTGCACGATGTCTGCTTCTTCTATTTTAAAAAGTAACACCTACCTACTTAAAAATATTTGTATGGACAAACCTGTCTGACAAAATGGCTTGATATATGTTATGTTTACTTGCAACATATTGTTCTACTCGACCACGAAGCGCTGAAGAGCTGATACCATCAGCAACGCTATCTATTGGGCCGGACGATAACTTACTGAGACACGCTCATACGTGTTACAGTTTATCTTGCAATCAAAATGTATTTTCCACAATGACCGTAACATAGTGTTAGACAAAATAACGTTTCTTCACGGTTTCAAATACGTAATGTCATTATCTTGATATTCCTTTCAAAACCACCAAATGTCAAACTACCTAGTGCAGTACGCATTTGTTGCTCTGCTTGGCCGATTTAAAGGTTCATTACAGTCTACGTTAGATGTCCGATCTCCTTAAACATAAAAGCAATCTTTAACATTACTAGAGGTTAAACTGGAAAACTTGTCGTAACAAACAGGAAACTTTGAGCGCCCAAAGCGGAAACGCGAGTAGATGTTTCGGGAAGAGACAGCTTTTATTGTTTTCTGAATTTATTTATGCAAAAAATTGATGAATGATTAAATGACATGGAAAGAACTAGTCCTGTGACTGTTTCTCTGTACAAATATTCAACAGCGACTTGTCGTATACAACACATTAAAATTTTTAAGTCTAAAAATGCCAGCGGCAAAGTTTATTTGAATGCAAAAGTTTTCTTCTCGTCTGCAAGCTATTGACTAGGAGATTTATCCCTAAACGTTTTGTGAGCACTTATAGCCGTTTCTCATATCTTTCACGAGCTGCGAAATGGTGTCGTGGACGTAGGCATTTCGAGGTCATACAGATGCCTTTACTGACGAGGAAGATATTCGTGAACCACTAAGAACCTTGGCCTGAAGCCTTTCGATAATGGGGATGTTGGATTTGGAAACAGTTCCCCACACCTGTAAGCCTTATGTCCATACACGCTTGAAGACAGTGTTGTACCAGCAACTTGTTTCTCATTGACAGTAGTGATTTTTAGCCCAGGACCAATAATGTTTGCAAAACTCGGTGTCTACTTATTTCCTCTTTAACTAAATGTGATGGAAACATGTGAGCTGATTATCAAGGTGGATGCCCAAGTATTTTCCGGAGTTGGCTACCAGGACCTTTTTCTTAACTTCACATTTGATTTTATACCGTGGCATTTTATGAATGTAATATGTACTGACCTAGTTTCGCTTAATTAGATTCTCCATTTTCGCCCATATTTAGATGTTATTTAGAACTCAGTAGCATAATGTTTGCTTCCAATGGGTATTTATAGTAGGAATCGCATTTCGTCATCGTACATTTCGTTTCAGACATTTTCGGGTATCTTTTTCATAATGTTAAGAAGGCAAGTGGGCGCTTTTTGTTTTTGTGTAGACAATGAAGTTGGTTCCCAGGCAGCTTCCTGAACTAGTGATACGGAATATTCAATTGGATTTTTAGGCTCTGTTGGTGTCTTGAAGATAATTTTCAGATTGATTTTGTTAGAAAGTAAAAAAACCCCAGTTAGTTTTTGTTGTACAGTTTTGTATTTTCCGTTGTGTATAATTTTTTAATATATTGTACCTATCAGTGGTGAGTGGTCAGATACAATGTCGTTATTTCCTGAACATAATCATTTTGTAACAATTAACAAAAATGGTCAATTAGTATCGAATTTTACGAGAATGAGTAGGCCAATAGGTTGTCTTGTGCGTTGATAAGTGACCAATCCCGAGTTCATTCATTACAATATCTGCCTCTAGTAGGTGACAACAATCTTAATCACCAGCTTGTTTGCTTCGCTTAACAATAATAATTCTTTTTTTTGTTAACGGTCATCTAAAAACCACATGTCAATTTCAATTCTTTACTCTTTGTTCTTTTCTTTTTCTTTAATATTCTTTCATCTTTTCATTGTGTTTCTTCTTCCTGTCTTCAGTCCACTTTGAATGTGCGTTTTCTCCCTCCTACCCTGGACTCCTACCATTTTAACACTTATGTCCGAAAAACTTCTCTTTCAGTTGCTTCTTCTGTGTGTATATTATTTTTTTCTAAGTCCTTTTGGACTTAAATAATTCTTTATTTAATAGGTAACTGGGTGGACAGTAGGCTGCTGATATACTGAATGGTCCAAACCAATCTACTATTTCTGTATTGCAGCTAGAAGATAGGCTTGCTCGATTTAGCTCAATACATGATGTTTTATGCCGTGACATATTAATATGGACGCTTCTGTTCTTTGTACATCCGAATGAGCTGCATTATAAAATAAGTAATGCGATGTTTTGATGGTGGACATAAGTCAGTTGTGACTCAGAGATTAGTATGATGTCAATTTTGTTCAAGATCAAGAATTACTCCACTTCTTTTTTATGATTTAAGATGTCATCTGCAGTCCATAGAGCTGTTCTGAATATCTGTGCTATTTATTTTTTGGTTTTAATGACTTTTCCGTAAGTTGTCTGGTTTCTTGAATTAGCTCATTTATTGACGCTTATTGTCTTTTAATAGTGTAGTGTCAGTTCATGTTCTGGTGTCGTAGGTATGTGTTTTGTTGTTGCAGATAGATCATAAAACTATCGTCACTGAGAGGCTGTTAACGTAGTGTATTATTGTTTCTATGGAGCGATTATTGGACATTACTTTCACGTATACCAAAATCTCCGGTTGCCTCTATATTTCAATTAACTATTGTAATAATTTTACTGTGTGCTCTGCTCTAAACGATTTTTTATCTGGTAAAACTGTTCTATTTTGAGTTGGGTATCTTTTACTAAGAGTGTCCGGATACACCTCACAGCCTGTAAAATTTGCTGGGCGTGCTCTATCACAAAGAGTGTATTTAACCGACGCTTTCCGTTTTCTTTATTTTTTTTTTACGCACAATCGTTTATAGTGCGCACCTGCACATTTAACGTAACGAAATTACTGCGTGCATAGATTTCGTGTGTGTCCATAGTTCTGACAACGCTTACGTTGATCTATCACTTGTTTTCTCTGTGGAGTTTCGATCTGTCTACTACATGGGTCCGTTAACACAGAATCCGTACAGGGGAAGCGTAGCAGCACTGGCACTGCCAGTTGCGCGGGGATTCAGTACGTTCTCCTACGCTGCTTGACGTTTGTACAGTCAAAGTAAAACTCATACGCGACTAGAAAATTTACACGTCGAAAAATTAAAGTTAGAGTATTATAATACTTAAACTGTACGCGTATGGTGTCAAAATTGTTATTCTACACCGTTTCAAAAATTATTAAATTACTTTTACCATAAACATAAACAAACATAACTAGTCGTTTCTCCGTTGTTGATCAACATAAATGTATTATTAATGTTACTGCAGTTTGGAGCTTAATATGTCAATAAGGCTATTCAATGTTTAATTTTTTTATACTCTTCATAAATGTATAAAGTTATGTTACTTTTGCTCATGATTTTTTCGAATTACAATATGAAAAGTTAGCTGGTAGAGAAAGGTTTTGCTATTACAAATAGTAGTTCTATAAACGAGTGAAATTATGAGGAACAAGTAAATTTAATTTCTATTCAATTAGAAAGTTTCTAACGTGATATTGTGTATACCACGTTATAAACACGATATCACGTTATAAACGGACTTGGGAAACCTCATAATGATTGTTAACTGATCAAAGGTAAAGTTACTGTCCAAACAAACTAACTAACTTAAATTTATAGTTAATAGTTATAAAAGCTAACTGATTAAAGATAAATAAAATTAACTGATTAGAAGTTAAACCATTTTTGGTTTGCTTTTTTTGTTTTATTTTTATTGAGTAAAGTGCTCAGTTTTCTACCAGTCGTTTTTTTACACTTTTACCTCTTTCCGTATCTTAAAAATTTTGGTTTCTGACTTTCATGTTGCATGTGCTGTTCGCTTTGTCGCGTTGTTTATTGGGTACTTATCAAAATTACTGTTCTTTTCTTCATCAAAAAATTCAATACCTTGCCCAACTATTTGGCGTGCTTGACTGCGAATTGTAGGCCTCTCTTTGTTACTTGTCTTCTTTCAATTGTACAGCTAATTAATTTTAATTTCGGAGTTCATCTATTATTGTTTAACTCTTGTATTGTCACATTCTACGCTGTTCTAAATTTTATATGTCGAGTGTGGTGTTAAAAATCTGGAAATTACACTATATAAAAAGTTAAAGTTTAAATACTTCTATTGGGTTTACACGCACAAATATTAATTACAGGCCTAACGCAACTCGACGCTCACAATACTCGTAGTTAATAAACATAAATTCAAGTGACAAACTCTGTAGGCCTAACACGAACACAAACAAATATTAATTATACCGCAGATCAACGCTACGATACTCACAATTAGTAAATATAAATTCAAATAACAAACTCTGTAACACGAACACGCACAAATATTAGCCTAGTATTTGTAACGCAAAACGACGCTCACGATATTCACAGCTGGGAAACATACATTCAAATGACAGAGTTTTGAGGATGACATTAAACCGCTCGGTGGGGTGAGACGCGCTTGCGCGTTTGTCTCTGAACTCTCTTGGTTCACATTTTTCCTGCACGTTTTGTTGATGTTGTCAGGTAGTACTAGTGTGGAAGGTTTTTGTATTGTATATTTCTCCATTGTTACTTTATATTTCAAGGTCTGTGAAGGAGATGTTTTTGTATTATTCCCGATTACAGTTTTCTGAATCTTATTCTTTATTTCTCTCTATTCCTCATTTATTTCTTATTTAACTTTGCTGATCAACATAGACTTCTATGATTTTCGAAAACTTGACTCAATTTTTGGCTTTTGGTCCCCATAAAGTTACACAATTTTTCAAGTAACCACTAAATTGAGATTTATATTAAAATTCTCTTTATTATGATACCCCGCTTGCATTTTTACGATTTTTTCAAAATTTTAACCCAATTTTCGAGTCCTAATGTCTTAAGATTTTAAATTTCCAAAACTAGACATTATATTTTGACTTTGTCTAATTTCTCTCTAAGTTGATACTCTATATGGTTTTTTATTCTTCAAAATTATGCCCCTTAACATTTATGCCTGTCATTCTTTATTTTGGGGGAGGGGGACCAATCTAAAAACAACAGGGTAAAAGTATGTCATGTTTTACGAAAATCAGTTGGTTCATTCATAGGTTGCCTTGAAACAGATACACTTATGCCAAACGGACGAGTTAAAACTGAGAACTTGCTTTTTTCGTTCAGTTGTGTAGTTTCACAATTATTGCTTTTTAATACAGATGGTTGACAACAGCGTTTTAGATTTTGCATAACACAGAACTCGATTTCCGAAGCTGCTGAGATTTGTATTTAGGAAAATAATTGAAAGAAATTGTTAAAAATAGCATTAGAAATCTGATCTAGATGGGAGAAGATATATAAGAGCAAAAATAAATACATTTTCCAGCAGCAGCAACAGCAGCAGTAGTAGTAGTACTAGCGATGGTGGTGGTAGTAGTAGTTTTTGTTGTTGTTGTGTGTTGTAATGTTAATAGTACTATGACGTATTTTCTTAATTTTTTATATGGAACATGACTGATGCGAGTTCTGTACTTGCGTTGCTATTGTTTAAAGTAAACGTGCCGTCACTCCTGGACCAAAGCGTACCGGTACACGTATTTCAGTTTCATCAGACCGGAGACGTAAACCAAAAGAAGGGGAAATAGGAACCGTGACTATAGAGAACAGCGATGGATCTTCAGACTCTAAGTAATTATAATTTTGTATTCTTGCATTATGTACATAATTTATAATTGAATTGAATTCATATTACTGCAACATGTGTCTAAAGACAGTTCTTACATGAACAAAGAAACCAACACACAAGAAGCAGCGTATGGAGACTGAAGACGAATAACTCCCAGTCTCACAGTCCCTGACAGTTCAACCCCGGCCAATTAAATCAGACAATTTGTAAATCCATAATTCAGCCCAGGAAATTTAAGTTTCACAATCCATTCCTGGTAACAAGCAACATGAAATTTTATCTCTAAAAACGAAATTGCAGTTTTAAGATTTTCCCAAAGTTTATGTTATTAGAATACTTACGTTCTTGGAAAGGCACGTGGTTGAATCCAAAGCATGCGTGCAAAATTCTAGCATATAGAGACTAATTTACTGTAACCGATTTTATTTCACTTTCTTTGAGGTCTCCTCTCACCGTTGCTTGTTGCTTGTACATAAAATTCGTGAATTAATTACACCATTGTGTTAAACGTGTTTGTTAATTATTCATTTATGTAAGGGAGCTTTCAAACTTTTCCATTTTCAGTTGACTTGAATTCCTTATCATATGGCAGTCTTTAGTTATTTCTTGTGATCTCGCTTTTCATGTCAGTGGTTGACTGGCGAAAAGCAGCAAACTTTGTCATATTATTTAGAATCAAAACTTAGTAGAAGAGTGCCACCAAAACTGACAAATAGCTAAACTTCTGTGTTTTCCAAAGGACGATTGTGGTTTTGTATTAAAATTAAAAAATTGAGCTTTAAATGAAGCTATATCAATTAATTAAGTTTTGTATTAAAATTAAAAATTAAGCCTTAAATGAAGCTATATCAATTAATTAAGTTTTATTGATCGATCTCTTGCATGCCTTTTACTTATACACATATTACTTCCCTTTACTTACGCTGTAACATGGTAGAAAACATGAACAATTTTTATTTCATCTTTATAATAAATAATGTAATACATGAATTACAGACGTTTGCAGTTATTGTTAATTTTTATCAACTTTCCGAGGTCACCTGTTTTCTAGCAACTTTCAGCTAAAAAAATTCTAAAACAAAATAATTCATAAAATTAATTATGAATGAAAAACAACGTAAACATTATTCTATTATTCTATATATAGAAAAACGGTTGAACAAGCTTTACAAAGAGAAGTATACAGAGAAAGTCCAAACCACTTGCCCTGCAGAAGCGAGTAAATAATTGAAACACACGCTTACGGCGTGTTCTGTAGAACACCGTTCAGATATGGTGTGATTGTGTTTGTCGATTAGGGTTCAGTACAGCATTCTGCAACTTGTTCAACTTACTTTCTATACTTGTTAACATCTCTTTGTAACACTTGTTTACCTGAATGTCTAACACTAGAATGACAGACAAATGTTAATGTTATTTCTTTCAATTTTTAGCTTTGAGCCTGAAACGTCTTTGTAACTGAAACGTTACTATCTGATATCTAATATCTTATTTCAAAACATCGTTATTACGTTTAGAAAAGTTCTAAATAATGTTAGGCCTGCACTTTTCATTGTCTGGCCAATTCTTTCTTGATTGATTGAATCATGATTGCTGCCGAAAGATCACCAACAGAGAATAATCTCTTAAAAATTATAACCTCAAGTCTTACATAGAGTGAATCAGGAAAGAGTTGTGAGTCATCTAAAATGCTTTTTGAAAGCAATGAGAGTTTCATTTGTTTCACGTTACTCAGTGAGTGAGGAAGTTCTAATTTCATAAAACACCATTGAGACTATTAAAGATTTGTACAGTCTGTAGTTTATCTTGCAAACGTATATCTAAACTACAGTCTAACCAATAATTGTATCTATGTATCTAAGTGAGTACTCTTATTGGCGCTAAAACTAAGCACAACTAAATTAAAAAAAACTCAACTTACACCATTTGTATGCAAAACTTCATCGCATATTCATTAGCCTACACGTTAATCTTGACGGTTCATTTTATCAGAACGCAGCACCAGTGTTTTTCGTAGGAAACGTTTAGTTGTACTAGAACACACACAGCTCCAACTGTATTAGTAAATTCATAAATATACAATCTGACATGACTACACAGATTTTTACGAGAGGAAAACTATCACAGATTTGACATTAAAATTGTATCAAAACCACAATACGACACTATATGGACGCTGTCGGTCACAACTCTGAAAGAGAGCCAAACTATGCATAACCAGAAACAATCCATGTAGCCAAGCGGCAGTAATGGAACATTGTAGGTAGAAACCTGGCAACACCCTTTCTTGGTTGCTTAGCTCGCGGACCCAGCAAATGAATTGTCTAGAAAGGAGTGAGGGGAGATAACGCGATAACAGTTCAGTGCCTCTGTCACACACATGCTTCCATTGTTCTCGTCAGCCTTGTTGCAGCCGATGGAACACTGGAGAAAGTCTTGTGCGCATGTGCGAAATGACCGGAAAATTTGCTAGCCTCGAAATGAGATGTTTGTCCACTGCTTATCTGGAGTTCAGTGTTCAATTTCTATCGTCAGGTCTGTAACGAGAGAATTCAGTGACTAGACAGACACAAGAGGGTAAAACGGTTTTGTGTCTCACTGACACACTAACTCTCCATCGTATACTGTTGCTTCGCAATAAAACTTAACAGGCTTCTGGTGTTCTCACCAGTAATAAATTTACATTTTATCTTTGTCGATGATGCCTACTACACGTACTAATTTATTTTGAAAACAAAATTCATTTCCAATTTTGATTACAAATTACATTCACAATTAACACCAGTTAATAGAAACCTGATGATAGAAATTGGACAGTGGCTTAGACATGCGCAGTGTACAACCACTTCGTTACGACGCTAACAAAATTTTCAGTCATTTCGTACATGCGCATAACAGTCTTGTACAGTGTTTCATAGTGTGAACATCGCCTGCAACAAGACTAGCGAGAACAAATGAATCATGTGTGTGACAGAGACAGAGGTAGTACATGGATTAGACGGTGCACTGTTATCAGGTTGTCTCACCTCTCTCCTCTCTAAACAACTTACTACACTTGTTAGTGGGGCTAATTCATGCATTGGGTCGGCGCAGATGACTGTTCAGGAAACACTGTCGGGCCTATAGCACAGAAATCTTTGTCCTCCCAATATGTTTTGGAAGTGAATATTGTAACGTACTAAATTGGCAGTTACATAAAATAACTATCTATTACGTCAAGTAAAGGGAGATCATGAAAATATTTCAAAGTGCATAAAATAAGGAACAGGAGAATATAGACAAAGTGTGTATATACGAACGAATATTATTGAACAACCCAACAAAGAAGAAGGAAGAGTAATAAGGATATCATCGAGTACAAAAGAGAGAGAAAATGACAACGAGCCAATATAATATGTTAGAACCCAGGCCCAATAGGTCCAAAATAGTGAGGGAACATGACAAAATTAATGATTAAAATGAAGAGGAGACAATACGTCCAAAATAGTGAGGGGACGTGACGGAAATAATGATTAAAATGAAAAGGATACGAATCAAGTACAACCACAATGATGATAAAACAAACAAATTTGTTTATTAGTATAAAATACTACGGAACAATGACTACCACGAATAAAAATATTGAAGAATATGACAAGACTAAGGGAACATTGATTATCACAAGTAATGTATAACCCAGGAGAACACCGATAGTGAGCAACAACTAACCAGAAGAAGAAAAGAAGAAGAAGAGGAAAGGAAACATACCACGAAGAATGAAGATAATGTATGGACAGTACAAGAAATCAACATTCACAAGGTATACAAGGAACTAAAATTAATATAGTGACCGGAAGAAGTGTAATGATTATTCGAAGATCAACTACAAAGAAACCAGTGTTTAGCATCATTGAGTGATCACAAACAATAACAGTGAAAACTTAATATAAGTGTGACAACCTGCGATATGATAACCATTTTTACCCCAAATAAACACCACAGACAATACAAGTGAAAGTGTTTATAACAGAGGAAAATGATTAACCATTATAAGTGAAAGAATCCAAGATTAACTAGTTAAAATGCACAGACAATTAGTGTGACAAGTTTAATCAAGATTGTAATATCATATAAATAATCATTAAGACCACCAAAAGAAATATGAGACAGAACAGTAAAATAATTGTTCATAGGGACTAATAATAAAAGCTTCGTAAGCCTTGAAACGAAATGTGCCTGAATGCCATAGCAAGACAGGACAAAATACAAATGAATTCCAGAACAAACAGTAGCAAATAAGCTAGTTTGTTAGGTATAAAACAATCAATGTACCAAAAACTAGGTGCAACCCACCAAGAAATGTAATATTATTAGACTCAGAATACCTGTGTTATTGTTTCAACAAATAGTGTAAACATGTGTATAACTTAATAATTAAACCATTGTAGTAGAATGCCATAATGAAATGGTAATAGTAGAGTCAAATACTGCATAAGAATATGTTGCACATTGTTGTCAGACAACTGACACATAACCTCATACAAAGTGAACCTATAACATAAAATCATATGTATTAGTTAGACCAAGAAACTATCCACAATTGTTTCAAACAAAGACTAGTTATGAATAATAATGCAAACCATTAAAATACCATGTGTACTGAAATACACAGCAAATGAATCAGATTGAATATGATATCATAAAGCCAAATGAACAGAACCCCAGTGTGACAAGATAGTTAGTCAAAAAGCAATATCAAAACTTATCAAAAGATTATGAAAAATGTTATCAGTAGTTAGAGAAATGTCTGTTACTGCTATGAGAACACATTTCAAATGTAATAGTAGTAGTTTAATAATTGAATTATTATAAACTAACTAACTGCACTTGTAAAACCAGATGTAAATAAACACTATACTATGAATTGAAGAGCTTTCAGATAACGAAAAGTTAATAAATACATTAAACCAACAAGGTACAACAATTGTACTGTACACTATTTTAATTAATAACATTATATACCTTGTGTGATAAAATAATTAAAAAGTGACAAATTAGAGAAATGAGAACAGAAGGTATTTTTGATAATACTATAAGTATATAAAAAATAACATTTTTGCAAAATAAAATGTGAAAAATGTAAATAAATGTACATATTAGTGTTAGAATGTCAAACATATGTAATAAGATAAGGAATAATAGCGTTACATGTAATTATAAACAATCGAACATGGTCGCTATGGACGCCATTACCAGATATTGTTTAAATTGTAATTATGAATATTTTATGTACTAAAATGAAAGAGAAATGGACTCGAGACGTTTAGTAGTAAGTATTACAGTACTACTATTGTAACGAAATATGGTGAAACAAACTTATTTATATTAAGAATCACCATATGAGTTTTTGAGATGGCTAAGTGAATTAATAATGAACGGATTTAATGCTTGTTTAGACTTAAAATAAAGCCACAAGTCTCCGCGATTTAATGCCACTACCCGATCGACGATACGACAAAAGATAAGAAAGTTATGGCAAGTATAAACTTTTCAATCATTTTGAGTATCCATGCATACGTCACTCATAGCCTCGAACCCACGCTAAGAATTGTAAAATATTAAAAGTTTTATTTGACCAAAGTGTTTTGGGGTTGAGAGTTTGACCTTTTGAACCAATCAAATAGCTTAAAATGACCAGACGAGAAGGAGACGCTTCGGTGAAGGAATCATTCGTTCTGCATCACTCACGACGGAAGGTCCGCACAAGAAGTCAGCAAGATTATTTCAAAATGTGCGCGTCACACACAGTAATAAGTAAACATACGCTAACCTATACACCACAATATATTATCGAGTGTCCAGTGTATTAAGTGTACAGTGATATAACACGACCAGTGTACAATAAAGGTCATGTTTTGTGTTTTAAATCAGGGAGTACTATATTTTAATTACTTTAAAAGAAATTAATGAAAAATAATAATTTTCGTTAATAAACGAAACATATTGTTTTGGACTGCACTAGTCAAAAATACTCAAGTGCTTAAACTATGATGAAAAATTATCAGTACCTAACAAATAAAATGTAGCACAATGATTAATTTAAAAATAAATATTTTACAATTGAATAATAATTGAGAAAGGCGGAATTACCTTAGATACCGCTCATCAGTATATAGTATATAGTCGCTTACTTGACTAAACTTTTTGAATTAACAAATAATTGTTTTATTGTGCAAATATTTAAATAACTGATAATTATACGTCAAATAGACTTATAAATAGAATGTTTATGATTATATCATTAAGAATTTAATAAGTAATATACTTATTCTAAATAATGACTTACGTATACTAGGTGAACTAACCTAGAACTGATGATTATAATTTTGTCACCAAGAAATAATTCTGTTCTTAAATAATTTTACTTAAATGAAAGCTATGACAAGAGTTTTTTATTCTAGATTTTTTCTACATGATTTTACTAATTAATGAATAAATAATAATAATATTTTTAACATTGCAAAGCTCAGAGCACGCTGTTGACCACAAAGGCTATATACGTTAGCATAGCGTACGATAGTACGATATATCGGTTATGGTACCGAGTTTTATAATTTTTAATTTTGTTCTTTCTTATAGTAATATATAATTAAATATTGTTAATTAAAGTCACATCTTGTAATCTGGTATCATGTATCTTCAAAGAACTCACTAATTTGGTAATATAACTGAATAAAGTGAACATAACCTCGTTCACCAAAACCATTGTACCACACAACAGTGTTACCAGCCTTGAGGTACAGAGATCTCAGGATTTGTTTAAATTATTATTGTTTGTAAAGATATTATTGATTGTTTTTAAAAGAGTTCATTGAATTTCATAATTGTGAATAAATCCCCAGTTTATTTACCAGTGGAACAGAGTTTTGATTTCTATATAATAGAAAAGTTGTTTAATTTTTTCATGAACAGTTCTCTCATAAGGTGGCGGAAGTATTTGAATGATTAATATCATTCGAATTGCAATTGAACTTTTAATTTATTTTTATTGTGTATGTGCATTCTTTATGATATTCAAACAGAATATCTATGTATGTATATCCAGTGTTTTTACAGTAGAAGAAGTCACCATTGGGAACATTGAAGACAGCCACATATGGTAAGTGGGGAGGTTGACACAGTGAAGTGATAAATACTCTTTTAAACCACAACGTTTAAACGCGAACAATCATTCAATTTTATTAATAATAACATTCTAATAATAATAAACAATAACGTCACGTACTCGACTTGAGTATCTAATTGAGTACCTCGACACACATCTATTTCTATATCTATAATCTATTATAATATACACAACGTTATGATGCTACTGGTGTCTCCACTATAAAGCATTGTTACGCGCAGGTGCCAAATGTTTGAAAATTTGTGTGGTCTCACAATGTAGTGTCTGTTTATTGCTCATCTGAAGTTAAAAAAAAAAAAAAAACTTAACTTCTGGTGTATACGAGTACAAACTCGGTGTCTAAAGCACACCGAAACTTGACAAAATGTTACTGACACTTTAAAACTATATATTATATTTATCGTGATCAAATTCCTGTTACAATTTAATCCTTCTTCTATAATACTATATAGACTAGTGTATCAATTAAATACAATAATTATTTAACTAATTATTGTATTAATTACACTACTTACTTATTATAGTACTTCAGTAATACTCTTAATATAATAATATTTGTTTTGAAGGAATCAACCCAAAGAGCTACCACTGAACAAGGATGGTTTAAAGTGGATCAAATGGCTGATGCGATCTGGAAAATTCGGAGAACAATGGTATTTTTATTTTGTGCACATATACATATGTGTGTGTGTGTGTGTGTGTGTGTGTGTGTGTGTGTGTGTGTGTTTGAGGGTACGGTTATTTGGCCATTTAAATTAGTTAAATATCAGTTTTATTTTACAAATATTGCTGGTACCGTGAACTTCCATTCACCTCAACGACAAACGTTTGTGTTATACGTGAGCCAGAACAAAACTGTTTAGTCAGAGACGAGTACTGTACAGTTCAACTGGGCATTTTACAACCGTGTCCTTGCTGGGCTGGGCGGTACCATATTGCAAGGAAGGAATAAGGAATGTCCTTTCCTTACCGGATACCTGTTTTCCGGTATCAGCCTCTGAGGCTTCTTCCTATCCTATGACTTATTTTTGTACTTGTGATGCGGTCGAACCGTAATTTCTTACATCATCTTCTTGTCGCTTCCAATGGCTTGCTCAATCATCAGTTTGGCACCTATGTTTCTGTCCTACACAATCCACGACATTCAACGACACTCCTAGATACTCGTCTTTTTGTGTTTCTCGCTGTATGGTCCATCCATAACAACGGATTAAGCTGTCTTGTCAGATATCTTCCATTTGACACCTTATGATGTCTGCTGTAAAAGTTACTTCTAAACAACTGTATTTATTTGTTATCTCAATTGTATCTCCATCGACTGTCAGACTTTGTCCCTTTTCGCCAATCACCAACTACTGTGTATTCCGCGTGTTCGCTTCTAAACCATTTCCATATCAACTTCTTCCATTAACGTTTTTGTAATACACTCTACGTCTTGCTGATCTCCAAGGTCGATTTGATCATCCTCAAGTAGAGTGTAACTAGGTGGTTCTTTGTACTATGTGATTTCCTTAACCGCCGGCTTAATTTAAATGTAAATACCGTTGGTAAGAACAACACTCTTGTCTGAGTTCTTTGCTGACCGTCAGGATCTCTGATACTCTACCTTGTACTTTTTATTGGCTTTCGTTTTTAGTACATTTCCTTCACTATATTAATCAGTTATTGTTTTCATCGTCGCTTGCCAAAACTGCACTACTTCACTGCGTATGTGAAGTGTCGCTGGAATAAACTAAATAGAAAATAATAAATTACAAAATAATAATTGTAATAAAAACTAAATAATAATAGAAATTTGTAGAAAATAATAGAAACAGCAAGTAATTAAAATTAAAAATTAAATATAAAATAATTGGGTAATAATAACCACTTATTGAGTATAATATTTGGGAAACAACAAAAATAACGTTTATAGTAATAAAATTAAGCAGTAATAAGACTATCATAGAGAAATTAAAAGAACAAGTAGTTAAAGTCATTAAATTATTATTTTATTACTTAATAATAATTAATTTATTAATAAATTATTATTATTACTTAAACGGGAGTGTACAGAATAACATTGGTCTACAAAATGAAGTAAGAATATTATTTTTAATATTACCATGTTCAAACAAAACAGCTTCTAAATTTATGTAAAATTAAAATATTTAAGAAGGCTGCAAGGAATCTAAGGGAGTATGTTAGACATGAAGAAAGAAAATACAAATTCAAGACAATAGTCAACAAGGGGTTACAGAGAAACAGAAAATGTGAACGATTTGCTTATGTTTTAGTAATTAAAAGAGGACTATTATTGCGGCTCAACATAAAGTTGTGTTTACAGAATGACTATGTTTTGTGTGTACATTTAATACATAAAGTTGTGTTTTCTGTTTCATGAAGGACTGACAGGGTTCCGACTGATGACGAAGCTTTCAAGTTTATGGAAAAGATATTTGGTGGTACTTTTGATCGAAAGTAAGTGCATTTTGAAAATTTAATTAAAAATGTAAAATATTTAATTTGTTTTAATTGTATGTACAAGAAATAATTTAGAGTGAAATTATTCTTTTATTTATTTGTGTTGTTTTTTTGTCATTTGGTCCTGAGCCACCTATTGTCTTCCTCAGATCATTCTAGGCTATGATTCTATTCTTTACTATTGTTCCAATCCAAGATTTTTTCTGGAAAAAGTTAACCTTTTTGGATTAAAAGTAAGAGGTTTAGATCTTAAGTTAACCTATAATAGTTTGGATGCATGGCCAGAAAGGCAGGAAGATGAAAATCTTGTACGAGTGAAAATAGAATTTACAAGGTTCAGGGGTAGATCATTAGATCGTAGTGAGATGTTTGGAGAAACTTGAGGAAGCAATTCAATTGGTCAAGCATGGAAGGTTTTGGATAGACATGAAATAGATATTTACCACCAAACCCCGTATTACATGGTTTCCATGTATATGAAGATACCAGGGCGTCCTCTTTCAAGTCTGGCAATGACTCTTTGTCTAGATAAGACAGTTTTCAACGCTAACCTGTTTTCCGTGACTACCCGTGTAGGGATATCTGGCCGCCTGCAATAGAAAAAGGTTCCAAAGCGTATTCGTCACGGGAAATCTAGCCGATGAAATCGGCCGCCGATTCTCTTCTCGAGCTCAAAGAATATGATTAGGTCTTTGCTACCTGAATGACAACTTTAAAAACTTGATGCCCTAATTATACGCAATTCGTTGCATAGCTAGGGAGATAGGAACACCACCGATTTCAAATTGCCTCATTAGAGTGATCCAACAAACGCGAGTCGGTTGGCACCCACCACAAATTTTAAAAACAAATAATTATAATAAACTCGGTCAGGTGGCATATAGAAGAGAGAGAGAGAGAGAGAGAGAGAGAGAGAGAGAGAGAGAGAGAGAGAGAGAGAGAGAGAGAGAGAGACAGAGACAGAGAGAAGATGTGTGTGTGTGTGTGTGTGTGTGTGTGTGTGTCTGTCTGTGTATGTGTGTTATATACATATATTTTTTATACAGGTACTTATTTTTATTTATTGATACATTTATTCTAAGACTCGTTTTATTTTTGTTGAAAAAGGGACACAAACGAAGTCATAGGAAAAATCTATGAGATAATAGCGGATGGTGGCCACGGTTCAGGGTAAGTGTGTAACAGTATATCTCCTCAACGTTTGTATTCAAACGAATCTTTAACTGTTTTAGGTGAGACATTAAGTAATTGGGCACAACATTGTTTACATTTCCACACGTTGTTAAACGAATTTTTTGTAATAATTTTTGAAACGTTAAACAAGATTAATAGTTGCTACAGTTATAAACGCGTCATTTTATCACACATCACGTAATTAAGAGAAGTTCATTCTATCGTAAACATCTGCTATCACGTAATTGAGATTTCTGTTGGTAATACAGTCGGGAGTCGATAATCGAAACAAATTTGGTCCAGGGATTATTCAAATTACCTACTCATACGGAGTTTTGAACATTAAGTGTTATAATGTCAATACATCATAAAGGCTTAACACTGAATTCCTTTTGCGGCAGACGTAAAGCTAATAATTAATATTTGAAATAGAAATTTAAAAAAATTTTAACCTTTTTGCCTGAACCAACTTTTGTCAGAGGCGGACGCTAAGAACGCTGTCAACTCCGTTTCTGGATTAGCGCCGATGTATGAATTGGTTGGCAGATCATTGTTTCGTGTGAATTGTCAATATGGATTTAATCTTGGTAGATTCAAAACTTCTCCAAACCGTTTCATTGAAGCAGACTCACATGAACGAACACAAACTAGATTTACTTGAACGACTAGAAATTCAAGGACACACAAAAATATGTGGAAACAATATTCTAAATAAACAGTCACAATATAAATCACATATAATCTCTGAACATATCGCGCAACGCACACTCAACCGACTCAAATAAGAGCTCTAGCCCCAAAAACTGAAGTGACACCGCTCAAAAATAATCTCCAATATTCTTCTGATGCATCTATGTTGTATCTCCTGTCATACGTGCTGCGGAACCAATAATTACGTGCTGCGATGTCACCCATTACAATTTGTGACAAATCATTAAAAATTCCAGCTACTCTTTATGAGAGTTCTTCATTTACATAGAGTACGTTATTGACAAGATATTACATCAAAAAATATTGGAACCGGTCACAAAATTTAAACAGCCAACACAGTTTCTTAATTAATGAATATATTGTAACTTCTGTTGCTCATGACTCGGTTCGCAAGATCTCCCCAAGGACTTTCCCTACGCTTTTTACCCTGATTCTGTAATATTTACAATTATTCAAACATACTAATTTTTTTCTTATAGTCTAATTTTCTAATTCTGTTTGTAAAATTATAATTTTTTTTTCATTTCTGCGTATATTTCATTGAATTTTTAAGAAAGGTATTTCCTCATATTTTATTTTATCACGTACCTTTTTTATTTTTTAAATAAATTCTTATTTTCAATGTCCATCTTCAGCACCACGCTACAGAAGCTTCAAGAGGTTTTAATTGCTTTACCCTCAGCGTCCATGTTTCCGAACAAGAAATTGTGATGTTCAGTATGCGACTTTCGATTACTATATTTTTGGTATTAGTGTTGATATTATTCAAACATAGTACAATGTTTTTGTTATTAAACTTAATTAAGATTTTCTTGTTCTTTGCTTTACGTTCTCCACCGTTCTTTGGTTTACAGTTCTATGTATTAAAGTGACTTGGTAAGCCTCGCTCTGTTTTGACCTTTACTTCATCTAGTTTCTTACAGGAATTCTAGAAGGCATGCCTCTGGTTTTGTCCTATTTATCTCCATGTAATACCACCACTTATATATTGTGTCTATGCGTTCTAAATTTATAAGTTAATTCTCTCTTTTGGTGCAAATAACAAAGAAACCAGCAAATCTATAAGTAATCATCTATATAATTTTCTGTATATATAACCACTGCTGGTTTTAATTTAGAAACACATTATTTGAATTAGTTTTTTGCTTGATCACTATATATTTTTGAAAGCAATTAAGAATGAGTCACTAGCTTATACATTTTATAAACCTAGCTTCTCATTTTTCGTATTCCATTTTCGTAGTTATAGTTTTACAGAAGACAATACAGTCGTGAGTTTTAAGAATCGAATCGATAAGACGTGTAATTATAACTTAATGTGTGCGGACATCTGTAATTAGAGACTTGCATTATATATGCTGACAGAGTTTGTTAGTGTGTGGACAATCGTAAACTAGAAGAATTTATTATGTATGCGAGTGCCTATGTTCAATTTTCTTATTCCACTGTTTGAAGACAACGATCCTAGCGATCGTAGTTACGTTTGGTGTCAGAAGTGGATACAGGATCTTTAACAGTGTAAATGAAAAAACTGTTATAGCATAGAATATTTTGCTGTACGTAGTAAATTATTAAAAAAAAGAAACTAATATCCGTATAGTCAGGTGTCTTTAATTGGAGTTCTCCAAGCTATGACGACAGTGATGAAATAGGAACGAAAACAGAATAAGGAAAAAAGGAAACGGGAAGCAAAAGAAACAGTAAACGGCAGGAGGAACGACTGCTGCTCAAATCAGAGGAAGGAAAAAAAAGAAGAAAGTTAGGAGGAATAGAAGGACATCAAAGAGTTCATACAGGAGCAGAAACAAATCCAAGAGCATACTGATGCGGAGTTGAGTCTCCTACGTGGTGGCTTGGGTAAACTAAGTAGTGATCTGAGTGGGCAAGAGGTAAGATTATCTGAAGTAGAACAATCTGTCTCAAATATGAAAAAATCCGTCTTAAATATGAAATAAGTAACGAGAACAAAAATTCTGTAGAAGACTCAACTGCAAATATAAGAGAAAAAATGGAAACTGAAATCAAACAATTTCTAAACAGGCAATGCTAATAATAATAAAAATATAGAAAGGCAAAGATAATAAGATAATAGAGAAAGTTGCCTCACCTGTAATAGGGGCCAGTTCATGTTAAGGTCTCAGTATTTGATGGAAGCACCACTGGCGCTGTATCTTCGACAATTTGTGAGGCCGCTGTTGTTCTTTAAAAGGGCCTGCCAAGGAGCTACTACCGATAGTGTCACCTGACAGCCAGAACAGCAACGCCGAATTAATAAAACGTCTAGGGTGATCAGGATCTGCTCAATGTGTGCTGTGCTCTAGTAAAGGCAGCATTCCGGAGTGAATGTTCAAGAGTTTGTCGACGGTCTGATTAGACTGGCCTGAAACACGGAAGGATTTCCAAATGCTGTTTGTGATACAGATATTATTGAACGGGCCAGAGACAGTGGGCTTTAAGAAGACTCTTTAAGATGCTTTGCCAGTTTGAAGCTGCCAAGTCGAGGTCCATCTACAGTGATTAAGTGAGGATAAATCGACCATAAACACAAAAACGGCAACATAAACAAAACTATAAAAGTTATAAACCTCAGAATATAGGCACAAAATGAATTTACTGGAAAACTTAATTATATCAAGATATAAAACCTATAATGTCATCATAAACGAGCGAATAGATCTGGACGGATATGGCAAAGCCTTAAGGATATTTAACAAGCAATCCCAGTCAAAAGTGATTTAATTAAATAAAAAGGGGTTTGTAAAAGAAAACAAAGAAAATACGAATACCTATATGTAAAGTGTAAAAACAATTGTAAAAACTAATAGATTTTACAGTCTTTGATTTTTAAGTATCCGGGATATTACTAGGTAAGGCGAGAGGTACTACAACATGCTACGGTAGACTTAAGGTACGATTTCGAATCTCGTTACAATGGCAGCCCGCTGCCGTCGCCAAACGAACACTGCTGTTCAATGGATTTTACTAGGGATACGTTTCGAACTCCGCTGCCGCCGCCTGCGTAGCGCTGCCGGGCAGCGTCAGGAGCAGTCTGGCAGCTTGGCGGCGTGCGGCACTCGCATTTAATGTCTTTTTACCTTTCAATGATGCACGGTACTGAATGGTTCGTGGATTAAGTCTTAAAAAGGAGAGAGGATCAACGACAAAAGGATATGAAGAATCTGACCATATTTAATTCCGCGATAGAAACGTTCGAGGAACACGATAAAAGAGTGCTGAGTAGCCTAAATCTTCAATGATGATACAAGCAAAATCTGAAATTTTCAATATTTTAACAAAGTATGAACTTTGAGATGCCGAAATAAATTTTCATCTACTTCAGGGACTGAGGAATCGATGCCAATCTACTCACTCGTCAGTACCGTACCATCACATCATAGCACCAGACATGACTTTTCTGGTACAGACTTTTAAGTCATTGGTTCTAAGTCTCGAGAATCTACGATATATAAATTACTTGGGCCATACACATTACGAAATGTAATTAACATGTGATTTTTTGTGTAATTTTTTAAATGGTAAAAACTGATATTTAACTGTGTGCATTTTAACTGTGAATTGTGAATAGAAAGTGGAAAACGTGTGTTGTACATTATGAAGTTCATATGAAACTCAAGTCTGTATTGTCAAATGGCTTACAAACATACAGTGAAACTAGTATCTCTGTTGTGTTTACTAAATTAAGGAGCCAGTTTAAGATCTTCAAATTTGTACTGTAACCCCTCTTTCAACTTTTAGACTTTATTAAAAAAAAAAAATTTTTTTTTGATTTTATTTTATTTATTTTATTTTTTTTGAAAGAGTGGCCACTAGTTATTTAAAACTAGGCCAGAGCCTAGGGAAGCCAAAACTGCGCTGGGTCCAGTATGACGGGACTTGCAATTAAACTCATTGTTTAGCAACAATAAAAATTTTATTTAGCTATTTCAAATAACATGCAAGTATCACCCCCAGTGTACAATCCTCTGAAAATATGCAAGTATCCTTTCATCAAATTAAATTACATGTAGACATCAGCATAATAATATCTCCCAAATATAAATAAATATAACATCAATCAATATACACACATAATTACACACAAATAAATAGTTACATAAATACACATGGCGCACACATATCGATATACACACATATATATACTACACACATGTTCACCTGGCAGGCAGCTCAGAGACATTTAACCATGCCACCGAAGAATAGCATCTTCAGTATCAGTGACCTAGATCCCCATCCCAAAATACTGTAAAAGGGTAAAGTACCCAGCCTCCATAAACTTTCATAAACGAAACCATTAACCAGTCCCGTTATGACTGCTTGCAACCAAAGAAATTATCACAAGAATTCAAAATTTTAGAAAGGCTCCCCCAGATAGGACTGCGCCATGGCCAGGTCAACATGGCTGCACGGCCGTACGAAGGTATAACAGAATTTATGAATAGCAGTAAGAATCAATAGTGTACTCATATTAACAACTGCACTAGTAGTACACTGGCTATGGCAGTAGAAGAACTGAATGAAATTTTACTCATTTGAATTATTACTGAGCTAAGATAATTTTTATAAGTATATATAATACGGTTTATGATTGAACCAATAGTGTGCTCATATTAACAATTGAACTAGTAGTACACTGGCTATGGCAGTAAAAGAACGGAATGAAATTTCACTTATATTGAATCATTACTGAGTTAAGATAATTTTTATAAAATATATATAATACGGTTTATGATTGAACCAATAGTGTGCTCATATTAACAATTGAACTAGTAGTACACTGGCTATGGCAGTAAAAGAACTGACTGAAATTTCACTTATATTGAATTATTACTGAGTTAAGATAATTTTTATAAAATATATATAAAGACAATTTTAATTAAAAAAAAACTTTATAACATCAGCCCCTAATAAAACACATTTGAGTTGTTTCTACAGAATTGGCTTGGCCACAGGCGAGGCCATGCGCACCACCAGATCCAGCAACCTAAAACATGCTATAGACCTGTACTAACGGCACCTACGGGTGACGTCCACAGGTTACAGCACCACCCCAAACCTTTAAATCTACAAAAAAACAAAACTCATATAGCTATGAATACCCCTAATCAATGCAAGCACAATTCACCCCCTACAAATCAGTAAACTTAAGTCACACATACTTTTACCCTTAAAGAAAATTTCTCAGCAAAATTCGGTAGCCCATGACCCCGTCCGTTCTCACTCTTACTCAGGGGGCATAAGCCTTAATAAAATATACTGACAAAATTTAAAAGCACTAATTGTCTCGCTGGACTTGTGTCCCAACAACTTTAATTGGAGAAGTTCCAGGAAGAGAATACGGTGTTCTACATTGTAGAGGCCAAAATATAGATAAATGGGTTAAATGTCACCTGTGAAATCCGGCACAAAACCTGATGTATTGTCCATTTCTTCCTCCCGACGGCACAGACGGAGAATTACTCGTGTAATGCCATTGGTGGCAGATGTTCGGCCACCCGCTGGAGTGGATCGAGATCGTCGTAGGTCGGGAACCCTGAACAATTATATATATTGACAATTACTTAAATGTTACCCAATTCACGATCCCCCTAATATTCATGACTCCAGCATAAATCACACACTACCACATGCTCAGAATAAAAAAAAATTTTGAAATTTTAAGAAGCACAGAAATTACCTTATGTAAAAAAAATTTAGAATTAAATGACTAGTATTTATGGACAGTTCGTCAACTAAATAAACCCTTATTACAATTTCGAGATGAGTTGCAAACTTAAACAGGTTCATAATACATATACAGTTCATATACCTCTACATTTAGTTCATAAAACATTCTCTTACGCCCCCCTATGATTATAAAGAAATTATTATGATATAATTAGGAAAAATACACAGCCATAATTACTTTATAAATGCTTTAGCTCAGCCAGTGTTAACTTTCAAGACATGCATACACAGAATTTAACTCGCGCTCGCCACGTGGTGACTTTCGTATTTATATCGCATTGCATCGGCATTACTTTAAGCTAAATAACAATTCTTTTCTTAAATAATAAATAAGTTACTTTGAACAGACTTACCGAAGAGTCGCTTAGTCGATTATCTAGTCATGATAGATATTAGCACACAACAAAATCAAACTGATGGCCGCCGGGAGAAATTGGTAACTGTTTCGTGTTCGGCTGCCTGACGAATACTGCACACCGTAGTCACAAGAAAAATGTTACGTATCACTCCCGCCTAGAGCGCGCACGGATGTGCAACAAAGCATGCAGATATCGGCTTATACTTCGCTCAAATAATTAATTCACAAACCCCCGCAATGACCGTCACATAATTAACTGGGAAAAGAGCCGAGTATACCAAAACTCGGCACACCCCACTCCAAAAGGGCAACATGGTTGCCCCAATTGGAACTCAGTGGTGCCCAGCAGTGTACCATCCTTATATACCATACTCAAGTTGTTATCGGTTTTCCCATCAGTCATGGCTCCCAGGAGAACAGATGCACCTCACAACTGCGTCCATTCCCCATGCGACCCCACAACGATCAACAAACAATTCCATTACTATAAATAACGAAACAACAGCCATAACTTCTCCATTTAAACTTTTAGAACAAAACAGGGGAACTTACAATCTCGAGGACCACAATCTACTTGTGCACTCTCGGCAAGTCTCTCTCCTTATGGATAGGTTTTTTTTTTTTTTTTTTTTTAGGGCAGGGAAATTGGGAAGATGAAAAGGGCAAGGATCATTAAAGGGTCCATGGAGTAAGGGTGAGGACATGGCTCCCTCCGGAAATAAGGATGAATGGAGGAAACCAAGGCTCTCGTGGGCAGGGACGCAACCCTGAAATAGATGAACACCACTGGGAGTGTGGGGAACATCTACCCGCTACCCGTTAACCGTTTCTTCTCACTTTTCTGTTACGGACTTTAGTGACTCGTTCCTTTCGTACACCACTCTCTGAGAGATTATTTGGTGTTGAGCTGTACTGACTTGTTTCCTCGGAATCAGGATCAAGGCAACTTACCTCACTACTTTCACTCCGCTTTGGATTATGCTCGTCGTCTAACTCCTCTGCTACAATTTCTTCCCTTTCTACAATTTCCCCTTCTTCGTCCACATAATCCAAATCAACATCCTGACACTGCACCTCCTCAGCATCTTCCAGTTGCTCCTCTGATCCATCTTCAACCGCATCTTCCCTCCGCTCCTCACCAATTTCTTCATCACATTGGTCACCAGTTGCTTCACAAGCTTCTTCTCCGATCTCCTTGACATCCTCCTTTTCATCAACACGTTCATCATCAACATCATCGCCATCACGTCCACTACCACCATTCGAACACTGCACATCTTCATCCTCGAGTTGCTCATCTGTTCCACCTGGAACTTCTTTCCGTTCTTCGGAATCCTCAACACTACTTACAGAAGGCGTCTGCACATCTTCACACACTACATCATTCTCACTCACACACTCCACAACGCTGCCACCAAATTTCTCCTCAACTTCTACCTCATCTCCTTCCACCACACTTGCAGCATGGACATCCCCTTGTCCATCCGCAACCTCAGAAACATTTACAGCCTGGACATCCCTGTGTCCATCCGCAAACTCAGACTCTTCAGTCTCTCTAACACCCACAACTATACTTCCCTGTGCAGCATCTGCAGACCGCTCTTCTGCCTCTTCCTTCGATTCCTCCCTTCACCACTCTCAGCAACTACAACGTTCTCAACATTTTCCACCCTGGAATCCAGCTGTCCAGGGTCATGTGCAATGACTAAATTAATTTCTACTGACGATGGTAAAGCGACACTCTCGAGTGACTTCTCACATCCCTGCGTAGACGATGATGATGTTACAGGATCTGGATCCCTCACGAACCGAGATGGAGATACCGGAACAAATTCTGCGGCCTCTGGATTCAACCATGACGTCCTCACTGACGCAGTATTAACAGACGTTTTCTTGTCGTCTTGTATTAATCCACTGAAGTTATTCCGCTTTTCTTCTTTCTCTTCACCTGCTTCATCCACAACTCTATTGTGCACTGGTACTTCCTCTGGAACCTTTAAAGTTTCCTTACTCTCCAAATAGGAATAACTTTCTACCGGCTCCCTACTTGCCGCTGTTTGTTTACTAACATAATTTCTTCTTCCCCTGTTAATTTCATACTTCTTTGTTTTGTGTGCTGTAGCTGTTGTTACCGTCTTCTCACTTGCCACCCCCTTGTAGCCTCCATTACTTCCGGAATATTCAGTTTTTCTGACTGTCTCTTGGGTTCCCCTCCAACCACCATGTTTGTCTTCTTTGGCTCTTCCTAATGAACCACTGGAGTATTGGACATCTTTAGCAGCTCTTCCCCGGGACTCGTCATTCGCCTGGACAGTCCTGGCATGCGCACACCACCGGTCCAGGTCTGCAAAAGAACGTGGAGGCTCTGCGAAAACCAGCCGGGATCTCTCTTGGGGAGTCAGACCTTCTCGTATTACCTGTATGACTTCTGTCTCGGGCAACCCCAGTCTTAATATACGGGCAGCTTTCCTTACATCATGCACGAAGTCCCCCAATGCCTCTCCGTTGGCCTGTAGACGATAGAATAACTTAAACTTCAACTGGTCTTGTCGTCGACGGGATATGAAGAAGTCCAACACCTCCGCATGGAAAGTGTCGACACTGCAGCCCCGACGCAGAATGCTGGTGACCAGCCATGCCAATGAACCCCGGCAATACGGGTATATAAGGGACAAGACCTCCTCATCAGACACACCCGGGAAATCTGCCAACTGCAGGACCAGGTCCAAGAAGACCAACAACCTGGCCTCATCTACTCCATCTACCACCGGAAGTCTCTGGAGAATGCCGGAAATAGGGTTGGGTAGTTTCTGGTAACCTACCCCCGCCAGAATCACAATTCAAAACCCGCAACAACAAACATAATTCTCACGAAACACCTAACACAAAAACATGACTTACAACACATATTAACAAGAATCGGAAAAACTCAAGTACTGTCCTTCCTTTGAGTAGACCCCCGGGTTCCCTAGCGCTGCGAAAACTCAATCCACTCCAGAACCAACTCCCCGTCAGCCGCCAGACTCAAAGAAGAAACGACATCAGACACTAACACTAACATACAATCCACACCACCGAACAACTACAACATATAACAATTCAACAAGACATTTATTATAACTCCGTGACTAAGTCGGGTCAATGACAGTACCGACTTCCGGTCAGGCCATACCGCATCCAGTTAACCTCTCGCGCTATTACTTCATAACTATTTATATAACAGACAGCCATTCCCGCGGCAACCCCCCCCGCGCTCTCGGGTAAGGTCCAATCTCAACAATAATAAAACTCCCAACTAAAACGCATGCCACGTGGCGGCACCAGGTTTACAATTGAAATCCCATAGCATCTACCAATTATTTTCATTTTCAAATATTGCTGATGTTTGATGTTCTTTCCAAACTATTTCCGAGCTTGCAAGCCCCGTCACACCACAGGACCCAAGGGTTCGAGCAAAGAATCGATCGCGCTCTGCTACCATTTGTAACACCTCTTTCAACTTTTAGACTTTATTAAAACAAAAAAACTTTTTTTTTATTTTATTTTATTTTATTTTTTTTTTTTTTGAAAGAGGGGCCACTAGTTATTTAAAACTAGGCCAGAGCCTAGGGAAGCCAAAACTGCGCTGGGTCCAGTATGACGGGACTTGCAATTAAACTCATTGTTTAGCAACAATAACAATTTTATTTAGCTATTTCAAATAACATGCAAGTATCACCCCCAGTGTACAATCCTCTGAAAATATGCAAGTATCCTTTCATCAAATTAAATTACATGTAGACATCAGCATAATAATATCTCCCAAATATAAATAAATATAACATCAATCAATATACACACATAATTACACACAAATAAATAGTTACATAAATACACATGGCGCACACATATCGATATACACACATATATATACTACACACATGTTCACCTGGCAGGCAGCTCAGAGACATTTAACCATGCCACCGAAGAATAGCATCTTCAGTATCAGTGACCTAGATCCCCATCCCAAAATACTGTAAACGGGTAAAGTACCCAGCCTCCATAAACTTTCATAAACGAAACCATTAACCAGTCCCGTTATGACTGCTTGCAACCAAAGAAATTATCACAAGAATTCAAAATTTTAGAAAGGCTCCCCCAGATAGGACTGCGCCATGGCCAGGTCAACATGGCTGCACGGCCGTACGAAGGTATAACAGAATTTATGAATAGCAGTAAGAATCAATAGTGTACTCATATTAACAACTGCACTAGTAGTACACTGGCTATGGCAGTAGAAGAACTGAATGAAATTTTACTCATTTGAATTATTACTGAGCTAAGATAATTTTTATAAGTATATATAATACGGTTTATGATTGAACCAATAGTGTGCTCATATTAACAATTGAACTAGTAGTACACTGGCTATGGCAGTAAAAGAACGGAATCAAATTTCACTTATATTGAATCATTACTGAGTTAAGATAATTTTTATAAAATATATATAATACGGTTTATGATTGAACCAATAGTGTGCTCATATTAACAATTGAACTAGTAGTACACTGGCTATGGCAGTAAAAGAACTGACTGAAATTTCACTTATATTGAATTATTACTGAGTTAAGATAATTTTTATAAAATATATATAAAGACAATTTTAATTAAAAAAAAACTTTATAACATCAGCCCCTAATAAAACACATTTGAGTTGTTTCTACAGAATTGGCTTGGCCACAGGCGAGGCCATGCGCACCACCAGATCCAGCAACCTAAAACATGCTATAGACCTGTACTAACGGCACCTACGGGTGACGTCCACAGGTTACAGCACCACCCCAAACCTTTAAATCTACAAAAAAACAAAACTCATATAGCTATGAATACCCCTAATCAATGCAAGCACAATTCACCTCCTACAAATCAGTAAACTTAAGTCACACACACTTTTACCCTTAAAGAAAATTTCTCAGCAAAATTCGGTAGCGCATGACCCCGTCCGGGCTCACACTTACTCAGGGGGCATAAGCCTTAATAAAATATACTGACAAAATTTAAAAGCACTAATTGTCTCGCTGGACTTGTGTCCCAACAACTTTAATTGGAGAAGTTCCAGGAAGAGAATACGGTGTTCTACATTGTAGAGGCCAAAATATAGATAAATGGGTTAAATGTCACCTGTGAAATCCGGCACAAAACCTGATGTATTGTCCATTTCTTCCTCCCGACGGCACAGACGGAGAATTACTCGTGTAATGCCATTGGTGGCAGATGTTCGGCCACCCGCTGGAGTGGATCGAGATCGTCTTAGGTCGGGAACCCTGAACAATTATATATATTGACAATTACTTAAATGTTACCCAATTCACGATCCCCCTAATATTCATGACTCCAGCATAAATCACACACTACCACATGCTCAGATTAAAAGAAAATTTTGAAATTTTAAGATGCACAGAAATTACCTTCAGTAAAAAAAATTTAGAATTAAATGACTAGTATTTATGGACAGTTCGTCAACTAAATAAACCCTTATTACAATTTCGAGATGAGTTGCAAACTTAAACAGGTTCATAATACACATACAGTTCATATACCTCTACATTTAGTTCATAAAACATTCTCTTACGCCCCCCTATGATTATAAAGAAATTATTATGATATAATTAGGAAAAATACACAGCCATAATTACTTTATAAATGCTTTAGCTCAGCCAGTGTTAACTTTCAAGACATGCATACACAGAATTTAACTCGCGCTCGCCACGTGGTGACTTTCGTATTTATATCGCATTGCATCGGCATTGCTTTAAGCTAAATAACAATTCTTTTCTTAAATAATAAATAAGTTACTTTGAACAGACTTACCGAAGAGTCGCATAGTCGATTATCTAGTCATGATAGATATTGTAACGTACCGCTTATATGTGAGGCACTTTAGCGAAACGTACACCTTTAGTCAAGCCCCAAATGTTGGGTTCGCCAATTCTGTAACGTACCGCTTTATTCGTGAGGTGTGCACTTGCGAAAGTGTTATTATATGCCTCACGCAGTATGCGTCACTTTTGAATTATACTAACTGACGTTTTAAACGGTATAAATAAAGGATTTCGTTTATCTTGTTTTACTCAATCTAAAAGAAATCGAGGGTGTGTGATTTGGGGTCAAGGAGGTAATTTGTTCAACCTTATGCAGAAGAGAGAGTAAGTATCAAATTTGCCCCTCTGTTGTGACGATTCCTTCTGTATGTTGTGCTGAAATTTTCATTAACTACCCACTACAATAAATTATAACACGTTATAATTTAATATTAATTTTCAATAATATTGCTTTATTGATTATTGACTTTTGTCTCCAGCCACCAAAGTATAGGTATCACAATTAATCTTTTTAAAAAGAAAACATCCTCTCGCCTTTACCGAGTAAACATAGATCTGTCTAAAGAACAAAACATATATTTTGTTATTTAACCAATATTACGCTATAATAAAATACATCAGTTATTACATAATTCTTATTAATTCCCCAGGGTTCAGGGTGAATTCTTTGTGTTATGAGAGCGTCAGAAATGGCTAAATGCTACGCTTTACAAATATAAGAAATTAATAAATAATTTGGTTTAATTTTCAGATATTACGTAGTTTCCGGAACTGCCGTAAGAGAGCAGCATGTATTTGTTTACTTTTGAAATAAACATATGATACAATTAATATTTTTTTGTTCTATTTCACTATTAAAAACCGAGTTTTCTTCTGGATTTATTACGAAAAATGTTTATATTACCTCGCTCCGTGTTGTCCTTACTGGGTTGAAGTTTTATTCTGTGATGAGGTACGTCTTGCGTTGTTATTTCCTTCTCATTTCGAATATTTTCTGATGGTCTACTAGAAGTAGGCCGAACTATATTGGATCCTCAGACTGTTTTCATCCACTGGTTTTTAATGTATATCACCATTTAATTGGGATTCTTCAGGTATGATTAGTTAGTATTCACTTTGTTTATTACTCTTGCGTGAATTTCGCCTCCTCCAACGTCCAAAAAAGGTTATTTTTTTATAATTTTTGTCGCATCGATTCTTCAACTCTCTGGTTCAGTTCAAAATTTTTTATTCTATTAACAATACTTGTTATTTTCCATCACTCTTAGTAACACATAGTATTTTTATTATGTAGGCAGTTTGTGATTATTATAAATTTATATTTTTATTTATGGAAAAATAATTCCCTTCCATTCCGGTTTATTTACTAATTTAATTCACATAATATGTTTTGGTTAATTTTTTTATGACCTTGTATATAAATATTTTATCATTTTATTATCATTAAATAAATTTATATATTATTTATTTAATCTCGAATAGTGTTCATACCCGGTACTACTTCCTGTTGTCACTTCCTTCATAGGATTATTTTAATTTTATATTATCTTTGGTAGTTAAAATTTTTATGTCCTTTAAAATTAAACCCTGGGTTTTCTTACAATCTAACATAATTATTTGAAACAATATAATATTAACTTGGGTATAACAAATTGTGGTTCATACAATATAAATTACAATAGATAAATAAAATCACAAAAATCAATCAGTATTATTACATACTACTTCCATAGTTTTATCCTATCCAAAACATACAGCACAGTTTAGTAATACATTAGTTTCACTTTGGTTTTTCACCTCAATGGGTACACTATCACTCACTTCGCACTATATACCACTCGAATTGTTTATTATGTGGAGTGATATAATTAAATTTTTAGCGAGCTTTAGTTCTACCCATTTCTGACTTTTATTCGCATTAGTTACTTTATTGGGACCGGGTTATGTACCGTTACAATATTAGCACACAACAAAATCAAACTGATGGCCGCCGGGAGAAATTGGTAACTGTTTCGTGTTCGGCTGCCTGACGAATACTGCACACCGTAGTCACAAGAAAAATATTACGTATCACTCCCGCCTAGAGCGCGCACGGATCGGCAACAAAGCATGCAGATATCGGCTTATACTTCGCTCAAATAATTAATTCACAAACCCCCGCAATGACCGTCACATAATTAACTGGGAAAAGGGCCGAGTATACCAAAACTCGGCACAGTACAGTAATCAGACAAGTATTTTCAGCCAAGTCCACCATTCATACATACATACATACATACACACATATATACAGACATACTACACACAGAATCGACTGAAAAACTGCGTACATAAGTTATTGTTACGTAATGCAGAAAAAGTGTTATGTCATTAGGGAACGTTCTGGTACATTGGAGAACGATCCCGCAGCTGTAATGCGTACGTGACACTTGACATGTTAGGCAGTATTACGTAATGCGTCACGTCTCGTGCGTTCTGGTACCATCTCAACTAGCCCAGCGGTGCGTGTTTCTGGGAAGGTCGCGCTGAAGTGTCCTCTAGAATTTTCGATGACTTGTTAAGGACGCATGTTATGGAACACTGTAGACTATAAATAGCCCATACCTGCTGCTTAGTTTTTTTAGTTTATTGTCAGGCGATTGCAAGTGATTATCGGGCGATATTACTGTGTGCGTCCAAGTGGTTATTAGTGTTGTGTTTTATAATCGGGCGGTATATTTTAATACAATTGTGTTTTAATATTAGCTGACATTTTATTGCGTGTGAACAATTTTTATTTGATTTGTTGGAAGAGACTGTGTTGTTAATTACGAACTATTTAACTGTGAAAATTAAAGCTGGTGATTAGTGACTTAATTGGTGTCTTGTATTTTGTTTTCCACTGTACCTACGACGATCAACAGACCGTCGTAACAGTATGTACTACCTGCACATGTACATACTTGCATTACTTGTCGAATATCTCTATTTACTGTAGGATGAGGAAAAGTTTCTGTTGGGGTACTGTATAAACGTCAGTATGAACTACGTAATAAGCGAAATGTGAGTGTAGTATCACCTGTCTAAAGCAATTTGTTTTAGAAATTTCCGTCTTTGCACTTGTCACAGAACATAATTTCAATTAGAATTGGTTGGTTTGCGAAAAAATGTGTTATGGAAAATAAATTGTGTTCAAAAACGAGTTTTGTAACACAATGAGAGTTCAGTATAGTGGTAGATTGTACCTTCAATAAAAGAGAGTGTTTTATTTTTTGTGTATTAACGAACGTCATATTTGGCTGCCCTACTTTGAGTTGCATATTGATCGTGGTTTGCAAAATACAAGTGAATATCTACTAACTTTAGAGTTCATTGTTATAATTGAACCAAACAACCGCTTTTACATTAGGCCTATATTGTTACACTATACAAAACTTAAAAAATATACCGGCCAACGTTATTTTGTAAATTTTACAATTACAGACTCTAATTCTGCCCAATTCGACAGATTGCACCGGCAACAAACTACTGGTTACTTATTTGAAATATTTTAATGTTAAAACCAGAATATTTAATTACTAAACGTTATATTAGTTACTAGCAAATTACCCGTACTTCGCTACGGAGTTTCACGTTGTACGTAATGAAAATCTTATTTAATTAATAAAGTTCAATTAAAGTAGGTTTCTTATAAATAAATAATTAAAACCGTCGCGGCTTCGCCCGCAAAAAGAGTACAGACTGATTAAATAACAACTTCCTCATCAATGCCATACATTATTTGTAGTTTAATACAATAAATTTACGTGATTACTTGCTATCTCTCTGACATAGTTTGATCTGGCTGTTATTATTATTTTATACATATAACCCTGGATTCCTTTTAACATAAATAAAAATAACATAGAAATTACAATTATATTGCCTTTGTGGCCTAAACAAAACAAAATTACTACAACTTATCATTAATATTATAGTTTTATATAACATATTGTGAATTGTATTTGTTTCACAAATTTGTGAAATGCAATGTTTTTTAACTCTTTCACATAACATACTATGTTCCACTTTGTACACTGCACTTTTATAATTACACTTAGTATTGTTTTCTATGGTTACAGTGTTTTTAGAGTACAAAGGTTCTCATAGTTTGATACATAATCCCAATATAACATAATTTTTGATAACAATTATAAAAAATCATTCAGTTTTCATGAAAATTATAAACATTAATGTATCTCTCGGTGTACTCGTATACTCTCTGTGTATATTAGCTATAGCTGTTGCCCGCGACTTCATCCGCGTCGAAGAATATTTTTGTCTAAAGTACCTATGTCCTTCCGCGTATTTCAAGAAACTTAAAAAGTAAGTTAGAAGATTTTCAGTTCCTTAATTCTAATCCTATGATTTTCAGTTGCTATCTTTCCAAGACCTCTCTGTAAACAACAGTCCTGGTTTTCCTTTCTGGCTGGAGGATGACCAAGCTATCAGATGAACTGACTCTCGAGCACGCCACGTACAAATGGCCATGGGAGAAACAGTCACTCCTGAGATCCACACCAGCCACTTTTAAACTCTGTCCTTGCGCCTTATTAATCGTCATAGCGTAACAAACTTTAACCGGGAATTGCAGACGTTTAAACTCAAAATGGTATTCCGATGGGATCATTGGAATTCGGGGGATGAAGACAGTTTCTCCCTGACTGACGCCTGTGAAAATCTGGGCTTCAATCACTTGCTTGTACAGATGTTTTATTATATTAATAATATACGCTTAGCGTAGCGTAGGTAATTATGTTTTTTATTATATTTAACATAATAATGTTAAATTATTATTATGTTATTATTATTATTATTGTTATGTTAATATCATTTTATTATATTTAGCATATTGGTCTGTATCAAACTTTACATAAATTATGTTAAAATTTGTATAATCTGTAATATTCAGTTGATTGTTTGACCGCTAGACTACTGCCATAAAGTATCAAGCTAACGCGTAGTCAAAATATCGGACGTGTAGTCTGTACTCTGCACATACGTAATTGGAATCTACTCATTCTACCGTGGAATACAACTAAATAAATAAATGTAATAGGGAAACATCAATTACAAAAAGTTTAATTCAAATAGTACTAAAATCTTGTGTGAGAAAATATGTTGATCTTCTCTTGCTAATCAGAAAATTAAATTATGGTCACACCTTGTTTATAACCATTATATACTGATGTTTGTGTGTGTGTGTGTGTATTTCAGAGGCGGCTTTCCTCCAGGAGGCCCTCGTCAACCAGTCGTTAAACCATCACCGTAAGGATACTTCAATATGCATATTATTTTAATACACTTACACTTACAGTACGTGTTAAGTATAAAATGTATTATATAGGCCTATTTCTAAAGGTATTAGGAATTATACTAATACCTTGATATTATTATTAGGCTTTATATTTGGCCCTTGATGAGAATTTATCATCATTCCTTCAATTTACTGAATTAATTATACGCAAGAGATAGCCAACCGGAATTATTACTTAACTAGTGTTATGTATCTCCACCCCAATAAAACACTACCTCTCGTGAAACTCTATTGTATAATATCAACCAGTGTCTTTATCTAATTTTCACTCTTTAGCTAATCAGCTCATAATCTAATGTCAACCAATATTTCTTCTTCCCTCCCTCTTGCTCTTGTAGTTCTGCTGTGACAGTAACCAGTTCCTAATGGCCAACTTTCTGAAGTCATTGTAAAAATTAAATAAATATTTATTTAATCATTATAAAATATGTAATAGATTTTTAAAATCATTTTCCATTATCTTAAATTAGCGTTTTCTCTTTTTCTTTCCTGCTTATTATAGTGCTCCTTCTTTTTCACTAACGTTTTGTAGCCATATTGTAGTACTAAGTTCTGTTGCTTCTTGTTTCTCTTTGCAAATGTTTACTTCTGGCTTCATTCTTATCTGCACTCTTCATCAAACCATCCCGTGCTAACCACCTATTCTAGTTTTGCTGATCTGAGCACACGGTAGTTAATTTGCTCCCTAGTCTGCTGGATAGTAGCTCGGCGCTTGATTGTAACTTTGGTCAGACGACAGTAGGTGTTTACAGCTACAGTACCGTATGAAAGTATAGTACAGTACGTTCTTATAAAGTATCAAATTAACAACCCAAGCAAAGACTAAGATCAGAATGTGTTTGACAAAGAGAACACGAAGAAAGGGTCAAGAGAGAGAAGTTTCTGAAAATTACATACTTCAATATTAAAGTGTTCTAAGTTCATAAATAAAACAAACCTTTTGTTATTACGCATGTTTCATTTGTAACATGAAATATGCGTAATCTCGGAGTTATCCAATATCTCAGAACTATTATTTTAAAGTATTCTTTCAAATTTGTCAAATATTGTCAACAAAATTTTCTGAACGAAATATAAATATAAATATAAATATAAATATAAATATGAATATGAATATGAATATGAATATGAATATGAATATGAATATGAATATGGACGTGAAAATACTCCGAAGAATTTTTTCCGTAAACTGGTCCCATGACGATTAATCGCCCTGAGGTGCTTGTAAGCTTCGGAACTGTATTCTATTTACTTAACTGTTTGTTAGATTTTATTTACAAAAATTAAAATAGAATTTTTATAAAGCTCAAAAGATTGGAAGCAAAGTGCCTTATTGCCCATTCCTAAGTTACGCCTATGTTTAGATTTAATGTTCCATGAATCAAGTAGTTACTGTATAACAAATGTGAATGTATATTATATTAAGAGGCTAAATCGTATACAAAAAAATGTGTAAAATATAACTGTAGACAGAATTTTAAGGTGAAAGAAAGTCTGAAGAACATATTGTTTAACGGCTATTACTACCAGTAACAAACCAATTACAAATACTTAGAAGGAGGTAGTCAGGTAAGGTTCTGTCTGATACAGAGTAGGAAATAGCACCCTTGTCTTAGATGGAAGAAAAAGAAGAAAGAGGAGGAGGAGTGGAGGAGCAGGAGAAAATAAGAAAATGGAGATAAATGTAAAATGATTGTGTTATTATATCGTAGACAAGTTAATTTGAGTTTAAACTGCATACTGAAATTGTACAAAACTAAGAAATTGTACAAATAAGAATATGTAAGAAATTTTACTTCAGGCATTACGAGCGATATCCACATCCTCCGTCATATGATGAACCGTAAGTAAAGTTTATTATACAATACATAACTTGAATGTACTAATCAGATTATACTGTAGTAGATACTGAATTGCCATATTCAGTACAATCTATAAAAATATATAATATTCATTGACTACGGCAAACTAACGATAATGTCTGTTTTTTTATTTTAAAAGTGAAAACATTATAATATATAAATATTAAATGTACAAATTAAAAATAATAAAAACAGTATACAGAAAAAGTGTTTAAAAATAATAATATTTTAAACTTTTCGTTTCAGTCCTCATCGTGGGCCACCTCGATATCCAGTCGAACATGACTATGGATTGTAAGTATAGTTTATATTTCATGCTTTCTTCGTATTTTATATCTTCTAATCAGAAAATAAACTGGCATATCCAAAACAATCTACATTATATCATTTATTGGCTACAGCATACAAGCAATACAGTCCCTTCTTTTCCTTCTAAATATATCAATTATTATAATATAATAATACAAAACATTGTAATTTGGAAACAAAAAATAAAGTCGATTATACAACTTGGTTTAGTGTACACCATATCAATGGAAACTATATGAAAAAATGCTGTAATGAACGCTACAATATCTGCTTAAATGAATTACTTACTGTTGCTTACACTTTATTTTAAAATCTAGCACTGAGTGTCAGTACTTTCAAGGGCAACGAGTTTACTTTTTCATAAAGAAGTATCCCCTAAAATAATAATTGCTTTATTGCCAAATATGATACACAAAACGCAACACACAAAGTAAAAAGGAAGCAATGAAATGTACTAGACTAATTAAAAGAGAAACATTTTACACATTATATAAAATTATGCTAGTGCAGACAATACTAATATACGCGTATATTCAGAACAAGAAACTTTTTTTTGTAACGAACAAAATAAAGACAAAAACTGTTTCTTGCTGTATTGTGAACATCTTGAAAACTTCCATAACGTAAGAAAAAGTTTTCTCAAATGTTTTAAACAGATTAGTTTTTGTTTTGTTTTGTTTTTAATGTATAAGTTTCACTGCAAGCGTAATTGTCCTTCCTCTAGAGTGTACGACTAACTTGCAAATACATACTGCATTCAAAAAGTTCCGAGACTAACGCTATTAAGGACACAACTTTTCAGATAAATGAAATTTTATTATTTATTATTCAACATACAACCCTTTCCTCTCTATACAGATTTTAGATCGCTCATACAATCGTTGAAAGGCATGCGCATAGTTCTCCTTCGAAATCGTGTTTAAAACAGCTGTCACATTCTTCTGAATTGTCTCTACGTTATCAAAACGCTGCCCCTTGAGTGCCACCTTCCGCTTAGGGAACAGAAAGAAGTCAGCCGGAGCCAAATCTGGTGAGTAGGGTGGATGGTTAATCAGGGTAACTGTTTTTCCAGCGAGAAATTGTGAGACAATCAATGATGAGTGGACTGATTGTCATGCAGAAGAAACCACTCCCCTGATCGGTACATTTCTGGCCTAACACTGCGAATTCTTTTCAAAAGGCGATCAAGTACCTCTTTGTAAAATGGTCCAGTTACAGTCTGGCCGGGTGGCAAGAATTCTTTGTGGATCAGTCCCCTTGAATCAAAAAATGTGATCAGCATTGTTTTCACTTTTAATTTTGTGGCCCTCACTTCCATGGGTCTGCCATCTCCTGGGTCGCGGCATTCAGCTGTTTGACGTTTGGTAGATGGGTCATACTGGAAACACCACGATTCGTCGCCTGTGACAATGTTCTGTAAGAAATTCGGGTTGTCATCGGCCCATTCAACGAGGCTTCGCGACGCTTCCACACGTTGTTCTTTTTGCTCTGCTGTTAACGAGTGTGGAACGAACCTGGCACACAGTTTCCGTTTGCCGAGTACGTCATGCACGATAGTCTAAATACTACCCACACTGATGCCGATCTCTTCTGATAAAATCTGGACGCTCAGCCGACGGTTGACGGACAGTGCAGCACAGACACGCTTGACATTCTCGTCAGTCACGATTGTGGAGGGGCGCCCATCTCTTGGATCATCTTCTAGAGACTCACGACCATTTTTAAAACGCGCATACCACTCGAACACTTTGCTACGACTTAAACAACCTTTTCCATATGCAAGTTGCATCATCGAAAACGTTTCTGTTACACATTTTCCACATTTAAAACAAAATTATATTGCAGCTCTTTGCTCCATCTCGAAAATTATGACAACAAGGAAAAACCAGAAAAAACTTAAAAGTGTCGTTGTTTACTATGGAATGAGTCCTCAACAATGCAATTGTCACAGGAAGTGGGTGATGATTTTCACATAGTGTTCCAGCTGTGACACAGAGATAGCTCCATCTGTATGTCAATAGCAGTATCAGTCCCGGGACATTTTGAACGCACTGTGTATGTACGTAATGCTTTGTGAAAATATTTATATTGTCTGAAAAAAAGTATGTTAATCCGTCATATGATGAACCGTAAGTAAAGTTTATTATACAATACATAACTTGAATGTACTAATCAGATTATACTGTAGTAGATACTGAATTGCCATATTCAGTACAATCTATAAAACTATATAATATTCATTGACTACGGCAAACTAACAATAATGTCTGTTTTTTTATTTTAAAAAGTGATAACATTATAATATATAAATATTAAATGTACAAATTAAAAATAATAAAAACAGTATACAGAAAAAGTGTTTAAAAATAATAATATTTTAAACTTTTCGTTTCAGTCCTAATCGTGGGCCACCTCGATATCCAGTCGAACATGACTATGGACTGTAAGTATAGTTTATATTTCATGCTTTCTTCGTATTTTATATCTTCTAATCAGAAAATAAACTGGCATATCCAAAACAATCTACATTATATCATTTATTGGCTACAGCATACAAGCAATACAGTCCCTTCTTTTCCTTCTAAATATATCAATTATTATAATATAATAATACAAAACATTGTAATTTGGAAACAAAAAATAAAGTCGATTATACAACTTGGTTTAGTGTAAACCATATCAATGGAAACTATATGAAAAAATGCTGTAATGAACGCTACAATACCTGCTTAAATGAATTACTTACTGTTGCTTACACTTTATTTTAAAATCTAGCACTGAGTGTCAGTACTTTCAAGGGCAACGAGTTTACTTTTTCATAAAGAAGTATCCCCTAAAATAATAATTGCTTTATTGCCAAATATGATACACAAAACGCAACACACAAAGTAAAAAGGAAGCAATGAAATGTACTAGACTAATTAAAAGAGAAACATTTTCCACATTATATAAAATTATGCTAGTGCAGACAATACTAATATACGCGTATATTCAGAACAAGAAACTTTTTTTGTAACGAACAAAATAAAGACAAAAACCGTTTCTTGCTCTATTGTCAACATCTTGAAAACTTCCATAACGTAAGAAAAAGTTTTCTCAAATGTTTTAAACAGATTAGTTTTTTTTTGTTTTGTTTTTAATGTATAAGTTTCACTGCAAGCGTAATTGTCCTTCCTCTAGAGTGTACGACTAACTTGCAAATACATACTGCATTCAAAAAGTTCCGGGACTAACGCTATTAATGACACAACTTTTCGGGTAAATGAAATTTTATTATTTATTATTCAACATACATCCCTTCCCTCTCTATACAGATTTTAGATCACTCATACAATCGTTGAAAGGCATGCGCATAGTTCTCCTTCGAAATCGTGTTTAAAACCGCTGTCACATTCTTCTGAATTGTCTCTACGTTATCAAAACGCTGCCCCTTCAGTGCCACCTTCCGCTTAGGGAACAGAAAGAAGTCAGCCGGAGCCAAATCTGGTGAGTAGGGTGGATGGTTAATCAGGGTAACTGATTTTCCAGCGAGAAATTGTGAGACAATCAATGATGAGTGGACTGATTGTCATGCAGAAGAAACCACTACCCTGATCGGTACATTTCTGGCCTAACACTGCGAATTCTTTTCAAAAGGCGATCAAGTACCTCTTTGTAAAATGGTCCAGTTACAGTCTGGCCGGGTGGCAAGAATTCTTTGTGGATCAGTCCCCTTGAATCAAAAAATGTGATCAGCATTGTTTTCACTTTTGATTTTGTGGCCCTCACTTCCATGGGTCTGCCATCTCCTGGGTCGCGGCATTCAGCTGTTTGACGTTTGGTAGATGGGTCATACTGGAAACACCACGATTCGTCGCCTGTGACAATGTTCTGTAAGAAATTCGGGTTGTCATCGGCCCATTCAACGAGGCTTCGCGACGCTTCCACACGTTGTTCTTTTTGCTCTGCTGTTAACGAGTGTGGAACGAACCTGGCACACAGTTTCCGTTTGCCGAGTACGTCATGCACGATAGTGTAAATACTACCCACACTGATGCCGATCTCTTCTGATAAAATCTGGACGCTCAGCCGACGGTTGACGGACAGTGCAGCACAGACACGCTTGACATTCTCGTCAGTCACGCTTGTGGAGGGGCGCCCATCTCTTGGATCATCTTCTAGAGACTCACGACCATTTTTAAAACGCGCATACCACTCGAACACTTTGCTACGACTTAAACAACTTTTTCCATATGCAAGTTGCATCATCGAAAACGTTTCTGTCACACTTTTTCCACATTTAAAACAAAATTATATTGCAGCTCTTTGCTCCATCTCGAAAATTATGACAACAAGGAAAAACCAGAAAAAACTTAAAAGTGTCGCTGTTTACTATGGAATGAGTCCTCAACAATGCAATTGTCACAGGAAGTGGGTGATGGTTTTCGCATAGTGTTCCAGCTGTGACACAGAGATAGCTCCATCTGTATGTCAATAGCAGTATCAGTCCCGGGACTTTTTGAACGCACTGTGTATGTACGTAATGCTTTGTGAGAATATTTATATTGTCTGAAAAAAAGTATGTTAATCCGTCATATGATGAACCGTAAGTAAAGTTTATTATACAATACATAACTTGAATGTACTAATCAGATTATACTGTAGTAGATACTGAATTGCCATATTCAGTACAATCTATAAAACTATATAATATTCATTGACTACGGCAAACTAACGATAATGTCTGTTTTTTTATTTTAAAAAGTGAAAACATTATAATATATAAATATTAAATGTACAAATTAAAAATAATAAAAACAGTATACAGAAAAAGTGTTTAAAAATAATAATATTTTAAACTTTTCGTTTCAGTCCTAATCGTGGGCCACCTCGATATCCAGTCGAACATGACTATGGATTGTAAGTATAGTTTATATTTCATGCTTTCTTCGTATTTTATATCTTCTAATCAGAAAATAAACTGGCATATCCAAAACAATCTACATTATGTCATTTATTGGCTACAGCATACAAGCAATACAGTCCCTTCTTTTCCTTCTAAATATATCAATTATTATAATATAATAATACAAAACATTGTAATTTGGAAACAAAAAATAAAGTCGATTATACAACTTGGTTTAGTGTAAACCATATCAATGGAAACTATATGAAAAAATGCTGTAATGAACGCTACAATACCTGCTTAAATGAATTACTTACTGTTGCTTACACTTTTATTTTAAAATCTAGCACTGAGTGTCAGTACTTTCAAGGGCAACGAGTTTACTTTTTCATAAAGAAGTATCCCCTAAAATAATAATTGCTTTATTGCCAAATATGATACACAAAACGCAACACACAAAGTAAAAAGGAAGCAATGAAATGTACTAGACTAATTAAAAGAGAAACATTTTCCACATTATATAAAATTATGCTAGTGCAGACAATACTAATATACGCGTATATTCAGAACAAGAAACTTTTTTTGTAACGAACAAAATAAAGACAAAAACCGTTTCTTGCTCTATTGTCAACATCTTGAAAACTTCCATAACGTAAGAAAAAGTTTTCTCAAATGTTTTAAACAGATTAGTTTTTTTTTGTTTTGTTTTTAATGTATAAGTTTCACTGCAAGCGTAATTGTCCTTCCTCTAGAGTGTACGACTAACTTGCAAATACATACTGCATTCAAAAAGTTCCGGGACTAACGCTATTAATGACACAACTTTTCGGGTAAATGAAATTTTATTATTTATTATTCAACATACATCCCTTCCCTCTCTATACAGATTTTAGATCACTCATACAATCGTTGAAAGGCATGCGCATAGTTCTCCTTCGAAATCGTGTTTAAAACCGCTGTCACATTCTTCTGAATTGTCTCTACGTTATCAAAACGCTGCCCCTTCAGTGCCACCTTCCGCTTAGGGAACAGAAAGAAGTCAGCCGGAGCCAAATCTGGTGAGTAGGGTGGATGGTTAATCAGGGTAACTGATTTTCCAGCGAGAAATTGTGAGACAATCAATGATGAGTGGACTGATTGTCATGCAGAAGAAACCACTACCCTGATCGGTACATTTCTGGCCTAACACTGCGAATTCTTTTCAAAAGGCGATCAAGTACCTCTTTGTAAAATGGTCCAGTTACAGTCTGGCCGGGTGGCAAGAATTCTTTGTGGATCAGTCCCCTTGAATCAAAAAATGTGATCAGCATTGTTTTCACTTTTGATTTTGTGGCCCTCACTTCCATGGGTCTGCCATCTCCTGGGTCGCGGCATTCAGCTGTTTGACGTTTGGTAGATGGGTCATACTGGAAACACCACGATTCGTCGCCTGTGACAATGTTCTGTAAGAAATTCGGGTTGTCATCGGCCCATTCAACGAGGCTTCGCGACGCTTCCACACGTTGTTCTTTTTGCTCTGCTGTTAACGAGTGTGGAACGAACCTGGCACACAGTTTCCGTTTGCCGAGTACGTCATGCACGATAGTGTAAATACTACCCACACTGATGCCGATCTCTTCTGATAAAATCTGGACGCTCAGCCGACGGTTGACGGACAGTGCAGCACAGACACGCTTGACATTCTCGTCAGTCACGCTTGTGGAGGGGCGCCCATCTCTTGGATCATCTTCTAGAGACTCACGACCATTTTTAAAACGCGCATACCACTCGAACACTTTGCTACGACTTAAACAACTTTTTCCATATGCAAGTTGCATCATCGAAAACGTTTCTGTCACACTTTTTCCACATTTAAAACAAAATTATATTGCAGCTCTTTGCTCCATCTCGAAAATTATGACAACAAGGAAAAACCAGAAAAAACTTAAAAGTGTCGCTGTTTACTATGGAATGAGTCCTCAACAATGCAATTGTCACAGGAAGTGGGTGATGGTTTTCGCATAGTGTTCCAGCTGTGACACAGAGATAGCTCCATCTGTATGTCAATAGCAGTATCAGTCCCGGGACTTTTTGAACGCACTGTGTATGTACGTAATGCTTTGTGAGAATATTTATATTGTCTGAAAAAAAGTATGTTAATCCGTCATATGATGAACCGTAAGTAAAGTTTATTATACAATACATAACTTGAATGTACTAATCAGATTATACTGTAGTAGATACTGAATTGCCATATTCAGTACAATCTATAAAACTATATAATATTCATTGACTACGGCAAACTAACGATAATGTCTGTTTTTTTATTTTAAAAAGTGAAAACATTATAATATATAAATATTAAATGTACAAATTAAAAATAATAAAAACAGTATACAGAAAAAGTGTTTAAAAATAATAATATTTTAAACTTTTCGTTTCAGTCCTAATCGTGGGCCACCTCGATATCCAGTCGAACATGACTATGGATTGTAAGTATAGTTTATATTTCATGCTTTCTTCGTATTTTATATCTTCTAATCAGAAAATAAACTGGCATATCCAAAACAATCTACATTATGTCATTTATTGGCTACAGCATACAAGCAATACAGTCCCTTCTTTTCCTTCTAAATATATCAATTATTATAATATAATAATACAAAACATTGTAATTTGGAAACAAAAAATAAAGTCGATTATACAACTTGGTTTAGTGTAAACCATATCAATGGAAACTATATGAAAAAATGCTGTAATGAACGCTACAATACCTGCTTAAATGAATTACTTACTGTTGCTTACACTTTATTTTAAAATCTAGCACTGAGTGTCAGTACTTTCAAGGGCAACGAGTTTACTTTTTCATAAAGAAGTATCCCCTAAAATAATAATTGCTTTATTGCCAAATATGATACACAAAACGCAACACACAAAGTAAAAAGGAAGCAATGAAATGTACTAGACTAATTAAAAGAGAAACATTTTCCACATTATATAAAATTATGCTAGTGCAGACAATACTAATATACGCGTATATTCAGAACAAGAAACTTTTTTTTGTAACGAACAAAATAAAGACAAAAACTGTTTCTTGCTCTATTGTCAACATCTTGAAAACTTCCATAACGTAAGAAAAAGTTTTCTCAAATGTTTCAAACAGATTAGTTTTTTTTTGTTTTGTTTTTAATGTATATGTTTCACTGCAAGCGTAATTGTCCTTCCTCTAGAGTGTACGACTAACTTGCAAATACATACTGCATTCAAAAAGTTCCGGGACTAACGCTATGAATGACACAACTTTTCAGGTAAATGAAATTTTATTATTTATTATTCAACATACATCCCTTCCCTCTCTATATAGATTTTAGATCACTCATACAATCGTTGAAAGGCATGCGCATAGTTCTCCTTCGAAATCGTGTTTAAAACAGCTGTCACATTCTTCTGAATTGTCTCTACGTTATCAAAACGCTGCCCCTTCAGTGCCACCTTCCGCTTAGGGAACAGAAAGAAGTCAGCCGGAGCCAAATCTGGTGAGTAGGGTGGATGGTTAATCAGGGTAACTGATTTTCCAGCGAGAAATTGTGAGACAATCAATGATGAGTGGACTGATTGTCATGCAGAAGAAACCACTCCCCTGATCGGTACATTTCTGGCCTAACACTGCGAATTCTTTTCAAAAGGCGATCAAGTACCTCTTTGTAAAATGGTCCAGTTACAGTCTGGCCGGGTGGCAAGAATTCTTTGTGGATCAGTCCCCTTGAATCAAAAAATGTGATCAGCATTGTTTTCACTTTTGATTTTGTGGCCCTCACTTCCATGGGTCTGCCATCTCCTGGGTCGCGGCATTCAGCTGTTTGACGTTTGGTAGATGGGTCATACTGGAAACACCACGATTCGTCGCCTGTGACAATGTTCTGTAAGAAATTCGGGTTGTCATCGGCCCATTCAACGAGGCTTCGCGACGCTTCCACACGTTGTTCTTTTTGCTCTGCTGTTAACGAGTGTGGAACGAACCTGGCACACAGTTTCCGTTTGCCGAGTACGTCATGCACGATAGTGTAAATACTACCCACACTGATGCCGATCTCTTCTGATAAAATCTGGACGCTCAGCCGACGGTTGACGGACAGTGCAGCACAGACACGCTTGACATTCTCGTCAGTCACGCTTGTGGAGGGGCGCCCATCTCTTGGATCATCTTCTAGAGACTCACGACCATTTTTAAAACGCGCATACCACTCGAACACTTTGCTACGACTTAAACAACTTTTTCCATATGCAAGTTGCATCATCGAAAACGTTTCTGTCACACTTTTTCCACATTTAAAACAAAATTATATTGCAGCTCTTTGCTCCATCTCGAAAATTATGACAACAAGGAAAAACCAGAAAAAACTTAAAAGTGTCGCTGTTTACTATGGAATGAGTCCTCAACAATGCAATTGTCACAGGAAGTGGGTGATGGTTTTCACATAGTGTTCCAGCTGTGACACAGAGATAGCTCCATCTGTATGTCAATAGCAGTATCAGTCCCGGGACTTTTTGAACGCACTGTGTATGTACGTAATGCTTTGTGAGAATATTTATATTGTCTGAAAAAAAGTATGTTAATCCGTCATATGATGAACCGTAAGTAAAGTTTATTATACAATACATAACTTGAATGTACTAATCAGATTATACTGTAGTAGATACTGAATTGCCATATTCAGTACAATCTATAAAACTATATAATATTCATTGACTACGGCAAACTAACGATAATGTCTGTTTTTTTATTTTAGAAAGTGAAAACATTATAATATATAAATATTAAATGTACAAATTAAAAATAATAAAAACAGTATACAGAAAAAGTTTTTAAAAATAATAATATTTTAAACTTTTCGTTTCAGTCCTAATCGTGGGCCACCTCGATATCCAGTCGAACATGACTATGGATTGTAAGTATAGTTTATATTTCATGCTTTCTTCGTATTTTATATCTTCTAATCAGAAAATAAACTGGCATATCCAAAACAATCTACATTATATCATTTATTGGCTACAGCATACAAGCAATACAGTCCCTTCTTTTCCTTCTAAATATATCAATTATTATAATATAATAATACAAAACATTGTAATTTGGAAACAAAAAATAAAGTCGATTATACAACTTGGTTTAGTGTAAACCATATCAATGGAAACTATATGAAAAAATGCTGTAATGAACGCTACAATATCTGCTTAAATGAATTACTTACTGTTGCTTACACTTTATTTTAAAATCTAGCACTGAGTGTCAGTACTTTCAAGGGCAACGAGTTTACTTTTTCATAAAGAAGTATCCCCTAAAATAATAATTGCTTTATTGCCAAATATGATACACAAAACGCAACACACAAAGTAAAAAGGAAGCAATGAAATGTACTAGACTAATTAAAAGAGAAACATTTTCCACATTATATAAAATTATGCTAGTGCAGACAATACTAATATACGCGTATATTCAGAACAAGAAACTTTTTTTTGTAACGAACAAAATAAAGACAAAAACTGTTTCTTGCTCTATTGTCAACATCTTGAAAACTTCCATAACGTAAGAAAAAGTTTTCTCAAATGTTTCAAACAGATTAGTTTTTTTTTTGTTTTGTTTTTAATGTATATGTTTCACTGCAAGCGTAATTGTCCTTCCTCTAGAGTGTACGACTAACTTGCAAATACATATGTATGTACGTAATGCTTTGTGAGAATATTTATATTGTCTGAAGAAAAGTATGTTAATCCGTAATATGATGAACCGTAAGTAAAGTTTATTATACAATACATAACTTGAATGTACTAATCAGATTATAGTAGATACTGAATTGCCATATTCAATACAATCTTTGAAACTATATAATATTCATTGACTACAGCAAACTAACGATAATGTCTGTTTTTTATTTTAAAAAGTGAAAACATTATAATATATAAATATTAAATGTACAAATTAAAAATAATAAAAACAGTATACAGAAAAAGTGTTTAAAAATAATAATATTTTAAACTTTTTGTTTCAGTCCTTCCCCTGGGCCAACTCCAGTCGAACATGACGATGGATTGTAAGTATAGTTTATATTTCATGCTTTCTTCGTATTTTATATCTTCTAATCAGAAAATAAACTGACATTTCCAAAACAATCTACATTATATCATTTATTGGCTACAGCATACAAGCAATACAGTCCCTTCTTTTCCTTCTAAATATATCAAGAAATATAATATAATAATACAAAACATTGTAATTTGGAAACAAAAAATAATGTCCGTAAAATGATGAACCGTAAGTAAAGTTTATTATACAATACATAACTTGACTGTACTAATCAGATTATAGTAGATACTGAATTGCCATATTCAGTACAATCTATAAAACGATATAATATTCATTGACTACAGCAAACTAACGATAATGTCTGTTTTTAAGAGTGGTTGCGCAGGTGGGAAAGAAAAGTCGTCAGAAGGATAACCTGGTGTAGTGAACGTTTAAGAAACATGGAGAATAAGGATAAATGCAGAAATCCAGCAAATCTAACGAGAACAAGATATTATCACTGACATTAAGAAAAGTAGAATTCTGTGGCAGGGCATGTCCAGAGAATGCTAGAGACATCTACATTAAAGAAAATTTTTACGGGGAGACCTGGTGAAAGAAGAAGAAGCAGTCGGCCCAGAAAACGATAGTTGCATGACCTTGAGGACGATCTGCGCAAGCTCGTAATCGTCTTACGACCTGCGGTGTAAGAAGGATGAGACTCTGAGATCGAGACGTCTGGAGGCAGATTGTCCAGAAGACCAAGGCTCTCCAAGAGCTGTAGCGCCAATTTGAAAGAGAGAGAGAGTGAGAGAGTGAGAGAGAGAGAGTGAGAAAGAGAGAGAGAGAGAGAGTGAGAGAGAGTGAGAGTGAGAGAGCAGATAAAAGGAAGCCGAAGCCCATGATGGAGAGGAACAAAATTGGAAAGGGTTACTTGTGTCGCACAGAATACGGAGATAGACAAATTCATCGAAAGCTGGAAGAATATTTACTTGCAATTAGTTCAACTTCGATTACTGAAGTTTAAAGAAAGGATTCGCTATCTGTATCTTTCCTCTACATCCCGACTTAACTCACTGGGGACTTGGATGGATGCTTGAAACTATTATTGTTTACGCTGTAAAGCAGGGAAGATTACATTGTATTTACAAAATAAGTTATCCACTCTAATTCTTTATTTGTAGTTTAATTGTATTTTGTTTTTCTATAGAGCGTATTTCACTAGTGTTAAGTTATATTTTGATAGTTTTTAACATATAAATGTATGTATATTTCCAGATGTTTAAGGTAATAAATCTGAGCACGAGTAATTAGTATATAGCAATACCATTATGCCGCATTGAATATCTATTATAAGTCATATGCTAACCAATAAGTGTAGCTGTAGGTAAAGTTGTAAATAGAATGTGTTATAACATTTTGCTAAGACATTTACTTACCTCCTTGGAAAAGTATCTGGTTTCGGTTTCGGGTCTTCGAATCGGGGGTAACGATCGTAACTAAAATAGAAATGTATACACATAATATAAAAAGTTATATGACAAATAATAAACAACTAAAACAATTTAAAATCTAAATATATCATTTATCATAGGATGAATAAGACTTCTTTTTTTATTTTGAGGTTGAGCGTTTGCAAAACATTACTGGCGTCTGACTGTGTTTGACAGCATCATTTCTTTCTAAATCTTTTTCAGGTATTATTAGTTGAAAGATTTTCTTAGCCTTGTGCTTTTAAAATATTAATTTACGTAATATTCCATCCACATAGAATGGTGTTTTTTATACAGTTAGCCTTTGCCATGCAATAACTCCTTGTGAGACAAGCTCAGTCGTATTTTGTTTACATTACTAACCCCTTTGTGGCGTTCAGAACAGAATGTGGTGTGACCTCTACATTGATATACCCTAGCTTTTGCAGGTTGATCAGTTTTAAGGCCTGTTTTTAATTCGGGGTCTCTATGAGCAACTTTTCAGATGGCTGATCCAGCGCAACCGATGACTACTTTGCTATCAGGAAGGGGCTTACTTTTGCATTGTCACTTTCCTTTCTTTTAGCAACTACATACTGCCGTTACATTGGCAGACAATGTTAGAAATTTGTCAGCATTTAGTAAGGAGTAAGGAGTAAGCAGTACTAAGCTAGGTGTCTTTTTCTCTTCACCGTCCAAAGAGCACTATTTTCTAGACGAGGGTTTTAAGAGATCCGACAACGTCAGAATTAATTTGAGAACTTTGCATTTGAGTGCAACGAGTCTCGTGTAAATAACCAAACCACCGCAGCAGAGCTCTGGGGTAACGCAGTTAGGACTACATTCAACACGACTCACTAACCTAGAGCCATCCACTCACTGGCACGATCGGTCCAACTGTGGGTTACCTTTTCAACCTTGTCGAACTCACATACCAGTGTTATGTTAGTCAGCTAAAGAGTAACAGCTGTCCCCACCCCCATGAGGTAAAGATGTTGTAGGCTCGGGCGTAGGGTTGGGTTTCTGTGTTGGGGGGGGGGCATTATCATCATCATCATCATCATCATCATCAAAACACGGCATAGACAAGGCACTGCCTGTTCCATCTTTAAAGATCCTCCAGCCATCTCTTCCTGGGTCTACCCACACTCCTGTGTCCTACAGGTTTGTATTTCCAGATTTGTTTGGCTCGTCTGGAATCGGACATTCTTTCTAAATATTTTTTCTACAGTTGTTTGTAATCTTTACATTGTTCATTCTAGTTAAAAACTTGTAACTTTTCCCTTATGACCTCATTCTTTATGCGGTAAAATTTAGAACATCTTTTAGACCTTTCCGAGGCCTGTATTTTATTGTCTTGTTCGTTGGTTGTTTTTCATAATTTACACCCATAGGACAATAGAGGGACTGCCATAACTTTGTGGAACTTTAATTTTGTATCTTAAAGTATCTTGTTTCTAAAAATACTGTTGATTGCCCCACAGATCGTCTCGAACTTGCCTAAATTAACATCTATATCATAATTCCTATATTAGCCAATATCATTTCCCAAATAATTAAAATGGCTCACCTGTTCTAGAATCGATCATTAATCATTATTTTTGTTCTTATTCGTTCCTTGCCTTGAAATGCCATTACCTTTGTTTTTATGGTGGAGGTTTTCATATTGTATTGTTTGCAAATCTGATGAAGCTTAAAAACAGATTTTTGCAAATCAGATTCTGTACTTTGAATTGCAAGCAAGTCGTCAGAAAACAACTGCACATTCAATTATCAGTCTCGTAATAACTTAATACCAGGGTTTACTAGATGTTTCCATTTCCTTGCCAGATCGACAATATAAATGTTAAAGAGTAGATGATATACTTCACTCTTTTCTAGCACCTTGATTGAGAAATATTTGTTGACATATCATACAATTATTTTTAACAGCCATTCTTGTTTCGATACATATGCCTTGAATAGTTCTCATAAGTTGCTGTGGGTATTCCCGTTCTTCTAATATTGGCCACATCACATTTCTATAGGCTATACTCTATCAAAAGGCCTTCTCAAAGTCAAAGATTATTCGGCGTTTTCGTAATTTTTCTTTTACCTATTTTATTTTTAAAGATATACCAAAACCGTGATAATGATTTTTTGTCACCTCCCCTTGGCGTAATTTATTTAACTTGATTTTATCTAATACTGAATATATTTCGCTCGAAACAGTGAGCGAGCTCTGCAGCTTAGACAACTTACTAGTATAATTTGTTTAAGATATACTGATACGTACTATTGATTAATGTGTGCACATGTGTATTTCAGAGATATTGACACCGATGATGATGATTTTCCCATTTATGATGAATGGAGCCAACCGTAAGTAAAGTATAATATTCTTACACACACATACACACTACATCCTTATTTACACCATCCCTTACACACACACGCGCGCGCGCATGTAGGCCTTTAGCACTTCATTTCTTTGTTGTCACGCTAGTACTGACACGTCTCGTGACGGAACCTGTGGAACAGTTCAATTAATTCATTAGAAGTTATTAGCAATTAGGTGGTCAGTGTTGGCAGTCAAATATATTGACTTTGGACGCCACAGTAAACAATCGTAACACAGGTCACAAAAGCGAAAAACGTAGCACAAAAGAGATTAACTGTTTCAACTTTATTATCAGTCAAAGTATAATTTGTGATACTTATTATAAAGTGGGTTTTTTCTTCTTAAAGGATTTAGCAGCAAACAGTGATAAGTGTGTAACCTACTTTCAGGCCCCAACAGCCTCCAGTCTCAAAAGTTATCAGTTATCTGTAAAAATTGGAAGTATACGTGGCTAATTCACTATTGATTTCGGCAAACAAATAATTGAAATTACGTTACGCACTGCAGTATATTTAAACTTTAGGATTGATTTCTCACATCATCATAAAATTGAAGATTGAAATTAAAGTAAAATTGTAATTGTCTCCTAGTGATTCACTGGAAGATATAATATTAATGTCCATAATGCCATGTAAATGAATTTACATTTTTGGAAGCAGCCATTCAAAAATCACATACATCTGATACACTGGGTTGATTAGAGTTAAACGACACAGGTGTACGCGTAAGATGATGACGTGACTATTAACAGCAGAAATAAAAGCGGCTTAGATGAGAATTAATTAAAATAGATAGTGAAGCACAAAAGAGGATTATGAAAATAAATGAGTGTAAAACTTAGTACTTGGAACTTTGAACAAAAGTGCTAATGTAATAGAATTAGAGGAATTAGAAGAAGGCCTAGGGAAAGATGAATAGATGAGATAGATGATTATTTGAGAAGTATAAACGTGAGAGGCTGTTGCAGGATGCTTGGTGACAGGATGGCATGAAAGAAAATCATTGATGACACTGTGGGTTGTGATGTCAGAAGAAGAAGAAGAAGAAGAAGAAGAATCTCAGAAAAGTAATAAAAGAAAAATGAATAAGTGTCCATGTATGTACAGAGAAGAGTTGAAATAGTCAATAACAAGTCTAAGCGATAGGAAATCTATGGGTTTTGGTGAGTTAGTTTATGTTCAATAAAGCTGATAAGGCAAAAAACTGTATTAACGCAATAATCTTAAAGAAGTTTAAAGCAATGAAGATTAATAAGGAAAGCATACTGAATAAAAAGGCAACAGTAACAACAAACGTAGAAGAAATTAAGATTATATCTATGTAAAGAATACATAAAGGAATTACTATTTCTTTGAGTAAGTGTACAGAAGAATGCGTGGTCTTCACTAAGCACGCATGCATATGTGCTGTGTCATTCAAAGAACACTGAGTGGTAAAAGCAATGTGAAGAACAAAATACGGAACCGTATATTTCAGGGAAGATTTGGAGATGATAATTCTGAAGAGTTATTGGCTAAAGAAGAGCTTATAAAGTAATTCTAACGACATGGAAACGAAAGATATCAAAATTGATAGAGCACGTATTATATTCAGAGAATGATAACTGCGGAGGAGAGGAACATTGGAGGAAAAAGGACCAGAAAAAGGAAGATGATCTGAAGAACGGTTAGCGATATAGAAATCTTGAGAACAGTGGACGGAGCAAAGCATATGTCACCTGTAAGTAGCCAGTTCTACTGAAGAAAAGAAATAATAAGTTATATATACCTATATATGTGTATTATCTGATGTAGGCCTACATATTGCAATTAATAAGCGTGTCAGTGTTGTCTACTTAATACAGTATAACTCTCCATAATAAGGACAAATAATATACCATACAGGAGTGTTAGATGTATTATTATTATTATTATTATTATACATTATAAGAAACGCGCGCGCGCACGGACACACACACACACACACAATACTTTTTACTATATTCCTTACCATACAATATGTACCTACATTCCTATTGTATCCTTTACTGTTCAATACCTATGCTGTGTACACAATCGTTTTTACACAAATTAACACTTCTCTATCTTTAATAACACTGGAACTCACTGGAAACACTGGCCTCATTATGCAAATCAGCCACAGTTAAAAATAGCGTTCAGTAGACGTAAAATATAAAATGAATATTAAACAATAACTCTTTTATATTAATTAATAAGTTGTGTTATTGGCTAGAATTACAAACAGAATTAACACTCTTGCACAACACTACAGAAAAATTACTCCGTTTAGCGTTTCCAAGCTTCACAGCTCATCGTCAGATCGGAAATAACCTTCCGATTATTCCATCCGATTCCGATCGGGTTATTTCCGATCTGATGATGATCTGTGAAGCTCGAACGCGCAAATCAGAGTAATTTTTCTATAGTGGTGTGCAACAGTGTTAATTTTCTTCCTTTTATGTTAGTTGAGTGTATGAAAGTTTTACAAAATTACATTAATTAATTTTGTAATCACGTCCTTAAGAAATTGATTAATTACTAAATGCTTAATTACTAAATTTGAAATTAGGACATTCTCATTCATTGCGTTTTGTTTGGTATTAATGGTTCCTGGTCAAAAAATGGATTGTTTAAATTAACACGCCAACGAACATTTGATATATACAAAACACATTGGAAATATTATTTATCTTGTTAGTTTCGATGCAATGAGCAGAGCTGTACAGATAAGCTCAGATTGTAGCGAGTCTCTTAGGAGTAAAAGAGAGAAAATTCAATGAAATGGGTACATGTAATCCAAAATAATAGACTACATTGAATTTTACGGTACGTTTTATTTACCATTACTCGGAAATACTGATACTAAAGATTCCTTAAACCTAGGAATACTTAATAAGGGCTAGTAAACAAAATCTGTAGTATTTACAGTGCCAACAATGCTGTAAAGAACAAATGGACAAAGTACTATCACAATTGGTCCAAGGTATTTTGCTACCCTAACGAGGAATTGAAGTTTCACCCTCCTGCCTTCCACTAAAAAAGTGGCAAAAAATACATCATAAGTGGAAGAGAAGTGATTATGAATTGTGTTACTTTATGAAGTACCTAGCCTTTTATGGCTACTGCTATGTCATAATTAAACCGCACGATTTTTAACCAAAAGTCTAGCATATTTCAAATTATTAAAATTATACGAAAGACTTTATTTCAAAATTACAATAAGATCACTAAAAGAAATTACAAAATGATTCTTGTTGAACAGATAATAATGATCAGTGAATGAACATCATTTATTATTACAATTATAAAACGAACAAAGTACATGTAATTTATAGTTTAATATATAGTTGAAGTTAATTGACGGATGCTGTTAAATTTGTAAATACAACTTAGTATGTAAAATAATGAGAAAAATTAGTGAGTTAATTGCATAGAGTTTTCCAGTTTGGCTGAAATCAGTCCTTTTAGTTTAGGTTTTTGGTCTACACGCTTTCAGTTGATATTGTGGCCAGTCCTAGTTTTTCTTTGACCAACAAAGTATCATTGCTGCCACACACTGTTATCCCAATATGACGGTTTAAACCCTAAGATTATCTAGCTGTCAGAGTTTATTAAACCCTAAGATTATCTAGCTGTCAGAGTTCATTAAACCCTAAGATTATCTAGCTGTCAGAGTTCATTAAACCCTAAGATTATCTAACTGTCAGAGTTCATTAAACTCTAAGATTATCTAGTTGTCAGAGTTCATTTATGTAATTTACACCATGTTCCATATACCGTATAATTATTTAAGAATAATATTTTATACTATAAAGCAGGTTAATTACCTTCTGTCACGTTTCTTTGGATACAATTGCGGGATTACTCGAGTTTCGATCACAACTGTGTCATCATCAGATCTTATATATAAATATGGTTAAAACTCCATTTTTCGATGTTTGTACATCACGTCAGATAATAAAAACAACAAATATCTGACGTGATGTACAAACATCGAAAAATGTTTTTTTAACTATATTTATATATAAGATCTGATGATGACACAGTTGTGATCGAAACTCGAGTAATCCCGCAATTGGATTCAAAGAAACGTGACAGAAGGTAATTAACCTGTTTTATAGTCTCAACCGTTTCTGGAGGCAAATAAAATGTTTAATATTTTATACACAAAAGTAATGAAGATTTTTATTTTTACTCGCTTTCTCAAAGTTTGCTGTCCTTGACGGCTGCCTACATCGCCTAATTGAAGGACAGGTCCTGAATACTGTGAGAACACGCTAAATTTAAAATATAGAAGAGTCTGTTATGAAATAACAATAACCATGAACATATGTAAAAGTGTTATTGATTAATTAATTGAAATGTTTTTGACAGCCATTAACATAAACACATGTGCATTTCAGAGATGACAAATATATCGACGAGCCAATAATATCAGATACCGAATATAAGTAAGTAAAGTATATTATTAATTTTGTATTAATAGCTATAATTACATCTGCTGACCAGAGCATAACGTTTGTCGTTTAATGTAAAAATGTACTGACAATAATAGGACATTCGTCTGCTTAAAATATTAAACAAGAAACAAAAATGATTTGTATAATATTGTTTGAACGGTAAATAGTCTAATATAATATTACTTTTAAAAGATACAGTTTACTTCAAAAACTCTGAAAAATTTTCAAATGAATACATCTTATTGCTACAATAATATAGCACAGATTGTAATTGATCTTAAATTTAACAAATATTCCTTTATTATAGTTTGTTCAAATATTACTTTATTAGTTTTAAAAAGTATGATTGTTACCGCTTTAGTATTGGTACTACTATTAATTTACTATAGTCAAGTAATCTTGGCTAAATTATCAAGGAATATTTTAATACTGTCTTCTATTTAATTCTTACAAGTTTGACGTTATATGTATGCTCAAAACAGTCCACAGACCGTTACTATTTTATTACCCAAGGAGTTAGACGTTGCACAGAGATTTCTAATTCTATATTTTTCTAACCCAGATATCCTGTTAAGACAGTGTCTCAAAATGAAATTATTTATTTTAGCAAAGATTTATAAATTTCAAACTCGCTGACTATTGTTCATACAGTATTTTCTAATGCCACAAAACAAAGAATTTAAAAATTCTCATGTGTCCAGCTTCCAAACTCTCCGCCTCATAGCTTGTAGAGAAATACTCTTGTTAACTTTCGTTTAGCTGTCTGATCTGTTTGTGTATTAAAGTTCATGCAATCGAATTTTTTAAACCGCTTAAATAATCAAAGACAGGAATAATTAACTTTATTTAATTATCTTTTTCTATACTTTTACCTACTTAATCAAAAACCTAATGTTCATCATGTTTCAGTATTTATATTAAGAAGCAGAGTATTTATATTAAGAAGCAGTATTTATATTAAGAAACATTACGTAAAGACAAAATTAATTAAAATACAATAAAAAAGTATTATTTACTGTATTTAGGAATTAATAACCCAGCATTAGTACTGTATTTCTCTATGGCATAGAAAATAAAAAATTAACACAATGTGATCAATTTATGTTACACAGAAAAATTAAGTGTTTACATTTAAAAATGTACACTTCAAGAGGTGTAATATAATGTAAAATAACGGATAATCGATTTAAGTCGATTAGTTAACGACTGTTTTAATGTTTATTTACTTAAGCAGCTGTTTTGTCGGTTATATTGGAAATATTTAATTTTTATGTTTTATTTATTTTAATAAATTTATAATTTTAAATAGTTTATCTTGATTTGTTTTTATTTGAGTTTGTTCTTTAATTAATAAATTTTTGTTATTGTGTTTGTAAATATCAAGATTTTCATTTTTTGGCCTTCTCATATGTTTTAATTATTTCTATATTTTCATCAAGATGACAGTTTACACCGTTGAAACACTATAATTATTAAAGAAATAGAAATATATTCTAGTAAAAAATGTATTTATTTACTATAATAATAATGGCTCCCATGTATACCACCGAAGTAGCTTAGGAGTAAGGCAGGGTAGGCTGCCTTATGTGAGCCGTACGACATACAAGGAAGGCAGTGTGGCCAGCACTACGCTTCAGCCGCCCATTATTATCCCCAGGATGTTATCCCAGGTACTCATTTTCAACAGGCTGAGTCGACCTGGGGGCTGAAAAGCGCACCTTGATTTTATGGTGCGGGCCCGGGAATCGAACCCGGTACCTCTAGGTTAGTAACCAGGTGCCATACCCACTGGTCTACTGAGCCGCCTTTTTTACTATATATATATATGTAATACAGTATTTAATATTCATAATAACTTTACCCCAAGATGTTTTTTCCTTATTTGGAACATGTTACGGAACACTCAGTGTTCCCATCATCAGCCTTGCTAATTTTGAATCCTGTGGAGTACTTTATTATTGTAACTCACTTCACTATTTTTTCCTTTTTCTTTTTTTCACTACACTGTTGTCTTAATTTGCTTAATAGCCTCACTTTTGTAGTGTAATGAAAAAAAGAAAAATGAAAAACATAGTGAAGTGAATAACAATAATTAAGTACTCCACAAGATTCAAAATTAGGAAGGCTGATGATGACTAAGTGTCCCGAAAAATGTTCCAAATAAGGAAAAAAACATCTTGAGGTAAAGAAATTATAAATATTAAATATATTATGTACATCAAGAAATAGACTGTAGCAAAAATTGTTTTGAACACACACACACACACACTGTGTGTGTGAAAACATATAATATATAATCAACGCTTTTAAATATAATGTCCAGATATTGATTTAGTATAATCAGGAACCGTTCAAATTTGAAATAAGTAATTACGTATATAAGAGTAATTCATATTATTTATGCTATACTTTAGGTATATATTTAATCACACACACACACACACACACACACACACACACACACACACACACACACACACACACACACACACACACACACACACACACACACACACACACACACACACACACACACACACACACACACACACACACACACACACACACACACACACACACACACACACACACACACACACACACACACACACACACACACACTCACACACACACACACAACAATTTGAACACGCCGGTTATTAAGTTTAACTGTTAATAAATTTAAAATGTTCTACAGAAGCAAGTGAGCATGTTGATGAAATAAATATGGAAAAGGAAGAAAGAAAAATGTGTCTTAAATATCTCTTCTACAGGCGCAATAACGGGCAATGCCTGCCGTTATTCACCTGAGTTATTCAAAATTTTCAAATTTTAGTCCGTTCAGCTTTTTTCCTAGGTTCCTCGTAGTTCTTCCTCCGGGGAGAGCCATTGTTTTATATAAACTTTGATACTGTCATTTATAATATCCTTGGTTAATTTTTCTTATTCTATCGATTCTATTGCATAGTTTTTACGTTAGTTACTAAAACATGAATAGCATTTAATCTAACTTTGTACAAAAATGAGTCTTTGCAAGATCCAATTAGAGCTCGATTTGGAAAGTGTTCGAATAAGTGTTCCTGTTTTAAGGATTCCAGACAGGATACGTTTTTAACTCTATACTGAGAAAAATATTATTAATAGTCTGGTTTATTACTTTTTCTTCTACACAAAGCAGAACGACGCTGTCTGTGATCGAGTTTTGATATTGACTTACTTTCATGCGACTTTCTAAGAAGGAGTCTTTGTAGGTATGTTTCTATAAACAAATCTGTATACGTCGTTCGCGTGCGTCATGTGCAGGGGTGACTTTTTTCACTCTTCGCCTCCTACTGACATGTCTCGTTTGTTCTGTCAGCTTTATATTAGGTTGCTAATGAAAACGGCTTAGTTTTAAACCGAATTTAAATTGTTTATAGAATGTATTAATGAATTAAGTAAAACATCATTAAAGCTGTAGCTTAAAAATAATTACATCTCGACTGCTAATTTCCTACAATTTCTAGTGTTTGTCTATTACTATTATAGATGATTTAGTGTTATTAATTTACTAGAACGTAACAACTTAACAAAAAAGTTTGACAAAAGGAAGTCTGACGTTTTCATTGAACTAGTTCATTCGTCAGTGACCGAATTTTTTTATTGGCGAACGATTTCTTTTTTGACTTGTTCGTAAGTGTCCACTAGCTTTTTAAATAACGGTGTTTCCTCATCCCGGGTGTACATTCTCCAGGCTTGTTTGTACTGGCAACTGATTGTCACAAGTTGTTACAGCCGGCTTGACCTGTGTGTTCTGTAAACAGAAGTCTGTTTTCTTCTACTTTCCAGCTGTCATTTGCCTGTCAAAAAGTGTACAGAACTTCAACTGAAACTAAGAGTACACACAGCGCTGTAAATCCGGTCAGTGTAAGTTCGGTAAGTTCGCTACCCAAGTACTGGCTCGTATTTGTAAAACTGCACTCTGACAAAGTAAAGTATTGTTTGACGGTACGATCATACTCTGTTTACATACCAGAGATGTGAAATTCGTAACAGTGGGCTTTTAGGATTAGTGAGGATGTATAGTTGTACCCAACGTGCTATAATTAAGTAGAGAATGAAACTGAAAACGAAATTGTGGTATTGCAAGTATCGTACTATTTCATTTACGAAACATTATCTAAAATATCGTATTGTATTGAATCACGTATATTGTCTTGTGTAATAAATACATAGTAATATAGGACTCAAATAAAACAGTTACCAAATTAAGTATTTGTATCAGAACACTTTCCCTTAATTAAGATATCACACTAGATCATAAATTATGTTTATAAAGTTAAACCTTAATTACGAAATAAATAATAGAACATTTATCACCGTACTTACATTTTGTAAAATTTATATTATAAAAGCACTGTCTGTAGACTAGATTACTTCTTATTATAAAAATTAAAAATATTGTGTCAGTGCTTTGGTTCATTCAATGTATTTTCGATAGTTCTCTTCCGAATGTGCAGTAGTTGATACGATGAGAATCCGTTTGTGTTTGCCCGGGTCCACAACTATATAATCATGTTACATCTAGCTTTCTCACTTCCACATAGGCATCTCCCGTCTCAGGTCTATCCATCTTTAGGACTGTTAACAATTTCACAGTCTGTCTGCTATTCTTTAGTCTTCTTCGTTATCCAGTCTTGTATTTCTTCGGATTTAATACTCCGTTTTGAATTGCTTCATTAACAACTTGAACTATCAATTCTGTCTCGCCATTCATTGTTCGTCGTCATGTAGGCCTAGTACCCAATGTTCACTGCTTGTGAAATCGATCTGCGGTCATAAATTTTACAATAATTTTTAAGTTCTCGGACTAGAGAGTGGCAGGCATTTGAAAGTGAAAACATCACATGCTTCAAGTTTCAATGTTATTTCAATATCTCCAGTTTGAGTGGCGATACAAAACAAGAAATCTTTTTTATATTTTGATCTTAATTTTGTGCTCTCTGTAACGTTTTGAGCCATTGGCGTCTAAGCTCAGTACAACTGAGTAGCAATAAATTATCAATGCTATTATTGTAATCGCTTATTACTTTAACCCTGACACCAAGTGCATAAGTTTTGTTTACGTAGGGGTTTTTTCACTGAATCCAAATCGTAGGGAACCATCTTTACTTGTTTATCGTTAATACTAGACCCGTTATTTTTATTTTTCACAGTACAGTAAGTGAATCTATAATCTTCTGTAAATAAAGTAATTTTTTATTTATAAATAATTTTAGAATACTCAACGTTTTGGGCAAGCGTAAGTTGGACTAAACGGAATGGTACACACAACTGATTTTTTCTGTTGTCACTAATTCGAAGTTATTGCTTATAAAAAACAGTTCCGTTTATAAACGAAAGGTTGTCGTCAATGTTATATTTTATTAATACAGTATCAATTAAAATTAGGTCAACGTACTGTGAATCGCACGCGTAGCATACATTCTATGCCATGAATTGTACTTATTTGGGATTTCACATTGTATGAAACTAGTTGCATTCAATATTATCAAAATTATTTAATCAACGTTAATCGAAATTAATACAGTGCACTTAATTATTTTTTCATTACAAAAATTATTATAAAAATGAGTAAATAATTAAAATGCAAATAATCGGATAAATGATTTTGAAAGCCTACTCAGTTAAATGTTTAAATATTTATTAAGAACTAAAAAGAACAAAAAAAAGCATTTAGTTACGTCACTTTTTTAAAGATTTTATTGATATTTTATTACTGAATAATGCATACACATGTGTATTTCAGAATCGAAGATTACGATGTTGTTCCAATTCCACCTGCTGAAGATGATGGAATTGATGAAGATACGGTTGCAGATAGAGAGCGTCAACCGTAAGTAAAAAATAATACTTTTACTGAAAGAGTGAAGCAAGTTCTGAATTTTAACCCTTTCGTTTGGTATTGCCTCTCTCTCTCTCTCTCTCTCTCTCTCTCTCTCTGTCTCTCTCTTTTTGTCTCTCTGTCCGTCTGTCTACTTCGAGTATGTCTCACGATAACTTTTTAATGCATCAGGCGGTTTTCGAAAAACTTAGCATGCATACTTGTTTTTACCATACTTGCTTTCGAAACAGAAAAACATCCAAAATAGATGGACGGTAGGTAAAAATATAAGGAGTCAAACTTTTTATTAAAAAACAGCAAGAAAACAATGTAGGCTGTCAAGTTAAAGACAATTTTAAACAGTATCTAATGTAATTAATGCTTGATGCCTTTACTTGGTGAAAATCCATTGTAAATTATAGTAAAAAATAAAACCATAAAATATTTTTGTGATTTCCACTCGTCAATTTATTAAAATTATAAAACTATGACAGCTGTTTCGGCAACACAGTGCCTTCATCAGATGGTATAAGCTGACTAACCAGCTTATATATAGTTAGTCAGCTTATACCATCTGATGAAGGCACTGTGTTGCCGAAACAGCTGTCATAGTTTTATAATTTTAATAAATTGACGAGTGGAAATCACAAAAATATTTTATGGTTTTATTTTTTACTATTATCTAATGTAATGTTAAATTTTGGAAATTTAAAACTTTAGATACCAGGCCTCAAAGAACTTATCAAAAATTTGAAAAATCATAAAATTTGCGCCGGGTATCTGATTAAAGGGAATTTTAACTCAAATCCAAACACTAGTGTTTACTCTGTTTTTTTGTTTTTAATTTAGGGGCGCCATCGTCCAAGAGTGGAGGTCACAATTTTTAAAAAAAGATATGCACGAGGGGTTTCAAGATGAAAAGGATTTTATTCATTTAACAACTCAGTATTTTTAATCATTTGACAAAACTAATATCTGACAAAATTCCTTGCAAGTTTTGGACCGCCTTCAAAAACGTCGTATGCGATTTAAAAAAAATAATAATACTGTATAATGTAAAAAACATATAATACTCTATAACATGTGTAGCAAAATTATTTAATGAAATAAACAGAGAGAGAGAGAGAGAGAGAGAGAGAGAGAGAGAGAGAGAGAGAGAGAGAGAGAGAGAGAGAGAGAGAGAGAGAGAGAGAGAGAGAGAGAGAGAGAGAGAGAGAGAGAGAGTGGTGGGGGGAGAGAGAGTGGGAGACGGGGAGAGAGAAAGAGAGTAAGAGGGAGTGGAAGAGAGGGGGAGGGAAATTTATACAATAAATTTTAGATCCTAAAATTAGTAGTATACTAGCTGCTAGATAAAGGAGTTACAACGGTGACTGGGCCATCAGTATGTTCCTGCGTATACATAGGATCATTGCGCTTTCGGGGCCTCTTGTTTTGGCCTCGATCGTCAGCAGTCTAAGCGATAACTAATAAACCATCATATTAACTAAATGACATAGTCTTTCACGGCCCGTGACATCATGATCATCGGGTAAAAACTTCCTGGCTAATTGACAGTACCCGTGGTTGGAATTTCTATTAACTGACGTTTCTTCAGAGATGGCTACCAAGTGCTATGTTCTGAAGATGGTTGGCGAGTCCAGTAACCACAGACCATGGTCAATTAGTCCGGAAGTTTTACCTACTGACCATAAAGCAGTCAATGATCAACATAGTCGATAAACAGTTGCTTGTTACCGTGTTCTTCCGCCATGACGATATACAGTTTATTAGTATTTTAGTAACTTATGTCTTATTAACTAAATTAGTTACATGCAAAAAATCAGAATTACTACTGTACATTAAAAAAGTTTATAATATTTATGTTTATACAGTACTTATATTCTGTTTATTTTCAACCATTCCTGTCGAAAACTGCAGTTCTCATTTTTTAATGTGACAAAGAGTACACGAAACAAATTGATAAACAGATAGTGCGCAAAACTAACCACAAGCGTGATAATCATTTCAACAAAAGTAACGTATACTCGATATGTGCATCATACGTGACAATACACAGCATGGTTTTATGTTGGGAAAGAAAACATTTACCTAACCTAACCTAACCTAACCTAACCTAACCTAACCTAACCTTACGTTACATTACATCAGGCCACAATGTAAAGAGGTTTATTAATGCATATCGTGTGCTGTGTTTTTTCAGAGACTATCCTGTAGAAATTGTACCTGAAGAAAAGATAGAAGATGAACAACCATCGTAAGTATTATTTTGTTTAATTTACCCAGTAAGAGTGTAGTGAGTTTAGTTGTAATAATTAAGCTTAGCAAATATACTTATTGACTATACGTTTCCAATGTTTGTACACTCGTCGTGTTGATAGCTGTGCCTCAGTAATGTGCTACTACCGACCACGTGACCATCAGCTCAACAGCTGAGATTGTGAATGTCAATGAGAAATGTTTGGAGGACGGCACAAAGGCCATGGTGCAATTCCTCTCTGAGTATTCCGAAAAAAAATATTATATATTGTAACGCAACAGAAATGCGGTCCGCAACGTTACATAAATAGAAATATTAGAAATATAATAGATAAATAAATATTTAAACCCTATACTAATACAAAGGTCAAATAAATACCTTTATCATTGTGTAGAAATGAATAAGGATGCAAGGTAGTAATAGCAATAAAACTTAAACCTGTAATATAGACAATAGTAAGAAATCAATGTTCAGTGAAAAGTAAATAAATCAAAAATACTGATAAGCATTATAAGAAAGAAACCAATATCGAAAATGTTAAAGTAAATGACAGTGAAAGTAGATAAAAATGAGTCAATAATATTCATTACTAGTTAATCGAAAGTAATGATTCTGAATTGAATAATGTTATGTTGTTACCATGAATGTTATGTTAAAGTTTGTGTTAGCTTATGAAACTTACTTGTTGATGTAATAGCAAGTAATGAAGCAATATGTATTATTTGTTTACTGTTGTAGAAAGGTGGAGGAAAGCAGTTAATTAGTATTAATTGATCTCAATTTTCTTATATGTGATCCATAGATCAAGATAAAGTTGTTGTTAGTTATAAAAAGAATAATTATTTGTGTAAATGTACATAGTTAAGGTTTGATTATGTTTGTAAACTTATGTAAAAAGGCTATAGTTGTTAACCAGATATAATCAAAGATAGATCCAAATATAATAAACACTAATAAACAGCCAATAACACTATATAACAACTCAAAATATAAAGGTTAGGTAAAGAAGTTAATAATAATTAATGAATATAGTTCAAGGAGTTAGAAAAAACGTTTGATAATTAATAATATATAATAAACCAACTCAATATAAACAAATTATGATAATGCCATAGTGCAATGATATCGATTGATAACGTTTGATATCGGAAAAATAATAATTATGAAAAGAAACAGACTAAGATTGAAAAACCAGCAGAATATATGTAGAAATTAGTAAACAAGCTATAAATAAAGTTATATTCCGATATAATGGAAGTTTAATAAGGAATGGAAGAATAATATATGAAATTATCACTATATAACAAAACATTGAAAAAGAATAAAAGTAAATTTGTTGCTAGGGACAACAAAAATTAAGATAATTTGTTGATTGGTATTATTGCATTTTATGATCTGAACGTGATGAGATTAAAACCCAAAGAAATGGTTAATATAACTAACATATTCTGAATTATTTCAATACAGTTACAAATCACAATATATGAATAATTATTTGTCTTAATTAGGCCAGCAACATTTAACCAAGTTGTATAAGTGTATCAGCTAACGATAATAAGTAATTGAATTCCAAAAGGAATGACTTGGATTGTCCAATATCAGATCAAGAAATAATGACAATTTAATTAAATATTAATAACATATAAAGAACTAACTGTGTAAAGAATTAATACTACAAACCAAACTGAAAATAATAACCATTCAGCCACATTGGACATCACAATTTACTTCATACGATAGAAAAAACGTATTTGGATCCAGAGTTTACCGAAGAACACAATCACAAGTTTGGCCATCAATAAACCAAGGGAGCAGTATTTCCAATTTAACCAGGACTAAGGATTCCACTTTATTGCCACTTGAAGAAAAGAATAAAGAAAATCATTTCCTTTCTGATCGACACGAGGCATCAATTCACGAGGTTAAAAACCAACCGCCTTCAAGAGTCGCTTCGTTCTCCGTCTGGTAATTTACAATTGTATAAATAATATTAAACACCACAACACTTTAAATTTGTGGGGGGGGTGAAGTTGATCGCCTGCACGTGGTGCCCCCTGCATAAACTAAACGATCAACAAAGGTTCGCCTAAAGCACGCTGACCAAAATGATACAAAAGAACCTTGCCAAAAACACCAACGGCCCTTTTCAGGGCCTTGACACGGACCTAAGTATCCTGTATTGGAAAGCCGGAGGTCTTAGCAACGATAAATTTTTACAATTTAAACGAAGCATCTGCCAAATTGATGTGGATCTATATGTTATAGTAGAAGCAGGCGCTGCGACTGAATTCTCTGAATTTTACCACCGGATACTGCAGCCATATTTTACCTCGATCACGACAAGTCGCCTCGGGGATAATTGTTGGAATTAAAAATAATCTCTGCTCTAAATTTGAGATAATCCATGAGATGCAAGACGATGACAAAGTGGAAATAATTCTAGCCCATATATGGAAAAATAACAAACATTTCACAGTCATAGGATTATACAACCCTCCTGGCAATATTCCATCCCTTGATGCAATTGAATCAATGATCCAAGCAAATAGCATAATCATAGGTGATTTTAACAGCCAATCACCGAGATGGGGATATGACAGGTTAACACCCGCAGGAAGACGCATAGAACTTTTCATCGACGAAAATTTTCTTGACCTGAAAGACACGCCACCAACCTTCCTGTCATTTGCTGGACAGACTTCCCGACCAGATCTCGTCCTTGCGCACCCTAACATCGCACAGAGGACAAAAGTTCACTTGATGGATGACGCAGGAGGCTGTGGACACCGCTCCATTCTCATCAAATGTGCGACAGGAAAAGCCACATACATTAACAAACGTGCCCCCCGGTGGAACTTTAGAAAAGCCGACTGGAGCGAATACGGCAGGATAACAAATGATATTATACCACACGAAATAAATTGGAAATCACCTGAAACAGCTATAGAGTCCCTGAACGATGCTATACTGAAATCTGCTCTATTATGTGTACCAAGGGGTCAAGTAAAGGGTTTTCGACCGTTCTGGAATAAAAAACTTTCATCCCTCAAGAAAACAAGAGACTCTCTGAGAAGGAAAGCAGAGAAATCTAAAGAACTATCTGACTGTATCCAACTCCGAAAATCCCAGGCCATACTACGTAAAGAAATTAAACAATCTAAAAGATCGGCCTTCAAAACCTTCTTATCGGAGCTGGATTTCCGGCGCGATGGAGCAAAAGCACACCGTTTTGTCTCAAGGCTAAATAATGACACTGAAGCCAGAGGACAACAACCTTTCAAAAACGGACTCAATCTTATCACAGATCCCAAAAAAATAGCTAACACCTTTTGCAAGCACTACGCAAATATAAGCCGAACCCGAAAGACAAGAAACGAACACAGACACCTGAATAAAAAACCTCTAATGCAGTGCCTCAACAAAACCGAACAAAAAATTTGCCTAAGCGATTTTAGCCTCTCCGAACTTGAATTTGCACTATTAAACACAAAGGGCAAGAAGGCAGCAGGAGCCGACGCAATCTACCCAGAACTCCTAAAAAATCTTGGTAACACAGCGAAACTAGCCTTGCTCAATCTCATTAATCTAACGTGGAAAACACGCGTCCCCCAGCAATGGAGGAAAGGGGAGATTATACCTATTACCAAGAAAGGAAAGCCAAGTGATACACCTGAGGGCTACCGCCCCATCACATTAACAAGTGCTTGCTGCAAGGTTGCCGAAAGAATGGTTGTGCGGCGTCTGAACCAGTTCTTTGAAATGAATGCGGTTATTGATGAATGCCAAGCAGGTTTCCGAGCGCACCGATGCACCATGGACCAAGTCGTCTACTTTGCACAAAGTGTTAAGGATGGGTACCACAAGAAAATGTCCTCCCTGGCAGTAATGGTTGACCTAAAAAACGCGTACGACACAGTCTGGAGACCCATGTTGCTTCACAAACTTGCTTTGAGTGGCGTCGCAGGTAACCTTTTTAACTGGATAGCGTCCTTCCTGAGTCAAAGACAAATTCGTGTCCGCTATAATGATTGCCTTTCAGAGTACCGAATTCAACGCCAAGGGCTACCCCAAGGTGCCATTATCAGCTGCAGCCTATTTAACCTTATGGTCAATGATATTCTGGTGGCTGTTCGGTGTGTGCCGGGAGTACAAGCGCTCCTGTATGGCGATGACCTTATCATCTGGGCAACTAGCAGCCATATCATGGGTCTTGAAGCAACTATTAATAGTGCACTTGTTAAACTAGAAGAGTGGGCCAAACTAAATGCCATGACGGTAAATACCACCAAGACGACATACCAACTTTTCTCTCTATCAACAAGGCGGCCTACGGTCAATCTGCGCTATTGTGGATCGGAACTCGAAGAGGTGAACATGTCTAAATACCTGGGTGTTAATATAGACACCAGAATGACGTGGAAGCACCATATAGAACAGTCCGCGAACAGTGCGTCCAGGCGCTGCCGGCTACTTAAACGACTCACTGCGACTACATGGGGAGCAAATCAAGATGTTCTGACAACTGCATATAAGAGCTACATTCGGCCGCTATTGGAATATGGCGCAGAAGCAACTATTACTGCCTCCAATGCAGCATGCCAGAAACTTCACTTGGTCCAAAATGCAGCCCTTAGAACGATAACTGGTGCGCCAAAATCAACTCCTATACTTGCCATGGAGTCACAACTGCAAGTCGAACCTATCCAAGTAAGACGGGAAAAGCTGTGCCTCATATCCTGGGAGAGATGTAAAAGAGCCTACCAACAACGGTGGAATAACTATAAAACAGCGACAGAAAGGCTGAAAACTCAGAAATGCCCGATTGCGATCTATGAGGAACTCCAACGCAAATATGACATAGAACCAAATGAGGCAGCACCATTTATACATCACCGTGAATTCTTTAGCCAACTCCCAAATGCTAACTTGAAACTCTTCGACCATAATAAGACCAAAACTGAGTCGAATGAAGCCGAGCTTCGTCAAGCAGCCTTACACACTGTACAAAAACATTTTCCCGCTGAGCAGTGGATACGAATCTACACAGACGGATCCTCTATACCATCTACAGGGGCAACAGGGGCTGGGTTCTACAGCTCTCTATTTGAAGGCCACCTCGCTGTAGGAGGCCGGCTAAGCAACTATGACGGAGAGGTAGCAGCCATAAAGGCAGCGTCTCTTGAGCTTGCCAAGATCTCACCACCTAACAAAGCCGTCTTCCTCATAGATTCGACTGCAGCGATTCAAAACGTGACCTCAAATGGTGATACAAACTGCTCCCTGACAATTGAGTGTAGGCGAGAACTGCAGAACCTTGTACAATTAGGCTGGCAGATTGAACTGCAATGGGTACCCAGCCATGTCAACATCATGGGAAATGAAAAAGCCGACATCCTCGCCAAAATGGGCGCAGCACTTCCTCAGCCGGAGACCCCCAGCTCATATGCATCTGCGAAAGCACGAATAAATTCCTCAATAAGCCTATGGCTAAAAGAAAAACAATTAAGAGCCTGTGTGGGAAAAAGATGGGCAACATTGGTTACGGACGGCCCCATCAACAGAACTCTACCCCGAGCAACTAGTGTTGCTCTTTTTAGAACTACAACCGGTCATGACTACCTGGCCTCCCACCTGCACCGCATTGACGTGTTGTCGTCTCCTGAATGTGTTCTCTGTGGATACGCTTCCATGAATGCGGATCACCTAATTGCATGTCCAGCCTTGATCTCAGACACGGAAGTCCAAGACGAAGATGGTACGGCAAGGCTCTCACGTCTCTACTGGTCAGCGCGCCGCCTAATGGCCCAACAGCCAAGGGTGGGCGTTGGCTAGTAAGTAAGTAAGTACTTTAAATTTGTAATATCTTGCATTCTTATCTATGTATTTTTAATCTTCCCCGCAGTTAAAAGAACCTACACACCCTGAAATAAATTAATTATATAAAAAAAAAAATTATATCACTGAATTTAAAATAAAATATTGGACCGAACAACAATCGATTAACGCAACGTATAGCCTTTCTTATATATCAAGTAAAACCAATCTTATTGAATGTTAACAAGTTGAATTAATAAAGAAACCTTGTATAATTTCAGGATCTTATTATTTGGGTATTATTTAATGAATTGGGAATAAGAATTAACAGACTAAGTGTATAATAACTAGTCACCGTACACGGTGGGTTAACCTATAACTTTCGTTTGTTTCGGAACTGCAGCGCTTGTTGCGGAATTCTCCGACACCAAAGAGAATAGAGTTAAACACGAAATTTGAAGAATTCTCTGCAAGGCAGACTAGGGCTGAGGGGAATTTTAGAATAACACACTACATATTTAAGTTACATTCACACTAACACTTGTATCTTAAATAGAGAGATAAGATAATCATAATTAACGATATTACTGTATCCAGCAACCCAGATATATAAGAAACCGAAAAAATATTAACATATTCAAAGAGAGGATAGACAGAGAGACGTCCCCGGTCTGATAAAAAATTGGCGCTCAACTAGTGTAGGGCTTAAGTTAAGTAACTATAATTATATTAATATTACTTAACCAGAGCAGGCAACTGTGGGAGAATAAAAATGCCTAATACCAGAGGTAGATCAAAGATGAGGGCAGAAGACACGGAGAAGGAAGAAGGTGAACAAGAACAGGAAATAGAAATAATAACAGATAGTGAAATGGAACAACAGACAGACGAAATAACAGAAACTGAAATAATTACAGACAAGGAAAAGGGAGTATTTGAAGAAGATGCCCAAGGGGACCAAATAGATAAAGCGGGAGCCAGAGAAGTACCAAGTTGGCAGGAGATGATGAAATTTATGGCAGAACAATTTAATAAACAGAAGGAAGAAAACAAGGAGAATTTGAGGAAACAGGATGAAAATTCAAGGAAAACAAATGAGGAAATTAAGGAAACCTCAAAACTACTTTTCAGACAAATGAAGGAAGAAATCCTACAAATGAACGAAGACAATTTAAGGCGAATGGATGAGAGAATTGAAAAAATGAACGAAGCAAGTTTAAAGCGGATTGAGGGTAAGATGGAGAAGTTTGAAAATGCTAACACACTTAGCCCAAAAGTGGATAAATACAAGGAAGAGACAAATAAAGAAATGGAGAGGTGTTTAAAGAATATGTCTAAAACACTAGACAGCACTTCCGAAGGTAATATAGTAAATCCGACCATAGAAGAGAATATCCAGAAAATAAGGAAAATATGGAGAAAGAAAATAGTCAATACAAAAGAAGAAATGGAGATGAGGAAAGGTGGATTAATTAGTGCGTTTAACATCCCAATCAATGAACGAAGGGAGTTATGTAGAGATAGGAATTATAGAAGAAACTTTATGAAAATGACCAAAATAAACCACCATGGAATTAAAACAAAAACTTTAAATAAATTTAAATATCATTTAAATAAATTGACAATCATAGAGAATATGACCACATCAATTATATCTTCAATACGGAAGATACCCGTAAAACATTTGGTAAATAGTCCAGATATCGAAGGGAATGGAAAGGTAGAGTATACAAGTGATTATGTTAGAATAGAGGAGATACGATACCTGATAATTAACAAGGAGCTAAATATGACTAAACATCCTGACTTAAATGAAGACTTTGCATCAGCCGAGTTACAGTACCAGATACACGAGAGATATGTAAAAAATGTAGAAATTGGTATGAAGACTGCAGTAATCCGGACAACGAGTGCAGTCGAATTAATGGACCATGGTTAGAAGAGGAAGTATTCAACCAGAAAAATGGGACTGATTTGCTGAAAACTGACCAGGCAACCAATTGGAAAGAATACGAAAATATTATTTAATAATAAGAATCCAATAAATCCTAAATTAAAATAAGAACAACTTATTACTAATTTTGAAAAGAAAACATTTGGAATTAAAAAGAATTTTTTGAACAATATTATATAAATAGAGAACACAGCATTCAAAAGGAAGTAAGTACGACTTACTATATAGTTATGAAGAAGGTATTAAGAAGAGTTAATGACAACCCCCAAGATTACAGAAGAAAACCAAAAATATTACTACATGTCTACGAAGAAATATTATAAATAAGGAATAATGAAACACCAAGATAAACATTTTTTTATATCAAAAGTACCTATGCAAAATAGTAAAAGAAAAATAATATGACCTAAAATACCTACCGCATTGCCAAGTGAAATGAACAACCACAATAAACGATTGATTATGACCAGTATAATAGTAAAGGGAACAAGAAAAAAAGTGTTTATCAACATAATTCATTGAAATGTAACCAGACAAAGTAATGAAATAAGATAAGAAAAATAATGGTTGAGCTAATGACTGTAAATACACTGAAATTCAGTAATAGTAATAATCAAAACAATTACAAGATAGAAAGTCTTGGAATTATAAGAACAAATGAAGAAATGATACTTAGAGTTATTGTCACAACAAGAAAGAAGAGCAAAACTAATTACAAATAATGACTGTCAGAATTATTATCAGAAAATGTTTAAGGAAAATAAAATGGAATCACGAAGTATAAAGGATAGGAATAATTAAAAATAAAAGCAACAATGTAAGGAATTCCCAAATGTTTATTATTAATTATTTAAGAAGATTATTATGAGATTATTATATTTTTATAATAATATATATTTTTTATAATATTATAGATTTTTATAATATATATTCCCCCCCCAAAAAAATTTGATTTTGTGGCCAGGGCCATCACAATACGGGGGTTTAGAATAACCCCCCAATTAACGGTGGATCTTGGGGCTTTACCCAAAAATTTTTGAAAAACTAAACCCATTTAAGCGATTATTGGAATTAAGAAACTAATGTTATTCTTTCTATCAATACCAAACGGTTTCGTAGTATTCCTAATCAATAACTAAATTATGAAAAATGCAAAAGCCTGGTCAAACCGGGCCTAACATAGTAATACATTAGCCCTTATCAAGATAATCTAACTTGATTTTGTAATTGCATTCTGTTTCTACACTGATTAGTTTAATTTACGACGCATGTACCGGGGTAATTGAGCCTCTGGTTACGCAACTGGCTTAAATTCATCTAACTTCTATTTCCAACAAGGGATTATGAAAGGAAAAGATGATTATTAATATTACAAAAATCGCCTTTAAAAATCCCTTCCCCAAAAAATTATAGAGGTGCGACTTGCACCATACTGTGAGCACCCCTGATTGCCGTCAATTCCAATCCTCGCCGGTCACTGCACTGTTTGCCGAGTGTCATGTTTCATCACGTCTAGTGTACAAAAGAAAATTAAAATTCTATCCATTTTTAAATATATTTGTCACGTGTTGCTTGTTAAAACACCTAATTATTTTCTGAATATTTTCAGGACTGGATGGAAAGATCGGAAAAAGTTCAAAGACGGGTGAGTAGTCGATTTATTTGTTCGCTTTCGTAATATGAATTCTCTTTTCGCCTCAAATCTGAAAATTATGTTAACCAGTAATCAAGTAAATTACGATCTGATAATAAAAAAAATGAACAGTTGCATGTGTTATAATCAATAATGTTGAAAAACCGATAATCACACAGATCCAAATTTTTTTTACAGTAGTAGTTTTCATAATGAATTATATATGTCTGTATTTGTCACGTTTGCCTGCCAGCTGGGTGTGCATGATGTCTTTTTGTAAACGTAGTGGTGACAGCTGTAAGCCAATCAATTGGAAAATAAACTTTATAATAGAAAATGTATTTAGATTTGCAATTAGAAAAATAATTAACTGCTTATTAAACTACAGTTTTAATATAATAAAAGTATTGTATACATTATGCTTTAAAAGAGAAATTCGAATTTAAAAAAGAAATTACAATCTTTGAAAACGTAGTACAGATTTGTAAATAAATACGAAGTGTTTGTTTGAGCTATAACTTATTACGTAAACACAAATATTATCAAGATTATTAGGTTATGTAATCTATAAGAAATTGCAACCTATCTGAGACACGAAGGTTTCCTCATTACTTTCTCTGCATTATTTCTTTCTATATTATCGATACATTATCATTGTTTTTACATATTAGCTATATAACATATAAATATTAATATAATTATAATTTGCGACGATAACGTTCGTGTACGCGCTTGCAGAAAAGAGAAAATAACCTATCGTAAATGGACCTATCGTAATGGAATAGTTACTATAGATATGATAAAGAATAAAATTACCTTTTATTTCCTTAGATGGCCGATACAAAAAATTACCTTTTTATTAAAAAAAATTTAAAATACGTGCCTCTTCTTATATGTGTTACTGTGCCCCATGTATGCATGTCACGAAAATAATTATATATTAAAAAATTAAATTTACAATTACGAGTATTATTATATAATATATTATTATTAAAACATAATAAAAGTAAAATCTACTTTACATTGAGTGCTGACAATAATTGATAACTCACATAATTTTAAAATACTGACAACAGAAAGTTTTTCAATTAAAAATCATCCAAATGGAAACAATATGCATCCAAAGAATTATTTAAGAGTTAGGGCTTTTACGCTCAATTTAATCTTTATATACATTTTTTCATTTTCCATTCATCTTTAATACTTGTTATATCAACTACAGTATTTAATATTCAAATGAACTATTTACAGTTTTACATTTTTCAAAAATCTTTATTCCGAATTTTGTCTGCATTTCTTCTATTGGCTTTTTATTTTAAATAAATCAGTTGATCGTCACTTGATGATGTCGATTAGTTTTTCACAGTGTGTCTCCTCTGTGGTCACAAAGACTGCTCGCTTGCGTTTCGTCCATCCTCGTCGGCAACACACGTTACTGGTCCACTCACACTACTATGTCCTGTTTGCAAGAAAAGATTTGTCTGCTAGACTCTGGATATTATACTCTGGCTTTCCATTCCTGTCAAATATTAATTAAACAAACCTAATCCTGTTCTGGACTGTCATTACAGATTTGGTCCACATTCAACAATATAAAAGTATTTGTATATCCAATTTTCGCAGCAGGAGAGGGGTTGTGCCAAGCGAAAGGAAAATCTCGGTCCCCCTATTGCCCCGCGTCCCGAGATTCTTGTAGAAGCTCCCGTCGCGGGGTCCAAAAGTCTCTAGGTATTCTAGAAGTAGCCTGCTACCGGCCGTAAGTTTTCAAGTAGACGTGTCTAACTGAGCGTGACGGTTCGCCGAGGCCGGGTCCAAGATTCACCTGACAGAGATGGGTTTTGACCGAGAGCGCTTATGAGGGATTGTCGGATAATCTGCATCAAAGTTAGATAATGGGCTTCGCATGCTCAGCTTAATCGTCGGTACAAGAGAGGCTGAAGCTTTCGCTAATTGGTGTCAGCCAAGTAACCCCACACAGAGCTCTCGCGGGTAACCATCGGCGCCACATACGTGGTGAAGATAAGTTTTCCGAGGCGCCGGGACATGTGGTAGGGTTCGGAGCTGTTAAAAACGATTGGCAGTTTTGCAGGCTACTTGGTCGTAATGTGTCCGCCAGATGAGAGGTGCGTCGGTCGAGGTGAAGCCAGAGTAACTTCACACTAGGAGACCATGGCCGGGGAGTATCATCGCCTGTCTATAGTCAGTCGGGGACCATTCTGCGTCTGGAGAAGACTACAGCTATGCTCTTTGCCACGTTAATAGCGACCCTACATCTCTCTCCTACTCAACGTATTAGTCCAGCTATTCCTGGAGCCAGACAACGGCCGTTTCAGCGCGACGATCAACGGCATACACCTGTTGTCCGCGAACATGGAAAACCTGGTTTCCGACTACTTGGACACGTCGTTAACATATACAGAGAAAAGCAGAAGGTCTAAGATGTTTCTCTAAGATACACCAACCGTAATTGCTCTTTCCGAAGAAAGACCGCCATCTACTCTCACGCGGAAAGTTCTGTTCCGAAGATAGCTAGCTATAAAATAAATGTAGCAATCCGGAATCAGAATCTCTTTGAGTTTGTAAAGAAATCCAGGATGACCAGTTTTCGCGAAAATGTATAGCTTTTTGGTACGTGACCTTTTCTGTCAATATAGATCTTAGATTACACAAACAATTACATGAAACACACAAACTTAACGTCTCATGACATCACATCCGGTGACCGTCTCTGCTCCAGATTGTCAGTTTCGATTATAAAGAAATGTCTAATAAACTTTTTCCACTTTATGGTTGTTTTAAAATTACATACTTCACTTGGTGTATTACTCATGCAAATTTGTACTCTTACATGTACGAGGGGGTACCCAGAAATAACCGGAATAGCGCTGCGATTGGCGGAGCTTACGTAGTATGCATTTCTCCCGCTAGGGGAGCGTAGCGCAACTCGTTCCGAGTTCAGTGCCGTCATTGTTGTCGCCTGGGAAGGTTGTGTCCGGTCACAGTAATTCGTTTTGTATAAGCAGTTTCGCTTGGTCCTCGTTTTTTGTCATGGCGGATTTAAGTGAACAGCGCGCTGCTGAGAAATTTTGCTTCCTGCTTGGGAAAAACCCCGCAGAAATTGTTGTGATGTTGAAAACAGCTTACAAGGATAGTGCTATGGGAAAAACTCAAGTGTTCCAATGGTTTTATCGTTTCAAAGAAGGTGAAATGTCAATTCATGACAAACCTCGTTCTGGACGTCCGTCAACTTCCAGAATTGACGAAAATGTTGAAAAAGTTCATGCAATCGTGCTTGAAGACCGACGACGGACCATTGAAGAGATTAGTAAGTTATCTGGAATAACTTGGAGCTCGGTTCAGCGAATTTTGTCAGAAGATTTGGGGATGAGAATGGTCACTGCAAAATTTGTGCCTCGGTTCCTGACTGAAAAGGAAAAAGAGAATCGAGTTGAAACATGCCGTGCATTGAAAGACCAGCTCCGAACCGACCCAGATTTTTTCCAAGGTCATTACTGGTGACGAGTCATGGTGCTATGGTTACGACCCCGAAACTGAACAACAGTCAAGCCAGTGGAAAACTTCATTGTCGCCTCGCCCAAAAAAAGCTCGTCAAGTGAAATCAAACATCAAGACGATGCTCATTTGTTTTTTCGATGTGAGAGGGGTTGTGCATTCTGAATTCGTTCCACCAGGTCAGACTGTTAATCAGGCTTTCTATTTGGAGGTTTTAAGAAGATTGCGTAACAGTGTGCGACAAAAAAGGCCCGATTTGTGGCAGACGAGGGACTGGTTTTTCCACCATGACAATGCACCTGCTCACGCAGCCATTTCAGTGCGCCAGTTTTTACAAAAACAACACGACTCCCTTGCCCCACGCCCCTTACTCACCTGACCTCGCTCCATGTTATTTCTTCTTGTTTCCGCGAATGAAGAGGGACATGAAAGGACAACGTTTTGACGACATGGAAGCGGTAAAGGAAACAAACGAGGCAGGATCTGTCGGCCATCACAACAGACGAGTTTGAAAAATATCATCATCATCATCATAAAATTCTCAGGATTCAGGACGCGCGCGCACGCACACGCACGCACGCACGCACGCACGCACGCGCACACACACACACACACACACACACACACACACACACACACACACACACAACGGTAACGGCAGCAGTATGCAGGTGATGATTAAATATTTATAATTTTGTTGTGAAAAGAACTTTCAGAAAGACAATTTTACATGAACAGTAAGACTTACAAATTTTAAATGTAAAATAAGAAAATTTGAAAGTTACTAAATCTTTTTAATATTATTTTTGTTTCTTTTTAAATGAGATGCTATTAGCATTTGAAGATTGAGTCAAAGTCAGTCACACACAAAAAAATGAAAGAATTTGGATGACTTATTTAACATGTCTGTTTAGTTAATAAGAGTATATGATTGTTTAGTTTTTAGATGTTACGAACAGCCTAATATGTGCGAAACTTATAAAAGTGGATATTTAATCTATCAAATGTTTGAGTTTTTGAATATTTAAATATTTTTCTATCAATTAATAAATCTTAGAATTATTATTTTCAAACGATTTTTAATGATTATTTCATGTCAACAACACCTCACTCCTTTTTAAAATTTATTTAATTATTGTGCAACTACATATACTTGACGCAACGAGATAACAAATCCTGCGACCTGGCCGGTGTACTACATATTATAGTTGCGTTGAGTACATGGTTCTGTATTTGTGTGAATTTATGAAATAATCGTAACGTTGCAATATATTAACCATTAATCTTGGCATGACGATAACTATTTCACTCAGAGTGAGTATCAAGATATTGTTTATCTTTTTTTAAATAAAATTCTTTTAATCTTAAAATATAAGATATAAAATTTCAGGAAACTTACAAAAATCTTAAACCTACTAATTAACAGAAACAAAAACGAAAGGAAACTATTATTAATGTTTACAATTTTGAAATTCCCAGCGCTCGGAGCGATTTTTCATAGGCGGGACTCATTCAATGTAGTGTTTAGAAATTACCCACTGACTGGGCTTTCGAATGTCTTTACCAATTCTAATATAGCTCTGTTATTAATGAAATAAAGTTATATTGAGTTTATTCGTTTGTCGTGTTCTCTTATCTTCTTCTTCTGTGGCGTCACAGTTCGCAGTCGAACGTTAAACTCCATAATCATCCGCCTCCATATTTCCCTGTCCTTGGCGATTTATATCCATCGTTTCATTTTAAGCAAAGTATCAGCATCCCTCACCACTGAGTCAATCCAGTGATGCTTGGGTTTTCCGACAGACCTTCTACCCTCGATTTGACTACACACAATACCTTCCTAGGTATTCGGTTCCCTTCCATCCTAGTGATGTGTCCTGCCCATTGTTATCTACACAATGAATGGTGGTGGCCAGATCATTGTCTTTATTATAGCTTGTATAGTTTCTTATTTTGACGCATTCTCCATATCCCATTGACTAGGATTGGTCCATATATTCTCCTCAGAATTCTCCTTTCAAAGGTATTGACTATGTTAGCGGCTCGTTTAACTTATAACACTTACAAATCCTTTTCTACGGTTGGAATGACGTGTCCGGGTAGTGTACGGGTTGTTGTTCAATCTGTTATTATGACATTACTGTATTTGTTATAGACCGTAATTTCTTATTTCCTAATAGGTTAGATTTAGATAATTTGGTGGTATTTTGAAAGTAATTAAATACTCGATCATCTTCTTGGTTGTCTGTATTACGTTTCCTGTGAATATATTATTTACTTTAGTTTTTATGTTTTGTACTCATTACTTAACTTGTAATACATTTTTATTTTCCTTGTGTTGGTACACTCATTAGTTAAGTTTGTTATTATTTTTTTAAATTCTTATGAGAGTCAGGAATTATTTCAATACTCTCATGGCTTTTAGCAAAATTACGCCATTCAATTTTTAATTGTTGAAGGTTTTTCTTCTTATTATAATTCTTTTTAACGAATTTTGATTTTAAAAGCTATTATAATTTTGATATTTGATTTATTTACACACGTCTTTTTTATACCTTATTCATACACTTTCTAATAACTGTTTATTATATTGTTGCTGTTTACACATTTAAATTGGTTTCAAAATGAATTACTGAACATGATAGGATCTTTGCCAAATACTAGCCTATTGCTCAAATAAATCCACAACCCAAATGGTATTTAATTTTTGGTCCGAAATACAAATATAATTTTATTAAATTAATTTTATCACATCTTAGAAATTATTATGTTACATCATCTTACCTCAATTTAGCAATGGGTTGAGTACTTTTACAAATAATGATTTATATGGTGTATTTTACAATACACTATTCCGGCTAATTTGATGTGTTCATAAATCCTAAGCGGATAATCTTGAACTGTACCGTACTAGCACTGTAGATTAATTCAGCCGGGAACTTTACTACATGTGCTCGTAACTCCTGATAGAGCTATCGCCTAAATCAGAGGTAAGGATTACACGCTATTAAGTTCAACGAGACTACTTCTTCTGCGATCTAAGCTGGACTGGCTTTACATCCCATCACGATAAATAGACTGATATGTTAGCCAATTTCATTGGTCAAAACGTCTCCTCACGCTTACGGCTCTAGTCCAGATAACATTCTACTTTTAAGAAATTGTCTATTAACAATATAAAACTTAAAAAATAAAACCCGTAGAATTTTATTGCTTTGATTTTGGGTCATGAAACCTTTTTTATGAAAAATTCATGTATTTTGTTCTTTATATTATTAACAAATATTACTACCAGATAGATCTTTATTTTATGCACATTTTGGTGTAAGTCTTATGTCTGACATTTGATTTACACAAAAGTTATTTAATTTAATCAGTTATTCACACCCGCACCCGCGCACTTGGCATATGCCTATGCACATGTTCGCACTACTTCACAACACTCATTATTTTTTATGCACTCAAAAAATCAACTTAATCTAACAATTTTGACATGAATCTTACTATTTGACAATGTTTCAACATACAACCTTTACTTCAACCAATTCTCATTGTAACATGTTGTCATATGTCACAACTGAAATTATTATTTTATATGCAAATCTCACATATTGCAACACACACACACACACACACACACACACACACACACACACACACACACACACACACACACACACACACACACACACACACACACACACACACAATTTATACGTTATAATTTTCATTTTTGCAGGGGGTGGAAAGGAGTTAAAGGAGTAAAAGGAAGAAAAGGAGTAAAAGGAGTAAAAGGAGGTAAAAGAAGCTTTTGGAGATTTGGAAAAAGATCGAGGACGGGAAAGAGAAATATAAGTCTGTGGCATCCGGACGCAAGAGGCGGACGCGGGTAAATACAAAACTAAACTGTAAGTAGTACCGGTACTTAAGTTATAAACTTATCACGCTAGAAATTTGTTTCCTTGAGTCACCTTCTTATTAGTCTCGTCATTGTAGTTTGTTGTGAATGTGAACCTCTAACGGACCGACAGACATGTGATTAGCAGTACCCCATCCTAACACGTCACACTTTTTTTATCGTTTTTTTCTTTTTTTGTTTTATGCTATTTTTTCATTATTATTAACATCTACTCTCTGAAACTATTATATCCTTATTATTATCTTTATTAAAATAATACTAATGATTATACAATATATATATATATATATATCCACATGCGTAATAATTTATGAATAGTTTCTAGCAAATTAATTTACTTTTGCAGTTGCGAACAAAGTGGTCAAGTGTTTTCTGCAGTATGCTTTTTGTGTAAGAACTATCAACATTAGCATCGTCGTATAACAGGCGGTGAGAGATTGCTTATTGTTTGCAATACCTATGTTTCATGGGCGATTTTTTAGTTAATTTTCAGTTAACCGACATCATTGCAACCAATACTTCTACGTTTTACTTTTACATTCTACATTCAGTGGCGTAACTCTTTTTTCTAGCATCTCAGAATCCTTTTGCCTCCCCCTCCCCCCAATATTTTACTTAATTATGCCACTGTCTCCTACGCACTAAATCCTACTTATAGCTGTGGTAACCCCTAAAATTACAGAACATAAACAGAACACCTGTTCTTTATTGCATGGTGCATAATACTAAAGACAACCAATTAAAAATATATTTTTTGTTTCAATTAATATTTGGATTTCTTACCTAGTATCTTTTATGTCACTGATCGATGTAAAAAAAAATACTAATACTCACCCATAAATAATCAGTTATAATTTTGTCATTTATTAAACATATGCATCTTGAAAAAAGTACAGACTTTATACAATTTAAATTCATGAAGACAGTAATGTTTATATTAAATTTAGTAACCACACTTTACTAACTAATCTCATACTTAAACAAACCAAATATCTATTTCATCTTTCAAACGTCTGTCATCTTCTTATAGCTTTATAATTTGCAATAATTTTATTATGGACTAGCATTGGCACTAGTATGAAATACATATAACTTCCAACATAAATACATGTTATTTTACAAAAATAGAATTTTTGTAGTTAAAAACTTAGTACAGACTAATAAAAAACGTACTATAAATATTTCTATAATTTACAAGACATAATAACAATGACTCGATGTCATGTCATTTCTATATTAAAAAAATAGTAGTATGGAATTCAAGTACAGTAACTTTAATTTAGTTTCGTGATCTTACTGCATTATGAGATGCAAAAGTGTTCATTATTTCATTAATATCAATTAATACAGCAATTTCATTTTCCACACATAGTAGGCCAACATCGATTCCACACAGCCTCTCTTAAGACATCGTGCTACGCAGATAATGCCAAACCAGTTTCTGCTTGGAGAATGTTTGCCACAGTCACCGGTAATGTTAAGAACAACAAATAAGCAGTGCAGACATCTGGAATGCTGCAAGCCACTGAGAAGTTTTCAACACACAAAATATCAGCGATCTGTTTTATGGACTCCTTTTTCTTGTTGTCTTATGTTAAGGGGTTCTGAAACTTAACATTTCAGTGGTAAAATTTGGAGCCAGGTCGTCATTACATTTTACATAGGTTTTAATTCCTGTTTGGTTTAACTGTACGTGTCAAGAGTGATGACTATAAAAATATTGTTTTTGATGTTAAATACGTACGGGGAAATTTTGTTTTATTTAAGTTCAATGGTTAATACATATACTTACAAAATTAAGGGAAATGTTTGCTCCCCCCCCCCTAGACCGAAGTTACGACACTGTCTATATGTAAACCAAACGCGTAACACAAGTCCGGTCGTTATAGTTGGTTCGTCCTTACAATCGACGCCAAACGATCTACATTGTGTAGTTAAATTTTTTCGTATTATTGTTGATAATATGAATTATTCATGGATTTGTCTGTGTTGTAGAAATAGAGTACTGATGTTCCTATTTGAATCTTCGTGTAAATATTTTAAGCGTATTTATTTTTGTTGAATTTTAAGTGCAAGAAACTCGCGAATTACAATGAAAAAACTAAATATGTACATCTGCATTTCACTCTCTGCACAAAGCTTTTCCATTATAACAGTTCTTCGTTATATTCTTTGGTCGTTAGATCTACTGCAAGTTCATTTATTTTATTTATATTTTTAACAGGAGTGTATTTCATTATTGTTACGGCTTTTTACACTGCCTTTGATCTTTTGTACCGCTCGTCGTCTTCTTCCGAATCACGAAGGCGACTGGGAGTAAAGAGTGGCTTCAGTCGTTTAGCCTTCCTAACCACTTCTTTCCTTCCTCAGTTTATTGTTATTTCATTCAATCTCCATGCTCTCATAGCTTTGAAATTTGCAAATATTTGGTTCCCCATTTTTGTTCTCCGCGTTCTTTGAGTCATCTTCACTGCATCTTTCATGTTACCGTCTCCTTGAAATTAAATGGATTATCTTGTCACTTTAAATGATAGTCTTTGCGCTTTGATGCACCTCAAAGCTTCTTCTTCGTTTGTCTATGTTTTAATGTTCTATTTTTTTAGAGTCAGTCAGTTTATACCGAATGACAAATGATTATTTATACGTGTTCCGTTGTGATTTACTTCTGCACACATATTTATTAGTATACTTGGCACATAAAAAAATGTTTGGATACGCACCTACTTATAACAAGTGTACATAAAATCTTTGCAGTATATTTATAATACGCGTAATAATACTGTTTTTACTTTCATGTTACGTATGGTGATCGCGAAAGAAATCGTGTTCGAGATAAGGGCTGATTCTGATTGTACTACCCTCAAAACATGAAAAGTCATTTTCCGAAATGTGTGTGTGTGTGTGTGTGTGAGAGAGAGAGAGAGAGAGAGAGAGAGTGAGAGAGAGAGCGTGTCTGTATGTAGAATTTTTTCTATGGCGAACGATAACTGCCGCAAATTCAAACAGAATAAAGTAATTTTTTGCATATGTGCCCGAGTTGTAGACTCGTTTTACAATTAGTTTGTGTTGTGTTGTGTAAAGTAGTTAATTTTGTGAATAAGTGCCCCGAAAATAAAGTCATATTAATCCACTGTAAAATGATAAATGACATATCTATTAATGGAGAGGGTAGTTGAAGGGGGAGGGGTGATTTTTTGAAAATTACTTTGCTGCTATCAAGGTACAAGTATTTAATTTTGAAGTATAAGATGCCTTAGCAATTACATGTGATAAAACTATTACTCTATGGAAGTGTAAATATCATTAATGGTGGGGATCGGTTAAGGAAGAGCGATGGTTACCTGCGTAGTTCAGTTTTTGTAAGAATAAAGTACCTAATTTTTATAGATAAAGTGACTCGAATATAAAATAATATTAAACGACTACCCCATAAAAATATAAAAACATCTCTAAATAATGAAAATGGTTTGAGGGTGAAGGATATTTTTTAGAAATGTTTGAACCAAATTCAAATAAATGATTTTAAATATAAATCCTAGAACATGGAAGTCATGTACGGTTCTCCATACCGATGTTTCAGTTCAACACTTGTCTTTTTATTACTTTTAAAACCAAACGTTTTCACCATACTGCAATGGGGAATTCTTAAGGGCTCAACTGGTGCAGAGCATAAAGTCTTGATCTATCCCTATTTAAACAGTATGCCCCGACCACGATGTTACAACAAGACCATAACTACAACAAAATATTCCCGTCCAGTCACCCAAAAAAGTTACAATAAATTATTATTTTAGAGATTAAAACATAATACAAAAAAGAAATATTTAATTACAACAACATTTTACCATATTATTCTTAACAAAAATATTACATTTCATTTGTTACGATGATCCTGTCACCTTATTTAAAACGGGTTTCGAAAAAATATTTATAAACTTGTGTTATTTTACAGTCGCTTTCGAGACTAAAGGACACGGGAACAACATGAACTATGGGACCAACAAAGAATGATACGGCTATTCTATGGCATGCTGACTTATAATCTATACTAAATCATACCGTACACTAAGTTATAATGTATACGGAATCTTGTTAAACATGCTTGTAATACGTTAATTACAGAAATAAATAAAACTTTGTTCTGCGCTTTATGGTTGTTACGTTATTTCTATACTAGCAATTATTCTGAAAAAACACAGTTTGAATATTCTCTATCCGTTACCATTCTATTTTTCTCATTTTTATTTCCCTTTTTAGTTTTCCCAACAAAACGAATTCCAAACTTCAGTTCCACAGACCTATCTATAGCATGAAGATGTTTTTACACCCACATAAGACATAGTACCTATCTATCTATCTATCTATCTATCTATCTATCTATCTATCAATCTATCCATCTATCCACATACACACACACACACACACACATATATATTGCAACGAAACAAATGAATGCATAGATAGGTAATAGTAATAAGAATATGCAACAGAGCCTATTATCTGAAGGTAGGACAATTTATTAAATTAAAAACAAATTTAAATCTTGTCTGTTAATTTATTTATAAACATACACAATTGTTTACGGAACTAACATGTCTTTTAAACAAATTAAACAAACTAATAGTACAAATTACACGTTCATCTTGAACAATTTGTTTAATGCGATTCTTAAAATCATTATCAATCAATGGCGCAATATACTCATTACAAAATGTAAGATTCGGACATTAGTCATTGTAAGTTAAAATTAATAAACACGACGTTTCGACCTCTGAAGGATCAGGCGAACAATAAATTAATACAAAGATAAATCTATCAATAACAAATAGATATCGTCAATACTCCAAACATTAGTTACACAAACATAGTGCTAAGATAATAATAGGCTAATAACATTAATAATAATAATAATAACAATTATAATAATAATAAAACAGACCCACCATTACATCAAAGAAGGATTCCTCCTGTGGTTGCAACGTAAACAGAGTTCCTGATTGGCTAAAATTAACAACAAGTGATAGATTTTCACAAAGCTTAGCTTCATATCATGTACGAGTACGGTAGAGTCTGGAGAAACTTGTAGAGATGTTATCTAAAAATTTTATGACTTCTAGCAGATAATGTAACTATAGAAAAATTAAATTTAGTTAAAAAAATATAGTATGTCTTGAGCGTTTGACATATAAGAAATGTAGCGCATAGAATAAGTTGTCGTTTATATCGAGTATTGGAATGCTTCGTATTTATTAATAATTTTTCAATGATTTTTTTAATTGCGGTAATAATTTAATATTGATTCTGATAACAAAACAAAATTAAAAAACTCTTTCTGTTTACCTTTCGTTCATAAATTTAAAATAATTTTCTCTTATATTTTAATTACATAAAGATTTATTTTTTACGAGTTCTTTTGCTTTTACGTTTATAAGTGCTTTTCAGTAAGTTTATAACAAATAATTTCACTTCTCTTAATGATGGATGATGCGATGTCAATGCTTTGGTCCTGGTAACCGGCTACAGTTGTTCCTTCTGGATAGACGTTTAGGATATTGTTACGACTTCTTCCTGTTATCCGCCGTTCAGTGTCGTTCTCGGGTTGGGTACTTCTGCAATTTGTAGTGAATTAATTTATAATAGTGATTTATTCTGTGTATTAAAACTACACAACACTCCAGCAAACTTGAAGTGTTCTTATAAATGCATATGCGGAAAATCTTATACTATAGTATACCGTATTAGCACTCGATATTTAATTTTCTCGTGAACTTTCTGACTTGTGCTCGTACACTTTTGTAGGCCTATCATCTCAACTGGCAGCGGCAACGACCACGCGTTTTTGGTAAATGTACTTCTCTTAAACTGGCGTGGGAATATTAGTTAATAATCCTCATAAAAATTTAAAAACCTTTACAAGAATTTAAAAATTATTTTTTATCACTGTATTATTTGAAAACTGAATTAAATACAGTTGCTTCTACAAATCTACAAGAGTAAGGCTTGTAATGTTCACAAGATTGGTAGTAATCAATTGAAAGGAAAGTCTAAAATTATGAGAAATTGATTATTATTGTTAATACAGTTATCTCTGTAGTAGAGAAAACACATCATTTCAATGTTAAAGAGAGAGCAGTTGTTTAGTAATCTGAATGAAGAAGATACCAGCGAACAAAATCGTGGAACGTTTAACGCACGTTTTAAATTCAGAGTAGATGCTGGTGAAGTCAGTCTTACAGAACGTCTTCATAAGAGATCCAAAAATTTACTTTCTATAAGTCCCTCATTGAAATTAAATCAGTTTTTGTGAAAAAGTATTGAAAATTCTTAGGTGATGTTGAAAAGTTTGAAAACTCTGTACTTCTCTACGTTATGTAACGAAACCAAAGAACATCTCTCTTCTCCAGTCAAGATAGTTTTCTACTTATGTGCTCTGAAATAAGTAGTTTCATAATGTATTTAAACAGATATATACATAAATGTACTACTGACTTGAAATAAGGTGACAACTTAATAGCCAAGCTTCTAAATGCTCTAAAGTATCGACGAGAAAATGTTGATGATTCATTTAATAGTATGTTTAAAAACTTGGAGATATAGCAGCTGAAATCGATAATCAGCCAAAAATTGCAAAACGTGAGATAGACAAGCTCGCAGATTAAATATTAGCCAGGGATGAGACGCTAATTTCTATTATAAAGTGTACCTACAAACCCGTTTCATGACTACTGCGTTGCTGAGCTCGAATCTCATTTTGAAATCTAGTTTAAAAAATATTATAAATATATAACAGTCAAAATATTATTTTTATATAATTAAAATATAAATATATATGTATATATAATATAAATATAATTATATGCATACAATATGAAATTATATATTGTAACGGAAAATTTGACCTATTTATAATTTTAATAAATAAGCTATGCTGAAAATAGAAATAAGGGTGTGCGTGAGAAAGCAGAGAGGCAGTTAGAAAGCGTGGCGGCAATAAAGTGAAACAGAATTACTTGCTAAAAGCTTGATAATGCATGTACTGTATGTTAAGGCACGATTTGGGACACTACTGTCATAAACTGTATTATGTTTCAGATAGTAAGGGTGTTTACCAAACGTTGTAAAACCTAAGTGCATATAACAATAGCTGGCGTGGGAAAGCGATCTTGTTGTGCGAGGCAGATAGCTATAGACGCTACTTTCTGTAAACACGTGTACACGGAAAAACGTTGGGCGAATAAGAAATAGCGTCATACGTTGCGCGGGAAGTTTTAGTTAAGCAGATTGGTTGAATTCGTATTTAGCGGTAGTTTGTACCTATAGGAGCGTTTGGTTGTAGTTCGTAAGTAAGGGAAGTTTGAGGCATGTATATATTGAGAACTTAGAGAAAATAAGGGCTGTCTTCTTAATATCGGCGGAATTATACGGAGAGACTCGTGTACGTTGTTTTGCGTCAAATAATATATTTTAATAATTAACAGAAAGAATCAGTGTATTTCTAAGAAATAATAAAGTACGGGAACGCGATAATTATTAATATTGAAGTTATAAAGCAAGATTCATAAATCATAATAAGTCAGAGAGTGTATAATCGAAGTTATAATAAACAATAATAAATAATAAATACATACGAAGTTCTGTTAATTCTTTATGTGGCGGTAATTCGCGGAAGGAGGCGTTGGAGTTCGAAAGAAAGTTGCGACGGTATAAATTAGTCGGGCCAAACGCAACGTGAAGTGAGTTAAATGCACTTAAGTTATATTTTGTCATCTTTGTGTCCAGTGTAATTATACAACATAGTTAGAGGTATAATCCATATGTTAGTGTAGTGCACTTGTGATAAAGTGAATTGTGCAAGTTTAACCAGAATCAACACGACGACGGCTGCTGACGAACCACCGACCTACAATAGCTTCAGGACCACGCACTTTGGAAGGATTTACGCAAGTAAAGAATAATGAACATTTAAATTCTATGTTTTTGATAAATAAATATACGTTGTATGCAACATAGTGACTCAATCTGTCATAAAGGACTCACTGCTAGTTAATCATATTAAATTTGTTCTATAAGTAATTCAATTCATATAAGAAATATTTAAATTTTGTAATGTATAAATACAAATTGTCATTAAAGTGATTATCATACTTTAATTTGTGTTTATTATTACTGGCGCCCTGAGGTAAATCAAGAGTCGGTACACTAGAATAAGTACCATAAACTATTATAGAAATTATTATATATCATATTTGATAAAGGTAGTTTGTGATCTTATTTTTACATGCTCATAGGCCAACATAATTTTCAAATCAATAATTTTTAACTCTCTTACAAAGGCCTAGCAAGAAGTGTATTACATTCTGACGCCCAACGTGGGGCACGATTGAGTCACTATTAAATAAATTATAAATTAAGAACAAATAGAAATTAAGAAATAATATAAAACATAGTTTATGATTTTATGATTACGCGAAGTAGGAGTAGGAGAAACAAGGACATACAAAACAATACTTATAACCTATACAGCAACATGAGCACAAACACAAGTACCCAAAGCAACGCTATGGAATTCCAAATAAATAATCAACTAGGCGATCCAGACACACTCACAGACATTTCAGAGGAGGATGAAGCGTCAGGGACGCGGGGACTAAACGGACAGAATGATAAAAACGCAGAAACACAACAAATTACACCAACAGTAGTAACAGAAATCCAAGAACGACCGATAAGTCAGACACGACTAGAGACAGACAAAAACACTGATGTATATATATATATATATATAATGCTACAACAATTACTAAAACAATCACAACAAATACAAGAAAAAACAGAACAAACAGAAAAACGACTGGTACTTCAAGTAGAACAAACAACAAAGCAGCTCTCACAACAGATACAGGAACAAGCAGAAAAAACAGAACAACGGTTAGAACAACATGAGGTGAGATTAGAACAAGCACTACTACACATGAACGAACAAATTAATAAACAACACGTAGAAATAAGAAACGAAGTCGCCGTGCAAATAGAACAAGAAAGAACAAACAATAAATATTTATTCCAAGACTACCAATTAGAGACGAACCACAAAATACAAGACAATACCGACAAAATTACTGTACTTAGTATAAATACTAAACAGCAATTCGTAGAGTTTGACGAACGATATAGTAATAACATTCAAGTTATAAACAAGAGATGCGAAAATAACACAGCCGCAATTCAAAAATTACGAGCCGAAAAGATGGAAGAAGTGAAGAAAGTGTCGGAAGAAACTGGCCTACAAATACGAAAAATACAAAGAGAATTTAGTAATAAATTAGCATCAATTAATAACCAACCATACAACCATAACATTACTAATGAACAATTAAAAAATATCATTCTTCGTATTGTTTAAATTAGCAGCCATCCTTACTATTTCTTTTATGAATTTGCTAACTGCTATAATTTTTTATTGTTCGACTAAGCTTTTCGTCATTACTGACATCTTCAGGTCTTAAACAACCAGGTTCGAAAAGCTTAGTCGAACAATAAAAAATTATAGCAGTTAGCAAATTCATAAAAGAAATAGTAAAAAATATCAAATACAATGGGACTGGAGACTTCCCGATTGAGTTTATGAAGGAGATGGAGGATGTATACATGGAATACTACCAAGATAATGGCAACGTCGCATGGATCGGAAGGCACCTAGAAGGAGAGGCCGCAGTGTGGTGGAGATTGATCAAGAATAGCTTAACCAACTTCGCAGAGTTCAAAGAAGTATTCACGAATAAATACTGGAGTGACATGATCCAAGAAAGGGTAAGAAACGAGCTCGAGTTTGGACGTTATCAGATGGAGAGTGGTATGAACATGATACAATATCTAGAACGAAAATTATTAGAGAACAGACAACTAATTCCACCGATACCTGATCAATACCTAATCAGAAAGATCGCTAAACATTATTCTCAAGGAGTACAGATTGCCATTATTACTCGTGGGGTTACGACTATTAATGAATTCGAACAAGTACTCTCAGAATTCATGGGTGTGAGGAGTGAAACAAGGACAATGACTAGAACACATTATGACAATCGACGGGAACAAAAGCCATGGGTAAGAGACGAAGAGGAGAGTGGACGAAGAATGGAACAAGGACGGGCCCATGACAATGAAAACCGGTCGAATATACAACACTACAATAGACGACCAAATAAATTTAGAAATGAACCAGAGCAACGAGAAATGAGACCGTCGTAATAGTGGGTCAGATGTAGGATAGAACCGTTAACAGTGGACACTTTGTACAAGACTAGTGTAATTCGTAATTAATCTGTAAACATGGATACCAGTCATATAATGGAAGTTTTGCAAGCTCTGCTACGACAGGAGGCAGAAGTTGCAGGAAAACGTCAAGATAAGAAACGCAGACAAGAGGCGGAAGAGGCAAAAGGAAAACGCTGACGGGAAAGAGAAGAACCAGAGGAACGACAAAAAGTACTATTGCTCGAGTCAGAAGATCGACAGAAAGAACAACATACTACAGCAGTCTCCTACGTGGTGACTTGGGTGAATTACGTAGTGATCTGATTGGTCAAGAGGTAAGTTTGCCTACAGTAGAAAAATCTGTATCAAATATAGAACAAACAATGTCTACAAAAATATCTGTCGTAGAAGAAGCCATGTTAAATAAAATGTCGGAAGTGGAGGAGACTGTAACATCTATAAAAGACTCAATTGCAAAAAAAAAAAAGATTGAGAGTGAAGTTGAGCACATTTCATGAAGATACAACCAAAACAAATTTCTGAGCAGACTGTACCAATGATAAAGACAGAAAAGACAATAGAGAAAGTCACCTTTCCAGGGGTTGGGGTAGTTCATGTCAAGACTCCAACCTTGGACGGAAGCACACACTGGGCGACGTACCTTAGGCAATTTGAAGCCGCCGCATGCAAAAAAATGGGACAGATAAAGCGAAGGTAGTTTTACTACTACAGAAAGTGCCACCTGACAGCCAGAACACCTATGCCGAATTGATAAACGCTCTAGAATTACGGTATGGTGATAAACATTTGCGAGATGTGTACTGCACTCAGTTGAGAGCAAGGCGACAGCATTCCGGGGAGAGACTTCAAGAGTTTGAAGCAAGTATCGACAGACTAATTAGACCGGCCTATCCTGAAGCGCCAGAATATTTTTGAACGAGGTTTTCAATGCAGACATTTACTGATGGTGTCCAAGACAATGAACTACACCAGGTGTTAGGAATGGCAAGAAACCAGAATAGTGCGGACGCCCTGGTACATACTTTGCACTTTGAAGCCGCAGAGTCAGCGTCTGGTTGAGTAAGTCATAAATTGAGCGCTAAAAGAACGCACAGACGATGAGGAAGAAGAGCAATGAACAGAGGCCCAACGAGCGGCGTCACAGAGTAAAGTAAGAAAGGATGGAAGACCGAAGTGTTATTGATGTGGGAAACCTAAACATCTACAACGAGATTGTCGGGTTAGATTTCAGCACCAGGAAAACGAGCAATAGTCGGTACAACGGGGCGTGTGCTGACTAACTGGAGGAACGAAGCCCCTAGACAATACGTAACTTCTACACTTCAGAAAAGTAGTGCGAGCTTGGTGGTTACCGGATTCGTTCAAGAAAGGACAACCTCGATTACAGTTGACACAGGCGCAACAGTTTCCATTGTGCGCCCTAATGTGGTAAAAAATCTCAAGCCAATCTGGTGCTCTTGCAGCTTGCGAAAAGCTACTGGACGGTCTGTAAACCTGTTTGGAAAAGTGGAGATACACCTACGCCTCGATCGACTTGAGTTTGAACATCAAGTACTTGTTGCAGGCATTGTGGATGAAGCTATTCTTGGTGTGGACATTATTAACTCGTATGATTTCGTAGTCGACTTCAAAAACAATGTCTTGAGATTCGGAAAAAAAGAGGTAGTGCTCTCCACAATAAATACATCAGAAAAATCGATGGACGTGATAAATTAAGTGGTCGTAACTGTCCCGCCACACTCCGAAAAGATCATCATGGTTTGAAGTGAGGTAGATACTAGGGGCAACCAGTGGTCTATATTCGAAGGTAGTCAGCACACCGGGGATACTAATTGCCAGAAATTTAGTAAAACCTGACGGAACCGGAAATGTACCTATTAGTGTGGCGAATATTTTGGATGAAGCTATCACTTTACAAGCCAATATGCTCCTAGGTAAAATGACTCCTGTGTCCTGGGTAGCCAGAATGACGCAACGAAGATCCACTACTACGGACACTTCCGAATTACAGGAGGAACTTCAGGAATTGTTGAACAGATCTTCTAACGACCTCTCAAGTGGTGAGGTAAAAGAACTGAGACGGTTTTTACATGGATTTAAAGATTTTTTGCAGTTCGGAGCCAGTCACTGGGAAGAACCTCACTTGTACAAAATCGCATCAATACCGGGGATACAACAACGATCCGCCAACCTCCTCGAAGACCTCCATTAGCTAAGAGAAAATGTCTCGGTTAGTACAGGACGTGTTGGCAGAAGGAATAATCGAGCCTTTGTCAAGTGCTTGGTCTTCTCCGGTAGTACTGGTTGCGAAGAAGGACGGTGGATTACGTTTGTGCGTAGACTACCGGGGGTTGAACGACGTGACAAAGAAAGATTGCTATCCACTACCTCGCATTAACGATACAGTCGACACGCTGTCTAGAGCACAGCGGTTTTCTACATTGGACCTGAAGAGTGGATATTGGCAAGTGAATTTACGTCAAGAAGGCAAGGAAAAGACCGCTTTCTCGACACCAAGTGGCCTACTCCAATTTTACGTCATGCCGTTTGGGCTCTGTAATGCACCGGCAACAATTGGAAGACTGATAGATTTGGCCCCCCGAGGCCTGACATGAAAAACTTGCCTTGTTTATTTAGACGATGTCTTAGTCATCGGGAAGACTTTCAAAGACCATTTAGAAAACCTTAAGGGGGTTCTAACTAGAACTCACGGTGCACAACTGAAGCTGAGCCCGAAGAAGTGTTCTCTATTCCAGTAGGAAGTACAGGATTTGGCCCATCTGGTCTAGGCAGCTGGTGTTAGCATGGATCCCACTAAAGTATATACCGTAAGAGATTGGCCACTTCCGAAAAGTAAACACGAAGTTCGGTGCTTCCTGGGGTTATGATCATATTACAGACGTTTTGTGAAAGGCTATTGCTAAACCACTACATGAGCTAAATAAACGAAACTTCCAGTGATCGAGAGAGTGTGATCAAGCATTTAGGACTTAAAAAATTGCATTATGTTCACAGCCAATTCTTGTTTTCTTAGCTCCCGGAGGGAGGTACATCGAAGTCACAGATGCAAGCAATACTGGTCTAGGAGCAGTTTTCACTCAAATGTAGAACGGAGAAGGACGAGTATTAGCGTATTACAGCAAGAGGTTTTCTAAATCAGAGAGAAATTAATGTGTTACAAGGAGACAGTTGCTAGCAATCTGAGCACTTTCATAAATACATCTATGGGAGGGAGTTTTTACTACGCATCGACCATGCCGCGCTTGCATGGCTCTTGAGATTTAAAAATCCAGAAGAGCAGTTAGCAATGTGGCTCGAACGTCACCAACAGTACAACGTTAAGGTACAACATAGGCGGGGGCGCCTGCATGGTAATACAGATGACTTATCTCGAAGACCGTGCTGGGAAGAGTGCCAATATTGCCTCAGAAAGGAAGAAGAGGACGCAAGCGAACATGTTCAAGGCATCGCTGTAGACTTCCCGGGACGTGAGAGGTAAGCAAGCCTAATTTCATTATGTGTGTAACAGATTCACATTTACTACAATTTCCGTTACTCTTTATGGCTTACAAAAATACTGAATAAGAACAGCAGTTGTACAATTTGTAAATAATTAAAAACGAGGAATTCAATCTTATTGTCACCGTACGAAAAGGGTAAAACCTCAACAGGGTCCTGCAAGTACATCAAACAAACGACAACTTAGTTTATAGCAAAGTGAAGTGACTAGTCAATAATTTTTTGAACAGTTATGATACTTAATTCAAATATAATATGTAGAATGATGCTAACCTAACCTAACTTAACCTAACACAAATAAAATTCAGTTGGTTTTTTATCAGAAAAATAAAAACCAACTGAATTCTGTGACATTATATTGTGTAGCAACATTATACATAAACACAGACACTTGTATAAACGTAAATATTAATAAGAACTTGGGAAATGTTTATGTTTACCTGTGAACAATTTGTACAGATGTGAGTTACTCCATTAAAAAGACACTGTTAATATAATAATACAGTTTTTCGTAGTCCAATAAAAATAATTGTATCTCTAAATAGTAAATTATAAAGGCCACCACATAGTAATAGTTTATATTTATGGAAAGCATAATAAATATATAACTTACGATTGTTTCTCTAACTTGCCATATGTGTTTTAATTGCCCCTGATTAAAACGTATTTGTTTTAATCAAATACGTTTAATGAAAATCAAGCATTAAAATTTCAACACAAACTACCTCTTAATGTAAATGCCAATAGATACTATTAAATTAACTAGTATGTTTTCCCGCGATTAAAAATGTTAATGCTTTGTAAAAGTATATTTACAAATTCTAGTTGTTTAATTATTGTAGTTTATAGAAGTTTCTTACGCCTTGAAAAGTAAGTTGACAATCCCTTATACTGAACATCTCTGTGTAAACTCAGTATCTTTGTTTTTTGTAAACAAATTGTCAGACTCACTGTCAAAATCAATGAAATTCTATTTTTTAAATCGTTTTTAGTAATAACAAAATGCTAATTTCTATCTGTACGAACACTCTTGCTTCAATAACGCAACATTATTAGAACTTTACAATATCGTACGAAAAAATTTAGCCTTAGACACATAAAGTGAAGTTTTGAAGGAAATCATATATGGTCATGTTTATTTAATTAATAAAGCGTTTCTTGCAATGTATCGTTATGTTCATACAATTTCAAAATCTGATTTTAAAAGGTAAATAAGCACTTAATTAACTTATGTGGGAGGAGAGTGACATAGATCCATTGGGGAAACAAAACACTACTGTCTAGCGAAAGGACATTTTGCACAATTAATGGCAAATATAAAAAGTAATACAAAAGAAGGTAACAAACAAGAAAATGATTGGATCAACTAAAAATTTGAGCTTATTAATAAAACTAGACAAACAGAAAGCACTGACTGTAGCTTTTGATGAAGGCTAAAGTAAAAAGAATAGGTCTAGCCAGCTAAACAACAATAATATTATACACAAAACGAAAAGGAAATGTCTAGCGTGCTTAAATTATGGTGTGGAATGAGAGAGAACTCCTGCAATATGAATAAAAGTTGTCATAAATTATGTGGAAATGCACCTACCTTTGAAAAGCAATTCACTAAAAAATCTAAGGTATGGAAAGATTGGGTCTAGCAAATGATACAGCAAAGGATTGACTTTGTCAATAGCAAAAGATATAAAGTGTAACGTAGTAGTCGCCTAGAAAATTCAACTAAGGGTAGAATTAATTGATACTGGAGGCCTTTACTTGATGACAATCCATTATAATTTTAAAGAATTAAAGAAAACTAAAAACTTGTTTTCGTGATTTTCACTCGTCATTTATTTAAAAAATAATACACCACGACAGCTGTTTCGGCACACAGTGCCTTCTTCAGATGGTAAGAGCTGACTAGTTACGTACAATAAAATATCAGATAAAGCCAGTGCTATGAGAACGATAATCGACTTAACTTCGAACAATAAACAATACATATTACATATACACAACTATATACAAATTAGAAAGGACCGTACATTTACTTATATAATTTCATATTTAAAAGCGGAGAGCTATTTAAATCAGTTTGGTTGTTCAAAAGCAAACCTAAATCTTTACGCTTATTAATTTCGATGGCTTCAAGTAAATCAAGTTTTTTACCTTTTTCCAAAACATGTAAAATTTTAAAGTTATCATTAAAATTATGATCTTTTTCCGACAAATGATTCGCATAATTTAAAGTTATCATTAAAATTATGATCTTTTTCCGACAAATGATTCCTATAAATTGTTCATGTTTTTGTACAGATATGTGGATGATGTGTTGGCAATCTTTCTTGGTACGCGTAGGCAATTACAGAATTTTCTTAATTTTATTAGCGATTTACATAGAAACATAAGCTTTACAATAGAAATTGAAGTAAATGATAGTATTAACTTTTTAGATCTTTCAATTACAAAACAAAATAATAAACTCAATTTTAGCATTTTCCATAAACCTACGCATACGTCTGCACATCCATACTCACACAAGTTAGCAGCTTTTCATAGTTATATTCATAGACTTATTAGTATCCCACTTTTAGATTCAGATTTTCAAAAAGAACTTAACATTAAAAAACAAATAGCAGTTAACAACGGCTATCAATCAAGTCTAATAGATCAGTTGTTGAATAAAAAACTATATTTACAAACATTAAGATTGGTGTATCCTATTCCAACACATAAGGAAAAGTTCCACACACTTAATTACATAGGTACTGTATCGGATAAAATTGGTAAATACTTTACTCAAAAACATGTAATTATAGCTTTTAGGACGAAATCTTCTCTTGGTAGATATATTAAGAATAATAAGAGTAAAGTAGAGAAACTCCAAAAGTCAGGAGTATATGAGTTATCGTGTGGGTCTTGTGACAAAATTTATATTGGCCAGTCTGGAAGGTCGTTTTCAAAAAGAATGTATGATCACAATTATAGTTTGAGATATCAGGATGGTAAATCTAATTATGCGAATGATTTGTCGGAAAAAGATCATAATTTTAATGATAACTTTAAAATTTTACATGTTTTGGAAAAAGGTAAAAAACTTGATTTACTTGAAGTCCTCGAAATTAATAAGCGTAAAGATTTAGGTTTGCTTTTGAACAACCAAACTGATTTAAATAGCTCTCCGCTTTTAAATTTGAAATTATATAAGTAAATGTACGTTCCTTTCTAATTTGTATATAGTTGTGTATATGTAATGTGTATTGTGTATTGTTCGAACTTAAGTCGATTATCGTTCTCATAGCACTGACTTTATGTGATATTTTATTGTACGTAACTAGTCAGCTCTTACAATCTGAAGAAGGCACTGTGTGCCGAAACAGCTGTCGTGGTGTATTATTTTTTAAATAAATGACGAGTGAAAATCACGAAAACAAGTTTTTAGTTTTCTTTAATTCTTTAAAAGGGTAGAATTGCGGTAATCATTAAGGAAAAATCTCCATCACCATGAAGAGAGAAATATTAGAAATAAAAATAAGTCTCCAGGCACATATAAGAATTCAAAGGAAGAACTGAGGGCTAATCTATGCAGCCCTGCTCTTATACATGCGTGCAATGATTACACGATTTTTTTGTAATACTAGGAGAAAATTTTGTAATGTGACTAAACTCATTGTGGATCAAGTACAAAGACAGCGAAAGGAAGGAAATTTCTAAGTGGAAGAGAAAAGTACAAAATGTAAAGCTTTTCAACTGGAAAACCAACATATTGACCTACTGATTCAGGGTAAACTGAGACCTGATTGTTTTTTTAATAATAAAATTATTACTATTAATTACTTAAAACATACGGAAAAAGTTGAGCTTATTGCGTTCTATGAAACCCATAGTTTTAAAGCTCTTTTAGATTCTCCGTGCTGCACTGAAAAATATCTTCTTCTTATAAAACTTTATTTATTTTCCTAATTACTGGAACTGAGTTTTCAACAGAGTAAAAATCCGTCAAAATTTTCTATTGAATCGCAGCAAAAGTGAAGTTAGCAATCACGATTTCTTGTAAACTGGTGAATAATCCAACGATTAGACAATGTTTCACCAATTCCTCGCAGTCTGTATGAGAACTGCGCACTCTTCACGTTCTCTTCTAATTCTCTTTGCCACATTGTAATATGCTGCTCCCCACGTTTTTGTTCAGCTATCTGTCTGTTTTCTTCTTCGTGTACCCACCCTTCTCCGCTAAACATCTGAACTGCTCTTAGCGACACTGTCCTGTAGGTGGTTGCCACCATTAACGCTACTGACTCCTGAACCCTCAATATTTCCTACAGTGTTTCGCCTTCAACGCGCTGAACCCTAATGGCACACAGTAGAGTAGGCCTAATAGACCTGTTGGGTGGTCCAACCGAGTTCCTTCTGCTTTCTTTGTGGACGGCATCAGCTGAAACACCTTACCCACTTTTTCCTTTGCATTCCTACTAGTTTATTTTATGCGTTTTCCGAAGGTATCAACATCATCCAGGGTGAGATTTAAATAGAACACCACTTTGTTCGTCATTACTGAATTCTTTCCAATTAAATTAATTTCGTGCACTCGCCTTTTCTCCTTCGCACCTCCATCCATCCCTTTGCAAAATATCCGCCTCTATCTTCTTGTACAACTAGCTCCAACCCGTAGATAAGTTATCATCTGCGAATAATTTGTTCTGGCTATATCGGGAAATTTACTTCATCGAGTTTCTTCACGACTGTGTACCATAATGAACGATTTTAACGTTCGGTGTTACAAGCGTGAACTGCTTCTGACCCTTGTCCTTCTAACTGCTTCTACACTATGGATTATAAAATATCGCTTTGTGAAAACTGGCTTTTCAATATTCCTTCGCCTTGTCCTAGTTCCTCTATCAATGTATTTCTTATCAGTCCCTCACATAGCTAGCTTAGGCTACTTAATAACCATATTGGCTGTACCTTTCAGTAGTTATGTATCGTGTATATCAAATATTTAGGCTAATGTATAAATTGTTTATAAATTTTAAGTGCTATAAAGAAACATGTAAGTGTTGAATTTATATTTGAGAGGATTTCAACACTAGGATATTTACCAAAGTATCACTTTCTCAACAAAAGAGTATTGTTTTGTTACTCAAAGCAAGAGCTACGTTTTGGGAGTCTCCGAAGCGTGAGAAAGAAAAGTAACTTTGAAAAGATACATCTTATAAAATGTACTTTACAGAGAATCGTTTGTCTATATATAAAAATCGGTTCATAACGTTATCCTACGTCTTCCGATCCCTAGTATTAGGGCCATACATTGTTTAAAGAACTGTTGTAATGTATGGCCTACATGCCGATTTGCTATCTATAGAGTTTCCTTTATTTGATATTAAGCTCAATCTAGCTATCACTCAGGATATTGGGAAGTCTTGCTTGTACCCTCCTTTGTTTTCTACTAGTGGGGGTATCCTATCGGCATCCGATGCCTTTCCACAATTTTTCTATAATTTTTATTGCTGCTTGAGGTTCGTCCTCCGAAAACAGGCTTATTTTCTTCTGGTGCTTATTTATCACTTTCTTATATGTCATTTTTAAACGAAAAGATACCTCCTTATTTCTTTCTTATTTTGTTGAGTTAACTCTACGGATGAGGGGTTGCACAGGTGCCGTGTTTTCTATATCACTTCCCTCCTGTATGATGTTTAATGTCCGCATTAGTTATTAGTTAGCTTATGCAGTTACTTTGTGATTCCTTTATATTCCTTATTTGCCTCATATCTCTGTTCGTCTCAGACACCTTCCTTCCCATCAATCTAGTTAGTTTCACTTCGTTCTCGTGACCTCTTTTACTTTCTATATTTTATTGTCACATTTTCTCTCTTTGTGCTGCTTACACGTGTCTCTTTCAATACGCTGATGCATCTTTCCTACCAATTACTTACCTCTGTTTTCTTATAGCAAATGTTAGACGGAAGTGTGAAAAGTACCGGTTTTTGTTCAAAACAGAAAACAATGTTGTCGAGAACTGTCAGGGTTTTGCCAATTAAAACCTATCAATGTGACACCAGGGTGGAAGCTTCTATAAAGTTAACAACCCCTGGGAACTATATCATCAGTGCACCTTTGCTACCTGACACTTACCTCTCATTCCTCAATTCTTAATTCCAGTTTTGTTTTCCAGCACAAATGATATTTTCCTGGTTTTCTCTCTACACTTACAACGTCTGTCGTCCATGATTTCAAAATATACTGGAAATAAATATTGATTTTTCTATTATCTATTATTTCTCATTTTACATTGTTTCTAGCTATTTTATTTGTAGAGCAGACAGCATCTATAGGATATCTTTTACAAGTATAGGTCGATTTCTGAATTACCCGTACATACTATTAGATTCTGTAATGCTAGCCCTATCTAGAGTGTACAGTATTACACCCACATTGTGTGTACATTACAACCTGTCGCATGTCCCAGCTGACCTTGTCGGGGCAGTTTTATAATTGGCTAATGTTAAACGGTTTGAATCATCGAGTGACCGCATTACTGTGAACAAACCTATTTGAATTTAACTGTAGTAACTAGTTGGTTACTACCCATCGGACAACTGGTTCTTGTTTTTGATAACCCATTGAATCCATTAGAATATAGTGACACTAAGGTGACTTTCGACATTGCGGAAGTCGATGTACTATGGTATCTTTGTTGTCCTATCTGCCTCTCTCTTCTTTCTCTCACTCCATTTCCCCCTCCACACACACACACGCTAGTGAAATATCATACTGTTTGTTTTTCTAATAGACTGTATTGTAAGTGCGCGCTAGCGTTATGCTTGCGTGTATGCCCACTGCTGCCTGCTGTGATCACCTAGACGCAGTGAAAGTCCCTCCATGACGACGAGGTGCTTTCATCATTTTTTTAACTCTGTACAAGTTTCTGGCCTTTCGTCGTGTTGACCAATTACAACTTCTAAATGCCTGGATAACGCGCAGATTCGCCTAAATGTAACATATCATTTTAAGCATTACTTAATCTTTACTTTACTGCTTGAGATAAATTTAAATAACTAGTTTGAATAAGACTTCACTTATGTTTTTTTTTTTTATCTGACGGTTATAATTATCACCATCATCATCTGCAAGGATTAAACCAAGGATGGTTTGTTGCGGTCTCAAACAGGCAAAGATTAGAGCTGGTCACTCCAGCGCTTCCTCGGATGTCCAACACCTCTCCGTCTCCTCGGCTAATAGTTCCGCATGTTTGGGGTTGCGGTAGTCATCCATTCGACAAAGATGCTCCACCAATTCAGCCCCATACTGGCCAATTCTGTCGAGTATACTCATAATATCCGTCCGGCTAGTCCTTATTTGAGGCAATTTAATAGTGAATATGTCCCCTGGATATTGTACTAGCATATCGCAGGGTAGACGTATAGTCGGGCTGCCACATTAAGGCTTAACGTCTAGCTAGATTTTCTCTCTAGGGGTTCTCCCATAAACTGGCTGTCTTACCAGACTAAAGAGACAAGTTTTCCACCACATAAGAATCTTTAATGTGGTGGTTTCTCCTTGCTCCCACATCCTACGTCGTTGAGTAATGAAGGTCAACTGTCTTTAGGGTCAATTTCTCACTCCAAGCGCAAGAGGGTGTCCTAACCTCTAATTGACAATCACAAGTAGAGGAGGGACAGGTTATAACGACTGTCACTCGCTCTCCAGAGCCACGTTAGCCACCTGTAGGGGTTTTCCATCCACCACCACTTGGAGGTGTGGCTGGATATTTTCCTTCATCAAGGAATGCGACCATAAAGCATTAGTCATCGTCTCCAGTACTTTGGGGGCCCCTTATGTTATTATTGTGAAAAGGTGTAGCTCGTTATGATAGATCTAATAGTCAATATACTCTAAAATTATTGTACAGTATTGAATTCGTAATGATATTCGTGTTATTTCTAATGACGAAATTCATGTTGGTCCTACGTATTCCTGCTGTATACATATGCATATTTCTGCTGTAGATATACGAGGATAGGGTGAAGAGTCCTCGTAATTTTTTAAAATTAATTTGCATTTATTTCCTGAACATAATCTGTATTTAGCTCTATTCACGTTTTCAACGATGTCCTAAAGCGGTTATGGCAGACTGACAGCCGACATTTGTCGTGGCACTTACAGCATCGCTGACTTGATTGTCGTCAGTAAATCTTTCTCCAGCGAGCCATTTTTGAGATTAGGAAAGAGGTAGAAGTCACTAGCGGTTGAATCGGACGAATGTGGTGGGTGACGAAGGAATAAGGAATTCAATTCTTTGGTCCTAGCCGTGGCGTGTGAGATGGGGCATTGTCTTGGTGAAACGGCGCTTTCTTTTTCGCTAAACGTAACCGTTTTTTCTTGATTTCGTCGTTTGCAAGATTCAGTAGGTTTGCGTAGTACAAGCAATTAATTTTTTCCCTTTTTAAAGTAGACAATGGAGATTACTCAAGGTCGTTCCCAAAAGACCGTCGTCATAACCAAGGAATTATCTTCCCTTCTTTGGAGTTGGTTGGCCTTTCGAGGTCCATTGTTTTGAATGTTTTTGGTCTCAGGAGTATTGTAGTAGACCCAGGTGTCATCAACGGTTATGAGTCAACGCGAACGTTGGTTGCATTGTGCGTACAGGGGTGCCAAACAATCGGCTGAAACATCCTTTCGACACCGTTTTCGGTCAAGTGTCACAAACGCGGCATCCGTCTAGCACATAGCTTTGTCATACACAGATGTTCGTGTAAGATATTGCGCATTCGTTCCGTTGATATGCTACAGTCACAGCTACCTCATTCACTTTCATTCTACGGCCTACCAAAGCGGTTTATGGATTTTTTCAATTTTTTCTGCCGTAGTCACTTCAATCTGACGGCCAACACGTGAGCCGTCAGTTGTGCTCGTTTCGCCCATTTAAAATTCAGCAACTCCGCGCTTAACCGTTGTATTAGATGGAGAAGATCCCTCCAAATTTAAATCCAGCTCTTTTTTTGTATCTTGGCTGCAGTTAAACCTTCCAAAAAATTAATCACAACAGAAATTACAGGTCTCTCCAATGTGCCCGATACGCTTACAGCAGTGGACTGCGCCACTCACAATAAACAACTCATTGACTTTAATCGTCGAATGTAAGCCTACAAAGTATGAAGTCATACAACAAGTTCAAAATAATGAGAATAGTAGCGCTATCTCTACGGAACAATAGTAAGCCCTACTCCCGGAACGTTTCACTCTACCTCGTAATGGTTTACCAGATTTAGTATTAAAATATCAGTCTCCTTCAACATGATTAAAACTATTTCTACTCTGTATACAAATACATCTATAGGTGTATACGTCTATACATACATGCGCGTATATGCGCATGTACATTTATATATGTATATAAACATACGAAGTTCGTTTATACTTACATATTCACAAACAGTTTATGTTTTCAGAGACCCTAAGCCGGAACAAGTCCAAGAGGAAACGATAAGGAAGCCCAAGTCGCGTGGTATTCAGTGGTAAGTAAACACGTGACTGCAGACGATACAGGTATTAACACTCTTTCACATTCTGCTCTTGAAACTTTGCCTCTTTTAAATATTTTTGTATAATTCTTTCTAAGGAATTTGTCAGTTACTGCTGTTATATTCTTATGACCATGAGATAGCCAAATTGCATAATATCCATGTGGATATCCATAATGCCCGCTGGGCCCTCGACAGCGTGATTAATCTTCACGTATAGAGAACAGCGTAGAATCAACTTGTAAACGCTACACAAACGACCTAGGCTGAGTACAAACAGCGGTGGTGTTCTCAAAAGTTTATAGAAGGTGCACGCAGCGGTCAGGGATTTTGCACGCATCGACGTCCGTCGAGGAATGATATTCTGTTGAATTCTTTCTTTTGGCAGTGATTTCTTTAATCATTGCATGGTTCATCTGGTTTTTATGTCAGAGTCATCGTGTGATAAAAATAACTGTTCTCTAAGGTGGTCTCAATTAAGCAGGTAATATTTGTAATCAAACCTGCTCGCCTCGCGTCGGCCAACACCTATCCGATTTTAAACATTCTAACACAAAACGTTAACATAGACTACCGTTTTATTAGACTGTTTTTAAAAATATAGACTATATAATAGAAATCTGAAGATATAGACTGGAAGAAAATGATAATTACGACTGCGTAGCTGGAATACAGGTATTCCAGTTATTCAAACAGTCTGCGAGAATACTGTAAAATAAGTAAAACAGGTTATTAGAATGCTTTGTAAAAAAGGTTACAACAAAGAGAGGTTCGAGCTTATCGTGACTTATAATATTATGAATGAAATAATAAAAAAACTGTTCTGCAAAAACTAAAAACATGGGCATTTAAACTTCAAAATTGTTAACAACCCTGGAGGGCCATTCGCAAAGGTCGCGTCAGTACCTTAATACGAGAAAGAATTGGAAGAGAATTTAAATGTATGTAACATAATAATGTAAAAAAATGGAAATAACATAAAATTGATATAGGGAAAAAAGGAAAGACGCAAGGGGGGAAATAGATCGAAAAATGTTAGAGCAAGTGGCAAAGTTTCAGTATCTAGTGAAAGTGATGTGGAAAACGCAGGAAATGAAAATCAAAGCTAGAGTAGGAAAACGTTAAAACTAGTTTACACTTTGCATAAATACTTATAAACAAATAAGAATCTGTACGGAAGATAAAGATGAAGGAATTTTTTATTAGTTTACTAGCTTTTTGGTGTGAGTTATGGGTACTGATAGGAATACAAATGTAACATGTAGAAGTGAAGCGCTTGGGAAGATTCCTATTAGCAACAGACAGAGACAGGGTATAAAAGTGGGAATTGGGAGAGAGACTTGGGAATGCAGTCTACATTATGAAAGGAGGGCGATTGATTTCATGGAACACTTACTAACGTGTGGAACAGACAGGAGCAGTCCACAGAATTTTGGAGCCAAGAATTATAAAAAATCAGAAAAGCGAAAAAATATGGTTAAATAAGGATGAAATAGAGGTAAAAAACACTAAAAGGAAAATGCTAGTATGTTGTGACAAACAGGCAAATGGTGGAACAAAAGAGTGGAAGAAATTTTCCAAAACAAAAATGACGAGTAAAAATATGTCCTACACCATATGGAATATGGTGTATATGGTCCTATACATATTTTATGGAAACAGTTCGGAATATAGGTATAAAATTTTCTATTAAAAACTTAATAAAAACTTAGTTTTCTATAAGTTTAATAGAAAACGTAATCTATTGCTATTATAAGAATTAATTATAAGTTTATGAGATAGCAAATAGAAAATAAATTTGTGCAACACTGAAACGACTATTAAAAATATATCTTAGAACAGGGAATGGTAACCGGTTCATAGTACGGTAGGCTTATATATGGTTATGTGTGTGTGTGTGTGTTGTGTGTGTGTGTGTGTGTGTGTGTGTGCGTGTGTATTTGGAACTAAACAGTTAAATATGTATGATTTCTTTTCAGGGCTGGAGAAGGTTAAAAATACGTTTGACCAAGTATGGCACCCACCAGACTTGTAAGCAACACTACAATTTACTGAATAATATGTTTTAGGGATGATGTACCACTAATCTGTACACAAGGTTGTCAAATATTAAAAAAAGTTTGCTAGAATATGCGAGTAAAGTCTCTTATATATTTCTTACTTATATGAGATCTCCTCTCTCTCTCTCTCTAATATGACGTGGGCTGTCATAAATAGGCTCGGTGCTGTACCAACCTATATAACCTCCTGTCTTCTAAATGTCTAGAAACTGTTCCAATCCCTGTTGTTAATTTGATTTGGTTACTAAAGTTCCTATGTGGTATAGCAAACTTGCCTAATCTGAGTACATGATATAGGCATACTTATTCAACTCTAAAAGGTTTGTATATTTACATTAGTATTCGATAATAACTAATTATTTTATAATATCAACATTTTCTGTATTGTTTCTGATCTGAGCCCTGACACCTGTTCAGAGCCTCCATGTCTTCTACGTAACAATTCAATTTTGTTTACTTCTTTCTATTCATACTTACTAATTCAAATGAATAGGCTTATAGTAAACACGCAGTATGTGGGAGGAAGGTTGAAATTACCGAAAAACAGTATGAATGAATTGCAACAACAATTTTGGAAAAATTGAAAATAAACTTGAACTAAAATCTCTAAAAGAGATCCATTTTGTTTTTCTATATTTTATTTATTAGCGTAATTACATTTTTTCAAATATACATCTCAATAAACAACAAAATGTTTCACTACTTAAATGTCAAAGATTGAAAAATTATCAATTTTTTATAGCTCAAACATATAGTAAGATATATGGCTCAAAAGATATAGTAAAATCAAACGCAACGGGCACCATTTCTATATTCTGTAAACAGTACATCACGTTTGGAATATTTTGTCCATTAAAAAAATATAGATGGAAATACACGAGGAACATTTTTGACTTACAGTTTAATAATGAAGAGTTTACGGAAAATGAAGAAGGCGATAAGGAAAATCATCTTCTTTTCTCGTGTAAAAAGAAAACAAAATCCAGTCAGGAAACAAAATAAAACCCCTAAAACAAATTAACAGGGTCACTCAGATTTCATTTGCTTGTTAAACTTGTTCGTAAAGAAAATTTAAATAAATCTAGCAGCTCAGGAAACTATAAAAATAATCCTGAATTAAATTAACAAAACAAAATACTTTAACAGAGAACAATCGACATGGCTGGCAACAAAATAGGCCTATACTGTGATAAGTAGTTTAATATAATTCCTCTCTCTCTCTCTCTCTCTCTCTCTCTCTCTCTCTCTCTCTCTCTCTCTCTCTCTCTCTCTCTCTCTCTCTCTCTCTCTCTCTCTTTCTCTCTCTCTCTCTCTCTCTCTCTCTCTCTCTCCTCTCGCGCGCGCGCGCGCGCACACACACACACAACACACACAAACGGCAAAATGTAACATGTAAAAAACAGTATCTGACATGTCAGTTTGCCGCTACTATAAATACCTCCGTCAATTTTGGGGCGAAGTCAGACTCAAGATATCTTCACACCACGTCATTCTGCCGGTCTGCAGACCAACTGAGAATTCATCATCTTCATCGTCTGTAATATACCACGACTGACGGAGGAACACCGGATTATCATCCACAACAAGTCATAGAATACCGAGAACGCATCAACAGTATCATCACCGTCATTGTCATCCATTCAGGACGCACACACAGTACACACGCAACGGTAACTTCGACAATACGCAAATGACAAATAAACAATTATATTTTTGTGCAAAGAACTCATAAAGAACCAAGTATGAGATAGTAAAGACTTAAATGTAAATAATGTAAATATTCGGAGTAAAAGAAGTACAGTAATTGTAAATTGTGGTTAAAAATAATAATTTTCTTCTGTTCAATTTTACAAATTGGGTGTTTCATTAGAAATCATAAATATTCTAAAAGTAAATGTTATTTTTTTACTAAAATATTAAATTAAATTTACTAGCTACAATTAAATTTTATTTTAGGAATTTTAATATTATTTCATAAATGAGTTGCTATTTAAAAAAAAAGAGTCAAAGTCAGACACCCATGCAATATAAAGTAATTGTATAATTTGTTCATCACATATGTTTAGACATTTAAGATTATATGTTATTAATGTATGCTGAATAGCAAAGGTATGTTATATTTTACAGACTGTAAACTTATAAAATATAATATTTTTGAATTTTATAATTTCAAATTTTATTAAACATGTAATTTCTTTGCAATATTTAATAAATCGTTGATTGATTCTTTTAACATTTCATGTCATCAAAGTTTCGCTTCTCTTTGTAAAAACCTTTATTGTGTAACAACTAATATACTTAACACAACTAACATACAAAAATCCTACGACATAGCCGGTGTTGAACACTTAATATTGGTCATAAATGTATTAATTTATTTTATAGAACTTGCAACGTTGCTCTCTCTCTCTCTCCCTCTCTCTCCCTCTCTCTCTCTCTCTCTATATATATATATATATATATATTGTAGCATGACAGATAATCCACATAAATAAATTACTCAATGATCATTAATAAAGCTCAAATATATGGAATATCCAGATGAGAATCAATTAAATGCACTATTAAATTAATACAATCACAAGAAAAGTAAACATAAAGAAAAAATCTGCAAATAATACATATACTACAAATTTAAAAACCCAGAAAATTAAAATGTGAATAACAAAATTACCCAGGTAAGGTAGAAGCAGGCAATTAAGATACCCCGACAAAGAAGCCACACAAGAAGAAACAAAAGCATACACAGCGAAATGGTACTGAAGAAAGAAGAAAGAAGGAAGAAGAAATATAAAATGAACAAAAATACTGAAGAAAGAAGAAAGAAGAAAGAAGAAAGAAGAAATATAAAATGAACAAAAATACTGAAGAACGAAGAAAGAAGAAATATAGAATGACCAAAAATACTGAAGAATAAGAAACCTGAGAAGATCCACTAGAAAAAAGGAAGTGAGACGACCCATACCAAATAGAAACCCCATAGGGAGAGAACCCAAAACCCCAAAAATAAATGAATGTCCAAAGAGAAAGTATAACACCCCAAAAAACCATATCACAATGTAAAACTGACAAAACCAAAGTGTTAATAGTATTAAGTAACAGTGCACCCAAAAAAGTTATTGAGTAGTTTATATGAACAAATCTTCACAGTCCCCCATGGTTAAATATTCATGTTGTAAAGCTAGAAAAGACTAGTAATAATATTTATAAATAACCATGGACCAGTGTAAGTTATTGAATTATAGCCAATACACTTTGAAAAGGTACATGAGTTGCCGTACAAATGAATAAACTTTAAGTGTTTTTTGAACAGTATCATATTTGATATGAAGTAATAATATTGCTAATGAAATGCTACTGAATCTATAAGAACATTCCATAGAATGAAATAATAACCAGATAGCTAGTGTTATACTTAGAGATGGGGAATAAATCCTTAAAATTGGAAATACAGAGAAGACTGTCAATAAATAGTTTTAAGAAAGTGTAACCATTATATGGAACCAATATGTTATGTTCCTGTTCCATATATTAACTAGAAAAATAAGATTTATTAGTAAGCAATATTATTGTTATAAGATGTTATTTTGTTGTTACTTTAAATTAGGAATGCCATATCTAAAGGTAGATATCATTCCCCATGTTATAAAATGTTTTTTAATTATGTTACTAGGTTATAATCAGTACACATAAAAGGTATTATTCAAGGTTACCAATTTTGATCGAGATATGTGTTATATTTAATTGTACAATCAATAATCACTGATATACCAGTCAAAGAACTAATTATTAATAAAGTGTATAAGGATAAAAAAGTCAGAGAAGGGTATAAACTAACTACATTAGTAAAAATTTTGCAAATAGCAACACATCAAATCTAGGCCATATAATGAATTTAAACTGCGGAATAATTACCAAATCTAGTCTTATAAGCCAGTTAAACTGACAATATTTGTGCAAGATAAACCCAACCATATAGTATACCATGTAAATAAGACTTTATAAAGATATGGTCAGCAGATAAGTAAAATTACTTATTTGTCTAATAAAATTACCAATAAAAATGGAATGGACTAACTGACATTATCAGAGGAGGAGTCATAGACAAATGAGTTGTATTTAAAAACAATCATTAATAAACTAAATTGCAAGAAATTAAGTAAGAATAGACAATTATATCAATTTCAGATTTAATAGAATAATAATTATATCAGTGAAAATGGCTATTATTTGCTTAGACAACAGGAAATATAAAATTAGGCCTACCTTCCAAAAATGTAAGAAATATAATTTTCTAATGAAACTTTGTAAGCCTATATTAATTATCATCAAAATAAGCAGAATAGAATAAAGAAACCGAATATGTATTTCGTATTTCGTACAGTTAACTAATAACGAAATTATTTTCTGAGTATAATGTATCAAAAAAAATGTATCGGAAGCTAAGATAATTTGAAACAATGTATAAGATATATATTAAATTGGCTAAGATTTTCAGGAGACGAAGGAAATGAGAACAGTTCTTTATTATACGTTGACGAGTGTACTTAACGTGATTATTTGCTCGAAGTAACATAATAATGGCGACTAACATTATAAACCGAGTTCGGTGAAAATTTTTATAAAAACTTATTTTGAGTTAATTTTTTTTTATTGTGAACCGGTGAAGTTAAAACATGAACAGTGTAACACCAATAAACTGAACCACATAAGACTAATTAATCGAAATAACGCCAATATCACACAATTTACTGACGAAAAATTAAGGTTAAAACCGACACACATAGACCAAGTGAGATATATCCAATAACAACATTTTACACCCAAGTGAACTATTCCACCATACACCAGTGACACTCAAATACATCCAGAACAATCATATACAATTGCTGAGACCGATTTCTCTGAGAAGGGACATCTTTGTTTAAATAAAACTTTCGTCCAGATTATACGTTACACTACGCATGCGCCAGTCGGCCATTTTGTGAATTGTCTTCATCTTACTCCAGCTGTAGAGAACGACCTTCTGCTGCTTTTGGTTTGAATAAATGTCATATGTAACCTTTTATTATTTTTAATTATAACATTGTATTGTTTAATATTAAGGCATTTTATAATTGTAAGTGTTATACTTTCCTGCCCATACACTTCTCTGGCTATATCTTAAATAACCGTTTAAAGAACCATATTTTTATAATACTAATGTAAACTTTTTATATCAACCGGCCCTGAGTGAGTCGATACTACTTTGTAACATTGATTCTTATCGAACAAAATAACTATTTTATAATAAACGTGCTGTTTTGTAGATTTGGTTTTTCTTTAAAAAAGCTTAACAAATAAATTATTCAAGCATACCAACTAACCGAAAGGCGGTATATACGAAACAACGATCGCTTCAAGAAGAAGAAGAAGAAGGGAGCCGTCTTTCGACTAGATTTGGAGTTAACCAGATTGTCCTTTAACAATTTTACTGAAAGTGACACTCTTACAAGAATAAACATAATACCACTTCATTTCTGATTACAAACAATAAACACGATTAGTTCCTAAATATTAAGATTAACATTTTCAGAAAAAATATTTTTTCAGAAATTTTTTTTTGTGAAATAAAAAATAATTTTTTTTATTTCAAATTATTACAGCAGCATTCACACAGATTATTTTGTTTTAATACAAAATTGGCTAGCCCAACAGGGAGGCTTAACGAAGACCAGAAACGTTACCAAATTGGCGTTTCCAAAGTGGAACATTACTACACATACACATAAATTAAATTATTTTGTGTTTTATTACAAAATTGGCGTCCAACTAAAGGGCTGTAATTAGGGGTTGAAAGGCGGTAATTACTCGCCCAATTTCTAATTCAGTTTGGCAGCTGTTATCCAGCCAGGGAACCAGGGAAGGTGCAGCGTCGAGCCACATCAAAGAAGAGAGCGGCGGAGGCCGAAAAAGAACTCAATATGGATGATAAGTAGGCGACCCCAGTGGAGGACGTGGAAAAGATATTAGAACGGGTGGAACATAAACAACCAGCACCACCAGAGGAACAACCGGAAATGCCCACACAAACAGGGGAAATTAATGTCCGGGAGCAACCGGGAGAAAAATCAACACGAACCGAGAAGGAGGAGACGCAAGAAATGTTCCGAATGATAATGGCGAAAATGGATTCCACCGAGGAAAACTTGCAAAAGAAAATGGATTCCACCAAGGAAGACAATAATAAAAGGTTAGAAGATTTGAAAAAGGACATGGAAGAAAACAGCAAGAAGATGGAGGAAAACTTGCAAAAGAAAATGGATTCCACCACAGAAGAAAATAGTAAGGAAAGGAAAGAAGACCAACAGTCCTTGAAGGAAAATTTGTGTGATATAAATAAGAACATAGAGGCAACAAAAGAAGAATTGAAGAAGGACAACCAAGCAACAAAAGAAGAATGGAGTAAAAAGATTGAAAACACCAATAAGATAATAGAGAAAAGCAGCAAGGAAATGAAGGAAGACAACCGATCTTTAAGCCAGAAAATTGATGAAACTAATCAGAAAATGGAGGAAACCAGCAAAAAGATGGAAGAAAAATTGGAGGAGAATAACAAGAAAATGGAAGATAAGATGGGGAAAAGGTTGGAAGAGTTAAGAGAGGATAACCAACTATTACGAGAAGAATTACGAGAAGTTAACCAAGAGAATTTAGACAAGTTAGACGAACGAATGGAACTATTAAGAAAGAAAATGAACAAAGAACTCAAAGATAATAAGAAATCTATGACCAAGAGGCTGGAAGACGAAACCATAACTATAAATCAACAGATAAGAGAAGTTGATGAGAGATGTCGGCTGACTGAAGTGGAGGTACAAGAGTTCAAGGAAGTGGTAAACACCAAGGTCACAAGTCTTGAAGAATCTAGTCGCAAGAAGGTAGAAGAAAACCGAAAGGAAAGCCAGGAAGAACTCAGTAAAGTACGAACTCGAATTACGGAAAGATGTGACGGAATGGAGGAAGCGATGACTAACATCACTGGTCAAGTGAGGCAGAACCAAGAGGACATGGAAGCAATTCGGAACCGACCAACCAGCTTCACTAATATCCCCATCAACGAGAACAGAGAATGGCTTAACTTCCGCCAATATAAAAGGAAGCCGATGGAGTTCTTGGCCCGTATTGAGGAATATATGGCCAAACATAGAAATAATCGATGGACCAATAGTCGCGAACTATTGGACGAATCATTCCGGGATATGACGGACAATTGGTGGATGGCGAACAGGAGCAAGATAAACGATTACCAGCAGTTTAAAAGTTTGTTCAAGTCCAAGTATTGGTCAGAGACCACCCAGAATTTAATTAGGGACAACATCTGCCATGGCCGATACAAAACCCAGTTGGGCAATACCATGACTGCATACTTCCTTGGGAAGGTGTGCTTGGCCAAGCACCTGGAACCAGCCATACCAGAGGAATGCCTGGTGAATAAGCTTTCCTACCATTATGACGAAGAGGTCATAAGAGCTCGAAGAGGTAGCCAGATAAAGACCATACAGGCGATGACGGAGCTATTAGAAAATTATGAGAACGAAGAATATTACAGGCAGAGTAGAAGAAGAAATGAGCGGCCAGAAGTTCGAAATAATCCGTCTTCGAACAATAATAATCAACAGATCAACAGTGGGTACCAAGGAAACAGGTATAATCCAAATTACCATAATCAGCACCCCACCAACGGTAACAATAACAACAATAACCACGGTAATACAAACCCGAACATTAACCGAAATAATAACGGATTCTCCGGTCATCGAAATAATTATTACCCGAATAATAATGTAAATAGCAAGAGAAACCCCAACCATACCAATAACACCGAGCGGTTTTACAATAACAATAGGGGTTACCCTAATAATAACAATAACAACAACAACAGGTTCTCCCGACCCCGGGTAAATTTTATACGTGCAGAAGGAAACAGCCAACGCCGGTATAACCATCAAAGGCGGAGCAGCGTCCACGAGTACGAAGATCGACGCAGAAGCCGAGAACGGGACAACTCCACTTATAATCCGCCAAGGCGAAGTACCAGCCTAGATGACCCGGAGCGACATCCAAATAGGGAACAAACATACGAACAGCGAACTGAAAGGCTGGAACCCACTCAAGGTTTCCCCACTGATGCCTCTGTTGGTCCAATTAATTACCAGGATGAGGAGAATTTAAACGGGAGAAGGCAGTAATAAACAATAAGGACCTTCTGCTGCTTCTGTCGCCTGGGTATATAAAAGAATTGCCAAGAACAAATCATCACAATAAAATTACTATCATTCGGTGTAACTATTTGAAAAACATTCGAAGTGAACTACTGGAGGAGGATGACACTCGCCTCCCTATTATAAACAATGAAATAATTTATAATAATGCAGACATCGAAGGAACATTCGCACAGCTAATGATCGATACAGGTGCGAATGTATCTATAATTAACACAACAGAATTGGAGAGAATCCAAGAAAAATGTGGTAAGTTATTGCCGACCTTACCTACAAAATGACATAGTATTAATCGGTGCCATTGGTCGCCAAAACAAGACAATAAGAAAACAAGTGTCATTGAATGTGATTAGTAAGGGTATAGCTATAAACATGATCTTTCTAATTGCGGCAGGATTACCCTTCAACATATTAGTGGGATGTGATGTGCTGAGAAGGAACTCGGCTATCATCGATTTAAGATCAGAGAAGGTATCACTGTTTACCGGAGATCTGACCTGGACGGCCGATTTAGTCGGTAGCGAGATAACACTTCCCAGCAGTATCCACCAGCAAATACGTAGCATTAATTATACGAATACTAACACCATTTCTAACACCATAGTATTCGACAACACGGACGAGGATTTATGGTCCCAAAAAATACAGGAGATAAGGGATTTCCGGAGCGGAATTAATAGAGAGAAATTGCCCATTACTCAAGCAAATCAGTTGATAAGGATTTATGAGATGTACCGCTCAGTATTTTCAGATGAGCCAGGCAAGGTAAGAAATTATCAATGTACCCTTCCATTCCGAGATACAGTGGAGTTTAATAGAAAATCCTACCCTATTGCGCATTCACGAAAGGAGGCTGTGAGAGCGGAAATCAACCGAATGATTAATAGCGATAATATAGAACATTGCCAATCCCCATACACCAGCCCTATTGTCGCTATTCCCAAGAAAAACGGCCAAGTCCGGCTTTGCTTGGATGCACGGGAAATAAACAAAAAAATCATTAACGATAGAACATCGCCCGGTGAGATTGAGGAAATCCTGAAACGCTTCCATGGTACCCAATACTTCAGTACCTGGGGGACGGTGTGCGGTTACTGGCAGGTAGAGTTACACCCACGGAGTCGCCAATATCTGGGTTTCATATTCGAGGGACGCAATTACCAATTCAAAAGATTGCCCTTTGGATTGGTGAACTCAGTTGCCATCTTTGTGACCTGCATGGACCAGATATTGGGACAGGAAGCACTTCGGTTTACCACATTGTATATCGATGACCTACTAATAACATCTGAAACGTGGGAGGAACACTGTTACCGTGTGGAACATGTGCTTGAGAAATTATCTGTCAGTAACGTCACGCTGAAGTTAGAAAAATCCAAGTTTATTGCCAGAGAAGTGCAATTTTTAGGATTTAACTTGGACGATCAAGGAATCTCACCGTTGGCAGAAAAGGTGGAGGCAATCCAGAAATTCCCGGCACCCAAAAACAGGAAGCAATTACAGTCGTTCCTGGGGCTCTGTAATTACTATAGAAAGTTCCAGGAACAATATTCGGAATTAACCGCGAGGTTTCAACCTCAATTATCATCCAAAAACAAATGGGTATGGTGTAAAGAACAAGATGGGATTTTTCAACAAATTAAAGACAAATTTGTGGCAACTATAATACTTCGCCACCCAAATTTTAAATTACCATTTTTCATGAATTGCGATGCCAGCAACATCAGTCTGGGAACGACACTGTATCAAGAGGACGAGAAGGGTCAACATCAAGTAATTGGCTTCGCGAGCAGGTCTTTGAACCAGTGCGAAAAGAATTACACGGTGACTGAAAAAGAATTACTGAGCGTGGTATTTGCTTGCGGTAAGTTCCGCACTTACATTTTGGGATACCCTGTTACAGTCCGAACAGACCATAAATCTATTTCGTTCTTGAAAAGCTGCAAACTGAACCATGGCAGGCTAACGAGGTGGATACTTGCCCTTCAAGAATACCATCTAAAATGGGAATACATCCCAGGTAAAAAGAATGTAGTAGCTGATGTGTTATCCCGGGTCAATGTGGAAGAACAAACTTTCGAAGGGGAGAAGGAAAGCGTACTAAAAATATACCATCTTCTTAGCACCAGAGCCGATTTAACAACAATATTGACCAATATGAGCACCCACCAACAAGCGGACCCGAAATTGGGAAACCTTAAAACTCGATTAGAAGAAGGAGACGAAACCGTTGCTCGATATTACCAACTAAACAAACAAATCTTGTTCGTTAAAACATCACTGAAGGAGGAGAGCTGGAAGATGGTTGTTCCAACACAGATCGAAAGGGAATTGATAGTGAACTACCACATACGTTACGGGCATATGGGCGCACTCAAGGTAATAAAAGCTCTGGAGGAGAGCTGCCATATAAAAACATCAATAGGAAAGTCCGAATGTATATAAAAAGTTGTAAAATCTGCCAGCTGGTAAAAACAAATAATGAGAAGAAGGAAGGTGTTATGATCCCAATCACTTCCCAAGCAAGATTGGAGAAGGTATTCCTAGACATTTGCCGACCATTTCCCCGCAGTGGAGGTCGACACCAATATCGGTACCTAACCATCATAATGGACCACTTCACAAAGTATGTTAAGCTATACCCTACTAATCGAGCGACTACCCGGAAAATTCTGTGGATACTAACGGAACAGTATATCCCACACCTGGGGAAACCATCTTCGATCATTACTGATCATGGAACCCAGTTTAAGGGTGGAAAATGGCGAGATACATTATTGTCAATGGGCATTCGTACATACAAGACCTCGGTCTACCATCCGAGCAGTAATCCGGCAGAGCGGGTGTTACGAGAAGTGGGGAGGATCCTAAGAACTTATTGTCACCATCAACAAAAAAGGTGGCAAGACTATCTAGAAGCCACGGAGGAATTCCTCAACTTGGCATACCATCCAGCTATAGGGATAACCCCATACTCCGCTATGTACGAAAAACCACCCCCACGAGAGATCGCAGATATCCTCGAGTTCCCGATAAACCATATGTACGAATTTGACAAAGCTAAATTCTACAACAAGGTGCTAGAAGACCAGGTAAAACGGTAAAATAAGTATCAAAAGGCTAGTGGTAAATTAATAATTTATGAAAAGGGAGAAAAAATTTTGTTAAAAAATCGTGAACTACCCAGCACACTGGAAGGAATAACGAAGAAGTTATTGCTGTTATACACCGGACCATATGTCATATCCAATGTGAAAAATAATAATACTTATGAAATAAAGGAAATAGATTCAGAAAGGATAAAGGGTGTATATAACCAGGCTTCCATGAAAAAATATTATGAGTAATTGAATGTATAGAAGATTGAATTTTGTGAAAATAAAATGAATAAATTCTAAAAACAAGTAAGGACAACTTACTACCTTATATTTGAACAACTTTTGGGTTAAAAAAAAGAAAAAGAATTTATATAAATGAATAAATTCTAAAAACAAGTAAGGACAACTTACTACCTAATTTTTGAAACTACTATTGAATTAATAAACAAGAACAATGAAATTCAAAAATGAAGTAAGGACTACTTACTACCAAATATTTATGAAAAACCTTTATGGAAAATAAAAAGAAGAAAATGAATTTAGAATAAGTATGTAGCTCCTAAAAGAAAGTAAGAACTACTTACTACCTTATATTTGAAACTACTTTTGGATTAATAAAAAAAAAAAAAAAAAGAATTTTGATAATATATTACAAAAATTTAAAACCGAAGTAAGCACTACTTACTACCCAAATATTTATGAAACTATTTGTGAAAAAACTAAAAGAAAAAGAATTTAGTAAAATACAAATAAATTAAAAAAAAAAAACCATGTAAGTACAACTTACTACCAAAAACCAATGAAACTCAAATCATGGAATATAAAAGAAAGGAAAAGGAATTTTGAAGAATAACCACAACATTCAAAAAGAAGAATAAGTTCACTTTACAAACAATTATATATGGGACCAATTCTGAAAAACTTTCGAGAATAAAGAAATGGCAGTACAAACCACTGATACAATTAAAATGAATAAACTTATATTGAAGTAAAATTAATGAGACCTTTAAGCAAAATAAGCAGAGATAATAACCACATGGAATTAATAATTAAAGAGTGCATTTGGATAAAAAGCAAGAGCAGAATAAAATTTTGAAAAAGAAACATAATACTAGTGGAACGATTCATAAGTATTAAGAAAAAAACAAAAATATAATACAAAATATATGCTACCAATGACCAGAAAGAGATTGTAATAACAGTCAAAATATGACAGAGAATTAAAAATAAATAAAAACTTTACACTGAATAACAAGTGATAATTATATTAAACCAGCTTCCAACCATAAGAAGGAATAAAATGCCAGCAGAAATAACCATTGAGAAAAGTAACTGAGATAGAAATTAACTAAGATAGAAATATTAACAGATCTGAGCAAATACGAAGTGAAGTATCCAAAGATATTTAATTTTTTTTTATATAGTCATAAGGTGGACTATTCTTATGTAATTTTTATTAATAACTGTCTGTAGATAAGTCCAGCAGTATTATTATGTATTGATCAGAGATGATTTGCCTCTGTAATCAATAAATGACGTAGTATGGCCAGCAGAGAGTGTAGCCTACAGAGCCTCTCTGGACTGCCCCAGCTAACGTGTTAGGGAATTTTAGGGAATAAATATCCCAAGGATAAAGAACCAAGTTAAGAAGAAAATGGAAAAATAAAAAATAACGAACATCAGATGACTATTACTATCAAGAAGAATCCAGTTAATAATGAAATATAGATAAGCTCAAAAATAAAAAGAAAAATTTTAGAAATGTGAAGGAAGTAAAGAAATATAATTCATAATAAAATATCATAAGCAATTACTTCAGACAAACTAAGTATGATCTGAACTAATCACTTCTGGAAGAGAGCAATCTGTAGCATGACAGATAATCCACATAAATAAATTACTCAATGATCATTAATAAAGCTCAAATATATGGAATATCCAGATGAGAATCAATTAAAGGGCACTATTAATTAATATAATCACAAGAAAAGTAAACATAAAGAAAAAATCTGCAAATAATATATATACTACAAATTTAAAAACCCAAAAAATTAAAATGTGAATAACAAAATTACCCAGGTAAGGTAGAAGCAGGCAATTAAGATACCCCGACAAAGAAGCCACACAAGAAGAAACAAAAGCATACACAGCGAAATGGTACTGAAGAAAGAAGAAAGAAGGAAGAAGAAATATAAAATGAACAAAAATACTGAAGAAAGAAGAAAGAAGAAATATAAAATGAACAAAAATACTGAAGAACGAAGAAAGAAGAAATATAGAATGACCAAAAATACTGAAGAATAAGAAACCTGAGAAGATCCACTAGAAAAAAGGAAGTGAGACGACCCATACCAAATAGAAACCCCATAGGGAGAGAACCCAAAAACCCCAAAAATAAATGAAAGTCCAAAGAGAAAGTATAACACCCCAAAAAACCATATCACAATGTAAAACTGACAAAAACCAAAGTGTTAATAGTATTAAGTAACAGTGCACCCAAAAAAGTTATTGTGTAGTTTATATGAACAAATCTTCACAGTCCCCCCATGGTTAAATATTTCATGTTGTAAAGCTTGAAAAGGACTAGTAATAATATTTATAAATAACCATGGACCAGTGTAAGTTATTGAATTATAGCCAATACACTTTGAAAAGGTACATGAGTTGCCGTACAAATGAATAAACTTTAAGTGTTTTTTGAACAGTATCATATTTGATATGAAGTAATAATATTGCTAATGAAATGCTACTGAATCTATAAGAACATTCCATAGAATGAAATAATAACCAGATAGCTAGTGTTATACTTAGAGATGGGGAATAAATCCTTAAAATTGGGAAATACAGAGCAGACTGTCAATAAATAGTTTTAAGAAAGTGTTAACCATTATATGGAACCAATATGTTATGTTCCTTTTCCATATATTAACTAGACAAATAAGATTTATTAGTAAGCAATATTATTGTTATAAGATGTTATTTTGTTGTTACTTTAAATTAGGAATGCCATATCTAAAGGTAGATATCATTCCCTATGTTATAAAATGTTTTTTAATTATGTTACTAGGTATAATCAGTACACATAAAAGGTATTATTCAAGGTACCAGTTTTGATCGAGATATGTGTTATATTTTAATTGTACAATCAATAATCACTGATATACCAGTCAAAGAACTAATTATTAATAAAGTGTATAAGGATAAAAAGTCAGAGAAGGGTATAAACTAACTACATTAGTAAAAATTTTGCAAATAGCAACACATCAAATCTAGGCCATATAATGAATTTAAACTGCGGAATAATTACCAAATCTAGTCTTATAAGCCAGTTAAACTGACAATATTTGTGCAAGATAAACCCAACATATAGTATACCATGTAAATAAGACTTTATAAAGATATGGTCAGCAGATAAGTAAAATTACTTATTTGTCTAATAAAATTACCAATAAAAATGGAATGGACTAACTGACATTATCAGAGGAGGAGTCATAGACAAATGAGTTGTATTTAAAAACAATCATTAATAAACTAAATTGCAAGAAATTAAGTAAGAATAGACAATTATATCAATTTCAGATTTAATAGAATAATAATTATATCAGTGAAAATGGCTATTATTTGCTTAGACAACAGGAAATATAAAATTAGGCCTACCTTCCAAAAATGTAAGAAATATAATTTTCTAATGAAACTTTGTAAGCCTATATTAATTATCATCAAAATAAGCAGAATAGAATAAAGAAACCGAATATGTATTTCGTATTTCGTACAGTTAACTAATAACGAAATTATTTTCTGAGTATAATGTATCAAAAAAAATGTATCGGAAGCTAAGATAATTTGAAACAATGTATAAGATATATATTAAATTGGCTAAGATTTTCAGGAGACGAAGGAAATGAGAACAGTTCTTTATTATACGTTGACGAGTGTACTTAACGTGATTATTTGCTCGAAGTAACATAATAATGGCGACTAACATTATAAACCGAGTTCGGTGAAAATTTTTATAAAAACTTATTTTGAGTTATTTTTTTTTATTGTGAACCGGTGAAGTTAAAACATGAACAGTGTAACACCAATAAACTGAACCACATAAGACTAATTAATCGAAATAACGCCAATATCACACAATTTACTGACGAAAAATTAAGGTTAAAACCGACACACATAGACCAAGTGAGATATATCCAATAACAACATTTTACACCAAGTGAACTATTCCACCATACACCAGTGACACTCAAATACATCCAGAACAATCATATACAATTGCTGAGACCGATTTCTCTGAGAAGGGACATCTTTGTTTAAATAAAACTTTCGTCCAGATTATACGTTACACTACGCATGCGCCAGTCGGCCATTTTGTGAATTGTCTTCATCTTACTCCAGCTGTAGAGAACGACCTTCTGCTGCTTTTGGTTTGAATAAATGTCATATGTAACCTTTTATTATTTTTAATTATAACATTGTATTGTTTAATATTAAGGCGTTTTATAATTGTAAGTGTTATACTTTCCTGCCCATACACTTCTCTGGCTATATCTTAAATAACCGTTTAAAGAACCATATTTTTATAATACTAATGTAAACTTTTTATATCAACCGGCCCTGAGTGAGTCGATACTACTTTGTAACATTGATTCTTATCGAACAAAATAACTATTTTATTAATAAACGTGCTGTTTTGTAATTTGGATTTGGTTTTTCTTTAAAAAAGCTTAACAAATAAATTATTCAAGCATACCAACTAACCGAAAGGCGGTATATACGAAACAACGATCGCTTCAAGAAGAAGAAGAAGAAGGGAGCCGTCTTTCGACTAGATTTGGAGTTAACCAGATTGTCCTTTAACAATTTTACTGAAAGTGACACTCTTACAAGAATAAACATAATACCACTTCATTTCTGATTACAAACAATAAACACGATTAGTTCCTAAATATTAAGATTAACATTTTCAGAAAAAATATTTTTCAGAAATTTTTTTTTGTGAAATAAAAAATAATTTTTTTTATTTCAAATTATTACAGCAGCATTCACACAGATTATTTTGTTTTAATACAAAATTGGCTAGCCCAACAGGGAGGCTTAACGAAGACCAGAAACGTTACCAAATTGGCGTTTCCAAAGTGGAACATTACTACACATACACATAAATTAAATTATTTTGTGTTTTATTACAATATATATATATATATATATATATATATATATATATATATATTGTAACGGTACATAACCCGGTCCCAATAAAGTAACTAATGAGAATAAAAGTCAGAAATGGGTAGAACTAAAGCTCGCTCAAAATTTAATTATATCACTCCACATAATAAACAATTCGAGTGGTATATAGTGCGAAGTGAGTGATAGTGTACCCATTGAGGTGAAAAACCAAAGTGAAACTAATGTATTACTAAACTGTGCTGTATGTTTTGGATAGGATAAAACTATGGAAGTAGTATGTAATAATACTAATCGATTTTTGTGATTTTATTTATTTATTGTAATTTATATTGTATGAACCACAATTTGTTATACCCCAGTTAATATTATATTGTTTCAAATAATTATGTTAGATTGTAAGAAAACCCAGGGTTTAATTTTAAAAGACATAAAAATTTTAACTACCAAAGATAATATAAAATTAAAATAATCCTAGGAAGGAAAGGACAACAGGAAGTAGTACCGGGTATGAACACTATTCGATACTAAATAAATAATATATAAATTTATTTAATGATAATAAAATGATAAAATATTTATATATAAGGTCATAAAAAAATTAACCAAAACATATTATGTGAATTAAATTAGTAAATAAACCGGAATGGAAAGTAATTATTTTTTACATAAATAAAATATAAATTTATAATAATCACAAACGGCCTACATAATAAAAATACTATGTGTTACTAAGAGTGATGGAAAATAACAAGTATTGTTAATAAGAAAAAATTTTGAACTGAACGAGAGTTGTTGAAGAACCGATGCGACAAAAATTATAAAAAAATAACCTTTTTTGGACGTTGGAGGAGGCGAAAATCACGCAAGAGTAATAAGCAAAGTGAATACTAACGAATTATACCAGAGGAATCCTAATTAAATGGTGATATACCTTAAAAACTAGTGGATGAAAACATTCTGAGGATCCAATATAGTTCGGCCTACTTCTAGTAAAAAAATAAAAAAAAAATACTCGAAATGAAGAGGAAATAATAACGCAAGACGTACCTCATCACAGAATAAAACTTCAACCCAGTAAGGACAACACGGAGCGAGGTAATATAAACATTTTTCGTAATAAATCCAGAAGAAAACTCGGTTTTTAATAGTGAAATAGAACAAAAAAAAAAAAAAATTAATTGTATCATATGTTTATTTCAAAAGTAAACAAATACAGGCTGCTCTCTTACGGCAGTTCCGGAAACTACGTAATATCTGAAAATTAAACCAAATTATTTATTAATTTCTTATATTTGTAAAGCGTAGCATTTAGCCATTTCTGACAATCTCATAACATAAAGAATTCACCCTGAACCCTGGGGAATTAATAAGAATTATGTAATAACTGATGTATTTTATTATAGCGTAATATTGGTTAAATAACAACATATATGTTTTGTTCTTTAGACAGATCTATGTTTACTTGGTAAAGGCGAGAGGATGTTTTCTTTTTAAAAAGATTAATTGTGATACCTATACTTTGGTGGCTGGAGACAAAAGTCAATAATCAATAAAGCAATACTATTGAAAATTAATATTGAATTATAACGTGTTATAATTTATTGTAGTGGGTAGTTAATGAAAATTTCAGTACAACATACAGAAGAAGTCGTCACCACTGAGGGGCAATAATGATACTTACTCTCTCTTCTGCATAAGGCTGAACAAATTACCTCCTCGACCCCAAATCACACACTCTCGATTTCTTTTAGATTGAGTAAAACAAGATAAACAAAATCCTTTATTTATACCGTTTAAAACGTCAGTTAGTATAATTCAAAAGTGACGCATACTGCATGAGGCATACAATATAACACTTCCATAACACATCACGAAAAAAAGCGGTACGTTACAGAATTGGCGTACAACTGTGGGACGGAATTAACAAAGCTTGTAATTGCAAGATACTCGTAAGTAGTGAACGCCTCGTGATAAAAGCAGAACGTTACAATATATATATATATATATATATATATATATATATATATGTTGTAACGTTCCCTCTTAGTTACAAAATAATAATGTTATAATTTGTTAAAATTTGAAATAAAAAAAAAATTTATTTTAAAAATAAAAATTTTGTTTTTTCTGAAAAAATATTTGTTTCGGGTTTTTTGTTATCTGTATTTAGGAAATAATTTTTGTTATTGTCTGGTGTAAAATTTTTAATTATATTATGGTTGATAGTGTTGTGGTGTCACTTTCTATGAATAACTTCTAAGTTATTATGTTTAACTCCGGTACTGGTCGATAGACGGCTCTTCTTCTTCTTCAATATGCTCCTTATTTTCGTAAATACCGCCTTTCGGTTAGTCCGTGTTCTTGAATTAACTTATTCTTTAATTATATTTAAAGTAAAATTCTACCAATTTGCAGAATTAGAGTGTTTATTAACAATTTATTAAAAATATCGATAGTAATCGATTGTTGATAACAGTATCGACTCGTTACTCAAGGCCGGTCGACAAAAACTTTACATTAATAGTGTATATAAAATATTGTTCTTTTAACGGTTATGTTAGAATAGCCAGAGAAGGGTAGGGCCAAGAAAGTATAACATTTACAATTAAAATGTCTTAAAATTAACAATTACAGTGTTATTAATTAATATAGAAAGTTTATATAGTATAATATTCGAACCAATGCAGACTAGACGTTCATTTGTTCCACCACGAATAGAATGGTGGGAAAATCAAAATGGCCGACAGAAGTATGCGTAGTTGAATGTCAATCACCTCGACGAATATTTCTTGCAATAAAGATGTCCTTTTCACCGTTTCCTCGTCTCAGCAATAGTGGATATTAGTTCTGGGGTTAAATGAGTGTTCCTGGTGTAGTGTTTATTAGTTCACTTGGTGTAAATGAGTGTTATATTGTCTATTTCACTTTGGTTAAATGTGTCGTATATAACCCTTTTTGTTTCGTCCGTAAATTTATTTGTAGTGGTGTTAGTTCAATTATTTAGGCGTATGTGGTTCTGTTTATCTGTAGTTCACTGTTTATTGTTTGTTTTCACTGCTTCTCAAGTTAAAATTCCAAATTAAAAAAATTACAAAATTTGCACTGAACTCGATTTAAGTATCGCACGCCATTAATATATGTTATACGGGGCAAAACCTCGTTTAAGTGTTCGCTTCAACGGATACTAATTAACTGTTCTCATTTCCTTCGTCTCCTGAAATTCTTAGCCAATTTAATATAGATCATACATTGTTTCAAATTATCTCAGCTTCCGATACATTTTATTTGAATACATTATACACGGAAAATATTTTCGTTATTATTTAACTGTATGAAGTACTAAATACATATTCGGTTTCTTTAATCTATTTTGCTTATTTTTATACTAATTAATATAGTTTTACAAAGTTTTTATTTAAAAAAGTTATATTTCTTTCATGTTGGAAAAGTAGGCTTAAATTTGGGTTTCCTGTCCTTGTCCAGATAATAGCCATTTTCTCTGATATAATTATTATTATACTGAATCTAAGATTCATATAATTGTTTATCTGTCCTTAATTTCTTGCAATTTTGTTTATTAGTTATTGTTTTTAAATATAATTCATTTATCTATGACTCCTCCTCTGAAATTTCATTTTTATTTATAATTTTACTTATCTTCTGACAATATCTTTATAAAGTATAAGTTACATTGTATTACTATATGGTGGGTTTATCTTACATAAATTTCATCAGTTTAGTTGGTTTATAGGACTCGATTTGTCAATTATAATGTAGTCTAAATTTACTATCTGGCCTAGATTTTATCTGTTGTTGCTTACAAAGTTTTTAATAATACAGTTAGTTCATACCCTTTCCTGACCTTCTATTCTAATATAATATTCATTAATAATTTCTTCTTTTACTACTATAACCTTTAGTATTGATTTTAAACAATTAAAACATAACAATTATTTAACATTAAATCTGGTATTTAGAACCATACCTTTTTTTGTACTGATTACTTACAGTAACTTCTAAAAAACATTTTACTATATAGGAATGATATACACATTCAGATATGGCATTCCTAATTAAAACTACTAAACAAAATAACATTTTATAAATACAAGGATTAATCTCTATTTCTAAATCTTATTTATAGAGTTCATATATTGAAATTGGAACCTAACATTTTGTTCCATTAAATTTTTAACACTCCCTTAAAACTATTTGGTTACAGTCTTATCTGTTTTTCTTAATTTTAGGGATGTATTCCCCGTCACTTTATGTACTAACTCCAAGCTATCTATTTATACTATTTATTCCTTTGAATGTTCTCATATAAACAGTGGCATTTTATTAGAAAGAGTATTCATTGCTCCTTCACCATATTATTTGATTAAATATCATTCATGATACTATTTTAAAAAACACTTAAAATTATTTAAATGTACAGTAATTCATGAACCTTCTCAAAGTTTATTTATGATAATCTAATAACTTGCACTTGTCCCTGGTTATTTCTTGATACTATCACTAGTCCTTTCATAGTTTTATAATATCAAATTGTTTAACCATGGGGGAACTCTTAAGATTTGTCTACTTAAATTATACAACAACTTTCTTGGGTGAACTTCTACTTAGGACTTTAAACACTTTTTGTTTTTATTAGTTTTACATGAGTTTATGGTTTGTTGGGGTGTTATACTTTCTATAGTGACATTTACTTTCTTTAGGGGTTTTTGTTTTCTCCCTATTGGGTTTCTTTTGGGTATTGGTCGTGTTCTACTTCCTCTGTTCTATGTGATCTTCACTTGTCCCTGTTCATTAGGTATCTTTGTTTGTTTTGGATATTTCCCTTCTTCATTCTTGGTTTCTTCAGTACCATTTCGTTATTATTTACTTTTGTTTATACTGGGCTGTTTACTTGGTCTGGGTAGCTTCCTTACCTACTCCTATCCTACCTGGGTATTATTGTTCTTTTAATTTTAGTTTTCTGTGGTTTTATTTTGTCCTACATTCATATTAGTTGCAGATTTTTTGATGTTTACTTTTTCTTGTTATAATGGTAATTTATTGTGCTTTTTATTTGGTTTTCATTTGGACTTTCTGGATATTCCATATACTTGATTTTTACTAATGATCATCTGGTAATTGATTTAAGTGGATTATCTGTCATGCTACAGATTGCTCTCCTCCAGAAGTGATTAGTTCAGATCATACTTGGTTTGTCTGAAATAATTGCTTATGATATTTATTATAAATTATATTTCTTTACTTCCTTCCCATTTCTAAATTTTTTCTTTTTTATTTTTGAGCTTATCTATATTTCATTATTAACTGGATTTTTCTTGATAGTAATAGTCATCTGAGGTTCATTATTTTTTATTTTTCAATTTTTTTTCTTAACTTGGTTCTTTATCCTTGGGATATTTATTCCCTAACATTCCCTAACACGTGAGCTGGGGCAGTTCAGAGGGGCACTGTAGGCTTCACTACTCTGCTGGCCATACTACATCATTTATTGATTACAGAGGCAAATCATCTCTGCTCAAAACATAATAATACTGCTGGACTTACCTACAGACAGTTATTAATAAAAATTACATAAGAATAGTCCACCTTATGACTATAAAAAAATAAAATATCTTTGGATACTTCACTTCGTATTTGCTCAGATCTGTTAATATTTCGATTTTAGTTAATTTCTATCTCAGTTACTTTACTCATTGGTTAGCTCTGCTGGCATTTTTTTTTCTTATGGTTGGAAGCTGGTTTAATATAATTATCACTTGTTATTCAGTGTAAAGTTTTTATTTATTTTAATTCTCTGTTATACCTTGACTGTTATTACAATCTTCTTCTGGTCATTGGTAGCATATATTTTGTATTATATTTTTGGTTTTTCTCCATTCTTATGAATCGTTCCACTAGTTTTATGTTCTTGCAATTACTCTTTTATTTGTCCTTCTTATAATTGACATTTATTTTATGATCATATTTTTCTTATGGATTTATTTATACATAGTTATTTCTTCCTTTTCAAAATTTTATTCCGCTCTTGCTTTTTATCCAAATGCATTCTTTAATTATTAATTCCATGTGGTCATTGTCTCTGCTTATTTTGCTTAAAAGTCTTATTAATTTCCTTTCATAATAAGTTTATTCATTTTAATTGTATCAGTGGTTTTTACTGCCATTTCTTTATTCTCAACCTTTTTCATAATTAGTTGCATATATAATTGTTTGTAATGTGAACTTACTCTTCCTTTTGAATGTTGTGGTTATTCTTCCAAATTCTTTTTCTTTTCTTTTATATTCCTTTATTTGAGTTTCATAGATGTTTGGGTAGCAAGTTGTACTTACTTGGTTTTTTGAATTTGTTTTATTCAATTCATTTTATTTTTACTTCCAGAAAGTTTTTTCATAAATTGTTGTTTGTAAATTGATTTTACAATGTATTTGAATTTCGTTGATTTTATTCTAAATTCCTTTTCCTTTTCTCTCTTAATTAATTTCATAAATCATAGGTAGTAAGTTGTGCTTACATTGTTTTTAAATTTGTTTGTTCTAATTCTCTTCTTTTTATTTTTTATTCCAAAAGTCGTTTCATAAATATTAGGTAGTAAGTTGTGCTTACATTGTTTTTGAATTTATATGTTTAACTCTCTTCTTTTTATTTTTATTCCAAAAGTCGTTTCATAAATATTAGGTAGTAAGTTGTGCTTACATTGTTTTTAAATTTGTTTGTTCTAATTCTCTTCTTTTTATTTTTTATTCCAAAAGTCGTTTCATAAATATTAGATAGTATGTTGTGCTTACATTGTTTTTAAATTTGTTTGTTCTAATTCTCTTCTTTTTATTTTTATTCCAAAAGTCGTTTCGTAAATATTAGGTAGTAAGTTGTGGTTACATTGTTTTTGAATTTATATGTTTAACTCTCTTCTTTTTATTTTTATTCCAAAAGTCGTTTCATAAATATTAGATAGTAAGTTGTGCTTACATTGTTTTTGAATTTATATGTTTAACTCTCTTCTTTTTATTTTTATTCCAAAAGTCGTTTCATAAATATTAAGTAGTAAGTTGTGCTTACATTGTTTTTAAATTTTTTGTTCTAATTCTCTTCTTTTTATTTTTTATTCCAAAAGTCGTTTCATAAATATTAGGTAGTAAGTTGTTCTTACATTGTTTTTAAATTTGTTTGTTCTAATTCTCTTCTTTTTATTTTTATTCCAGAAGTCGTTTCATAAATACTAGGTAGTAAGTTGTGCTTACATTGTTTTTAAATTTGTTTGTTCTAATTCTCTTCTTTTTATTTTTATTCCAAAAGTCGTTTCGTAAATATTAGGTAGTAAGTTGTGCTTACATTGTTTTTGAATTTATATGTTTAACTCTCTTCTTTTTATTTTTATTCCAAAAGTCGTTTCATAAATATTAGGTAGTAAGTTGAGCTTACATTGTTTTTGAATTTATATGTTTATGAATAAATTCTTTTATATACATCCAATTACTCATAATATTTTTTCATGGACGCCTGGTTACATGCACCTTTAATCCTTTCTGAATCCATTTCCTTTACTTCATAAGTATTATTATTTTTTATATTGAGGATTACATATGGTCCTGTGTATACTAGCAATAACTTCGTTATTCCTTCCAGTGTGCTGGGTAGTTCACGATTTTTTAATAAGATTTTTTCTCCCTGTTCATAAGTTATTAATTTACCACTAGCCTTTCGATATTATTTTGCCTTTTTTCCCCTGGTCTTCTGCCACCTTGTTGTAGAATTTTACTTTCTCAAATTTGTAAATATTGTTTATGGGGAACTCTAGGATTTCTGCGATCTCTCGTGGGGGTGGTTTTTCGTACATGGCGGAGTATGGTGTTATTCCTATAGCTGGATGGTATGCCAAGTTGAGGAATTCCTCCGTGGCTTCTAGATAGTCTTGCCAGCTTTTTTGTTGATGGTGGCAATAAGTTCTTAGGATCCTCCCCACTTCTCGTAACACCCTCTCTGCCGGATTACTGCTCGGGTGGTAGACCGAGGTTTTGTAGGTACGAATGCCCATTGATAATAAGATATCACGCCATTTTCTACCCTTAAACAGGGTTCCATGATCAGTGATGATCGAAGATGATTTCCCCATGTTTGGGATATACTGCTCCGTTAATATCCCCAGAATTTTCCGAGTAGTTGCTCGATTAGTAGGGTATATCTTAACAAACTTTGTGAAGTGGTCCATTATGATTGTTAGGTATCGATATTGGTGTCGACCGCCACTACGGGGAAATGGTCCGCAGATGTCTAGGAATACCTTCTCCAATTTTGCTTGGGAGGTTATAGGAATCATAACACCTTCCTTCTTCTCGTTATTTGTTTTTACGAGCTGGCAGATTTTACAGCTTTTAATATACATTCGGACTTTCCTATTTATGTTTTTTATCTGGCAGCTCTCCTCCAGAGCTTTTATCACCTTTAAGGCGCCCATATGCCCATATCGTATGTGGTACTTTACTATTAATTCCTTTTCAATCTGGGTTGGAACAACCATCTTCCAGCTCTCCTCCTTCAGTGATGTTTTAACGAACAAGATTTGTTTGTTTAGTTGGTAATATCGAGCAACGGTTTCGTCTCCTTCTTCTAATCGAGTTTTAAGGTTTCCCAATTTCGGGTCTGCTTGTTGGTGGGTGCTCATATTTGTTAATATTGTTGTTAAGTCGGCTCTGGTGCTAAGGAGATGGTATATTTTTAGTACGCTTTCCTTCTCCCCTTCGACAGTTTGCTCTCCCACATTGACACGGGATAACACATCAGCTACGACATTCTTTTTACCTGGGATGTATTCCCATTTTAGATGGTATTCTTGAAGTGCAAGTATCCACCTTGTTAGTCTGCCATGATTCAATTTGCAGCTTTTTAGGAACGAAATAGATTTATTGTCTGTTCGGACTGTTACAGGGTAACCCGAGATGTAAGTACGGAACTTACCGCAAGCAAATACTACGCTCAGTAATTCTTTTTCAGTTACAGTGTAGTTTCTCTCGCACTGGTTCAAAGATCTGCTAGCGAAGTTAATTACTTGGTGTTGACCCTTCTCGTCTTCTTGATACAATGTCGTTCCCAGACTGATGTTGCTGGCATCGCAATTCATAAAAAATGGTAATTTAAAATTTGGGTGGCGAAGTATTGTTTTTGCCAGAAATTTGTCCTTTATAAGTTGGAAAATCACATCCTGCTCTTGACACCATATCCATTTATTTTTTGATGACAATTGTGTTTGAAATTTTGCGGTTAATTCTGAATATTGTTCCTGGAACTTGCGATAGTAATTACAGAGTCCCAGGAATGACTGTAATTGCTTTCTGTTTTTGGGTGCCGGGAATTTCTGGATTGCTTCCACCTTTTCTGCCCACGGTGAGATTCCTTGATCGTCCAAGTTGAAACCCAAGAATTGCACTTCCCTGGCAATGAACTTAGACTTTTCTAACTTCAGCGTGACGTTACTGACAGATAACGTCTCAAGCACGTGTTCTACACGGTAGCAGTGTTCCTCCCACGTTTCTGATGTTATTAGTAGATCGTCTACATACACGGTGGTAAACTGAAGTGCTTCCTGTCCCAATATCTGGTCCATGCAGGTCACAAAGATGGCAACTGAGTTTACAAGTCCGAAGGGCAATCTTTTGAATTGGTAATTGCGCCCCTCGAATATGAAAGCCAGATACTGGCGACTCCGTGGGTGTAACTCCACCTGCCAGTAACCGCACACCGTGTCCCAGGTACTGAAGTACTTGGACCGTGGAATCGTTTCAGGATTTCTTCAATCTCACCGGGCGATGTTCTATCATTTATTATCTTTTTGTTTATTTCCCGTGCATCCAAGCAAAGCCGGACTTGGCCGTTTTTCTTGGGAATAGCCACAATAGGGCTGGTGTATGGGGATTGGCTATTTTCTATTATATCGCTATTAATCATCCGGTTTATTTCCGCTCTTACAGCCTCCTTTCGTGAATGCGCAATAGGGTAGGATTTTCTATTAAACTCCACTGTAGCTCTGAACTTAAGGGTACATTGGTAATTTTTTACCTTGCTTGGCTCGTCCGAAAATACTGAGCGGTACTTTTCATAAATTCTGGTCAATTGATTCGCTTGATTAATGGGCAATTTCTCCCTAGTAATTCCGCTCCGGAAATCCCTTATCTCTTGTATCTTTTGGGACCATAAATCTTCGTCCGTGTTGTCGTATATTATGGGGTTAATTATTGTGTTATTTTTCATATAGTTGATGTTACGAATTTGCTGGTGGATACTGCTGGGAAGTGCTATCTCGCTACCGACTAAATCGGCCGTCCAGGTCAGATCTCCGGTAAACAACGATACTTTCTCTGATCGTAAATCAATGATAGCAGATTTTTTTCTCAGCACATCGCATCCCACTAATATATTGAAAGGTAATCCTGCCGCAATTAGGAAGGTCATGTTTATTGCTATACCCTTACTAATCACGTTTAACGATACTTGCTTTCTTATAGTCTTGTTTTGGCGACCAGTGGCATCTATTAATACGATATTATTGATTGGTAAAGTCGGCAATAATTGACCACATTTCTCTTGGATTCTCTCCAATTCTATTGAGTTGATAATAGATACATTCGCACATGTATCAATCATTAGCTGTGCGAAGGTTCCTTCTATTTCGGCATTAACATAAATTATTTCATTATTTATACTATGGAGGCGAGTGTCGTCCTTCCCCAGTAGTTCGTTTCGTATGTTTTTTAAGTAATTACAACTAATAATTGTAATATTGTTATTATTATTTGCTCTTGGCAATTCTCTTTTATACCCAGGCGATAGGAGCAGCAAAAGGTCCTGACTATTTATTACTGCCCCCTCCCGTTTAAATTCTCATTATCCTGGTTATTAATATTTGGACCAACGGAGGCGTCAGTCGGGAAACTTTGAGTGGGTTCCAGCCGTTCTGTTCGCTGTTCGTATATTTGTTCTCTATTTGGTTGCCGCTCTGGGTCATCTAGACTGGTACTTCGCCTAGGCGGATTATACCTTGAATTATCACGTTCTCGGCTTCTGCGTCGGTCTTCGTATTCATGGAAACTGTTCCGCCGTTGATGGTTGTATCTGCGTTGATTGTTTCCTTCGGCGCGTATAAAATTTACCCGGGGTCGGGAGAACCTGTTGTGTTGTTATTAGTATTGTTATTTGGGTAACCCCTATTGTTATTATAATACCGTTCGGTATTATAAGTATGGTTTGGGTTTCTCTGGCTATTTATATTTGGATTTGGGTAATAATTGGCTCGATTACCGGAGTACCCGTTATTATTTCTGTTAATATTTTGATTCACATTACCGTTATTATTATTATTATTACTACCGTTGGTATTGTTCTGATTATTATAATTGGGATTATATCGGTTCCCTTGGTACCCACTGCTGTTCTGATGATTATTGTTGTTCGGGTACGGATTACTTCGGAATTCTGGCCGCTCATTCCTTCTTCTGCTTTGCCAATAGTATTCCACATTCTCATAGTTTTCTAAGAGTTCCGTCATCGCCTGGATGGTCTTTATTTGGCTACCCCTTCTTTCTCGTATGACCTTTGGTTATATGGTTGAAGGCCGCATGTTTATGTTGTGTTGGGTGGTTTGATGTGTTGTGTACAACCATGTCAGTTGTGGTTGGTTTCCTGTATATTTTGTACGTGTGTGTATTGTTGGTTTTGTTAATTGTTAGATCTAGAAAATTTATACTATTGTTTTGTTCAATTTCCAGTTAGTCTATGGAGCATATATACACAACATAGAACAGAACCACATAATAAACAACAACAAATACACTAACAAAATTATATACTGGCACAGGTATGTAGATGATATATTACTTTTATTCAAAGGCAACACAAGACAAGTTGAAAACTTCCACAAATACATAAACACTATACACCACAAATTAAAATTTACACTGGAAATTGAACAAAACAATAGTATAAATTTTTTTTATAACGCGAAAATATCAGTTTGACACCGAGCTATATAACAACAAAAACTGCGAAACTTCAACTATTCAGTTGGAACATCATGAATCTATATTGAGTCATTTAAAAGAGAATGAGCGAAAAAGGATTCAAAAGTTAATAAGGGAATTTTCGACTGTACTCACACCTAAGTTAGGATTGACCAATCTAATTGAATACAAAATAAATTTAAGCGACCACAAAGTAATACGTCTGCATCCATACAAATTATCGCCGCCCAAGATGGACATAATGAGAAACCAAATCAACAAACTCATTGAACAACACGTCATAGAACCGTCAACTTCCCCATATTCATCTTCTGCTTTCCTAGTACCGAAAGGAACTGACAAACATAGACTCGTCGTGGATTATAGACAGCTGAATAAGAATATAGAATTTGAATCTATTCCTCTGCGTGACATTCACAGCGCGTTCCACTATTTTACCAAAGCGAAAATTTTCACCATTATGGATCTCAACCAGGCCTTCCACCAAATCCCACTAGCTGAGGAATCAAAACATCTAACTGCGTTTGCTGTCCCATTTAATCTATATCAGTTTACTAGAGTACCATTCGGAATATCACAAGGAAGTTCAGTATGTAGCAGACTGTTAGAAAAATATTCCATGACGTTAAATTTAAATTCGTATATCATTATCTTGACGACATAGTAGTATATAGTGAATCGATGGATCAACACATTGATCACTTGCGTGAGGTATTATCAAGGTTAAAGAACGCTGGACTAACGGTAAACCCCAGTAAAGTTAATTTCGCAGTAAAACAATTCTCTTTCTTAGGTCATATAATATCAGCCGAAGGTAAGGTTAGCATCGATACAGAACGCACGCGCGCAATCCCAGAATTTTTACCACCTAGAGACCCCAAAGGTATAGCTCGATTTTTAGGTATGATCAATTATTTTCATAAGTACATACCCCACCTAGCGGATATAGCAGCCCCATTAAATGCATTAAGAAAAAAAGGAGCGAAATTCGAGTGGACTACTCGACACCAAGCAGCATTCGAAACACTCAAAGAAAGCATAATATCACTCCCGGTATTGCAGTTAGCAGATTTCAGTAAACCATTTGTCGTACAGACCGACAGTTCTAGTGTAGCATTAGGAGCAGTAATATACCAAGAAATAGATAATACAAGACTACCAATCAGCTATGCATCACGTACCTTGACGGAGCAAGAAAGGAAGTTCTCAGCCTATGAACTTGAATGTTTAGCTGTAGTGTTCAAAATGTGAGAAAATATTTAACCCTCCCCTTTGTACTTATATGCCTGTATCAACTTGTAAAAATCTAGTACGGACATGAAAATTTCTCTGTATTGAAGCAAAAATTAATAATTATTATAATTAAATAAAAAGACGTGATAATAATAATCGAAACACCTAAATCAATAAAGACAATGTAGGATTATTAGTAGTAGTTAATTAGTATGAAAATAATAATAATAAAGTACGAACTACTTTTCTCTCTCCGCGTGAACTGCTCCCCCTTCCCTACTAACCGCCGCAAAACCAGCCCCAGTGGAGCCAGAATCTCAGACAAGGTAATAGCTTTACCATGTGTCGTGAAGAAAAACGTGTGAATATATAAAAAAAAACAAACAAAAAACAAACGATGTAACTGAAAGTAATCTTTCGTGGTGACAGACTCCACAAGTAATTGAAAGGTGGTGAAAAGTAAAATAAGTTATGTAGTTGAAATGTAGTGAAATAACTAAAAGTAACTAACGTAGCCGACACATCTCTTTAAAAAAGAAACGAAATGTTTAAATTGTAAAGTATGTTCTTTCCAAATATTAAAGAGTAACAGTAGTGCAGTTAAAAGTAAAATGTAAAAAAGGTGAACACCGTACATCAGGAGTGAAGCAACAACGACAACCTCACGAGCTTCAGGTAACAGAATCCTTTCGTCATGATCGCAACTTAGAATCTACAAAATAAATGGAGGCACCCGAACAACAACGTAGAACTTCCAGGAAACCCAACTGAAGAGTAATAACAAGAGAACCTGCCGCCGATCACATTATATCAAGGTGAAACCAAACCATTATCTTTCTAAAAATGGCAACAAAAACAGTACATTTTTGCAAAGACTTATTCTAATCATGTAAATGTTAACATAGTAATGTCTGTAATTACAATAATGAAATAGTAATCTGATGATAGTTAAAGGTAAAAGGTAATTCGAAATTTGAGCAAACTACTCTTCTAATAGCTTGCATAATGTTGACTTATTTCAGAATATTATTAAGTTAAAACCCGGATCCGAGGTATTCAATGTAGTTTACAAATATATAATTTTTTTATTTTTGCTCACCAGAGTAACATTTTAAAAAGGCATAAGAGCATTTGATGCAGAATCTTTGAGAAGTTTATTTTTTTAACGTAATAAAACAAAAATAACAATTATTTTAAAATCATTATTCAAGAAACTATAATAAAGAGATGTTTTTGCTAAATATCCAGAGAGTGAGTAAATTTGCGTAACCTAATCCTAATTCCTGTTCTACATATTTTCAATTTTGTTGGAAGTAATTTGTACTAACAACGGCAGCCGGTTTGATTGAAAGTAACCAATTAAACTGGTTCCCTCTGTTATAATGTCTCAGACAGGGGAGACGTTATACTTGGGGTGTCTACTGATGGTCTGTCGTTATTGTAGTTTCCGTTGACGTTGAAGTTCCTGAAGTGAGTTCGGTGATTCTGAGGCTAGTACTCTCTTCTCTGATGTCTGGTAGAAAACCTCGTTTGTAGTATAACTCATGTTAATGTTTATGATTAACTAAAACTTCCGGGCTGAAAGGCCGTGGTCGAGTGCTTGATCTAGTGTAGCTAAACGTTTCGGCCACGCCACCGGTGGCAATCTTCAGTAGCAAAAATGTGTTCGAATAGATGACACGCCGAACACGTCTCCCAATGAACTGGGAACAAGCAACAGTGAGTTTTTTTTTTTTTTTTTTTTTTTTTTTTTTTTTTTTTTTTTTTTTTGCTCTGGGCTTTGCGGTTGTGCGTCGCAGAGACGAACCGCACGCGAACTGAGTTCCGAGCTACCTTCTGGAGCTCCTGCCTCGTGGCCCTGCCCAAGTAGGGCGTGTGCTGTATAGCAGGCCGATTCTCGTCTGTTGTGCTAGCCTACACTAGCGCAATATACACCGAGGGCGTTTCCACGAATCACCCGGGCGTATGCCCCAATTTCCTGGTCATGGCTGAGCTGATCAGGAGTGGAAACAGTGCGCACAGGCGAGTGGATGCTCGCTTAAGAACTGTCTGTGCGTGGGTACGCCAGGTGAGCCGACGGTCAAGGTGTAAGCCGAGGTACTTGACCTCGTTGGACCAGCGCAAGTACGTTCTGCCGAGACGTAGCTGCCTAACGGGGTTCTTCCGTCGCTTAGAGAATTCGACGGCTACACTCTTGGTGGCGTTGAGTAGCACTCTCCAATTCTCAGTGCAGACCACGAGCGTGTCGAGCTGGCGCTGCAGTCGTAGGACGGCGCTTTCTTCATGACGATCGGCCGTAAATACGGCCGTGTCGTCAGCGAAGAGGGCCATCTGGACTCCAGGCTGTCTCGGCACGTCGTTGACGTAGATCGAGAACAGAAGGGGGCCTAGAACACTACCTTGAGGGACGCCGGCTGTGATTCGTCTCCTCGGAAGAGACTGAATCGCCAACTCTCACGCAGAAGGTCCTCTCCGTCAGAAAGCTAGCAACCAGATGGAGGTAGCAGTCTGGGAGCTGGACTTCCCTAAGTTTGAATAACAGGCCATCATGCCATACGCTGTCGAAGGCTTTCTCAACATCTAAGAAACAGCCAACGGTCCGTTATCTCCGACACCCGGCTTCCATGATGCTTTCCACCAGTCTCATCAGTTGATGAGTGGTCGAATGCCCCACACGAAAGCCGAACTGTTCGGGGACCAGCACGTCAAAGTTGGTTAAGTGTTCTCGTACACGACGCTGTACGAGGCGCTCAAAAACCTTGGACGTAGCGGAGAGTAGGCTGATAGGCCGGAGGTTTTCCGAGCGGGTGGTATCCTTTCCCTGCTTCGGGATCATGATAACCGTCGCCTTTCTCCATTTCTTGGGAAAGTAGGCCAGTCTAAGACACGCGTTGAACAAATCAGTCCAGAATTGAACTCCAGGCTCGGGAAGAAGTCGTAGAGCGGTGTTGGTAACACCGTCCGGGCCTGGAGCTTTTCTTGGCTGAAGTTCAGCGAGCCGATTTGAGACCTCTTCCAAAGAGATGGGTTCGGGCTCCGCCGTGATCGGAAGAGACAGAAAGTCTTCCACAGCCATCTCGACTTGTTCGTCGAAGTCCCAGTCCATGGGCGGGTTGGGAGCGAACTGTCGCTCGAAACACAAGCCCAAGTAGTCGGCCTTCTCCTCCGGGCGACCCAGGAGTCGACCGAACGGTCCAACAATGGCGGGAAGTGGAGGTCGGCGCCTCCGTCCCGTCAATGCGGTAGGTATTCTGTACGGGTGACTTTGCGGGTCCGCATCCCCCGTTCGGGCCACGTCGAGTTCCCAACAGCTACGCCGGAACGCCTTCAGACTGCCACGCAGTCGTCCGGTGAGCCGATTGTATGCTGCCTTATCGGCCGGATCACGGGTCCTCTGCCAACGTTTCCAGAAGTAATTCCTCTCGCGAGCGAGAAGAGAGACATCCTCAGGGATGCGTTGGTAGTCAGGCGAGAAACCAGCTCGCGTACGTGAAGACACGCCTATAGCCGAGATTATTTCCTCTTCGATTCCCGCAACTGCTTCGTCTAGGAGGCGAACGGAATCGAGTGGGGCCGCTGGCGGCAATCTACGGCACAAGGCCGGGCCGTAGAGATCCCAATCGATAACCTTCTTCTTGTCAGAACGTGCATAGGCGTGCTGGGTAGCGACGTGGACCAAGATAGGGTTATGGTCGGATGTTAGCTCCGTAAGTGAGAATACCTCGACCGGACAGACAACTCCTTGGGTCACCGCGATATCCAGAACATCGGGAGCAGCGTTAGGCCTTGACGGAAAGAACGTGGGTTGCGCTGGACCAAACACCATCGCCCGGCGCGATTCAACAAAACTGAGCAAGCGCCTCCCGTTCGGAGTAGTCAGGCGACTATTCCAAACGCGATGCTTGCAATTCAGATCGCCGGCCAAAATTACCCTTCGATGGGAATCGAAGATGACGTCCAGGTCGCCAACAAGGAGTTAAGCTTGTGGGGGCTTGTATGCTGAAACCACGAGGACGCCGCCAAGAGCTCCGTGGACCTCAATGGCGGAGGCCTCTAGGTTGGTAAGCTGCAGCAAAGCGACACGATGATGACCTATGGAGGTCCTCACCGCGATCGCCGTGCCGCCTCCTCGTTGGCCAACTCGGTAATCCCGATAGACCACGTAATTTGGTAATCGAAACCGGTTCGCCGGGGTCAGGTGGGTTTCAGTAAGGAGAAGTACTTCGGGTTTGAACCGAGCCAGGAATTCAAGAAGGTCGGAACGCTTGGAACCGATGTTCTTAGCATTCCAGGCTACGAGCGAGAGATCTCGTCTAAGGGCTCGGTTCATAGAAGACCTATTACTTCGCAGGCTTCCACCAAGAGCATAAATCTCTCAGTTGGGTCAGCAGTTTCCAGGCGGTCTCGGATGGACCTGAAGGTGGATGCGACTTTCTTGAGGTCGTAGCCTATCAGAAAGTCGCGGACGAACTGTGCGTCATCGGAAGTGACGGACTGGGCGGTTTGCCTGGAAACTGAGGCCGCGTAAGAGCGACCAGGTTTAACGCCAGATCGGGTCGTGGTGGAAGCCACAGGACCAGGGGCAGACGGTTTTGAATCAGCGGCAGGAAAAGTACGCTGTTGCGCTTCGTCGGACTTATACCGGGAAGCAGGACTTTTCTTGGGCTGTGGGCAGGCAGGAGCTCGGGGCCGAGCATCCGGTGTGGTTATCCCTTTGTTCCTTGGTTTTGTGATGCCTGCTCGCGGAAATCGCGGAGGTGGCAGTGGTGGCGAGGCTACCTCTGGTTCAGAGGCGGGAGCTAGAGGTTCCGCGGAGGTGGAGGGTTGATTCTCCGGCTCCATGACCGAGATGACGGCTACAGGGCTTGTCTCTGCTGCGGAAGGAGACGCGGTGCGTTTTGTTGCCTTTGCAGGGGCTGGAGGTGGAGCCTGAGAGGGCGCGCGCCGTGCCGGTTGTGCCTTCGGTTGCGGCCTGGCCTGTGTTTTAGGCTGTCTCTGAGGTTGGGGCTGCATAGCTGGCTGCCTTGGCTTCGGGAGGGGCCCCTGCGGCTTTTGCTTCCGCAGGAGCTTCGCCTTGTAGACCGGGCAGTTTACGTTACTAGCTGCATGGCCTTGGCCACAATTAATGCAGCGGAACTTGGACTTGTCTGCCACAGTGCAGGCCTGAGTTCAATGTCCCAAGGAACAACGTAGACAGGCCGGGGCATTGCGGCAGACGTCGGTATGATGCCGAACCTCTGGCACCGGTGGCACTGCGCGAGCTTGCCCTGGGGACGACTGGATTCCACCCTGACGCGGAAGCCAAACAGCCGCGTCAGTTGGAATATTTTGTCTGCAGCCTCGCCCTTCTCGAGCTGGAGACGGACGAGCGGGAGAGGTACTCGGGTTTCTGAGTGCGTGAACAGGCGGAAAATTGCCTGCACTGGGTACCCGAGGTCTCAGAGTTCCATGAGGATCTCCTGTGGATCGGTGTGCGCATCAAGCCCTCGCAAAATTACAGACAAGTGCTTGACTCGCTTAGGAGAAAAGGTGTGGTACTGAAGGCTGTGCGCCTGCAGGAAGGCCTCGACCAAGCGATGGTCCTCGAGCTGGCGGACGACAATCTTGACCGTATCACCGCCAAGCAGCTTCAGGTCAAGCTTGTCGGCCGACAGGCCGTGGGCCGCGATCAGCCGTCTGTATGTCGTGGGCGGCGACATTAGACACACTGTGGACATACAGGGGCGGCGCGCGACCAACATCGGCAGCAGCCGGAGCTGCTGTCGAAGCAGTCGGAACCGCGGCCTGTTGGCCCTGAGAAGGTCCGATGTCCATGGCCGAGGTCTGAGAGGAAGTGGATCCAGGTGTATGGGTCCTCTTAGGCTTCTTAGCCGGGCGATTACGCCGACCAACGGTCGCGAATTCGCCCGAATCGTCCGCCGGGAGAGGGGGTAATGGGTTCAGACCTCCTGAACAGGGACCATAGTGAAAAGAGAGACCACATCGAAACTCACTAGCACGTAGCCAGGCTCAAGCACCAACTCCTGGATCCTCCGGAGGAAATCAGAAAAGTCCCGGACGAAAGAATCCGTCTGCCCGATGTGCGGCTTGAGCAATCCAGTGAGGTGCTTTGCCAAGTTGTACGTAGGCGAGCCAATAGCACTGACGATGGGCCTCAGCGGAACGTCTTCCTTATGGATCTTCGGTAAACCATAGAGCCGAGGGGGAAGAGCCTCCGAACACCGGACGGCCGTCTTCACATCAGACGCCAGAGAAGATTGCTTAACCAAAGAATCCGTTTTTCTTAGAACAGTAGTAGTCGGATCTTTGTTCAGCCTCCGATAAGTGGCTGGATCTAATAACCCTTCAATCTTCCGCTGGTAGTCTTCGGTGTTCAAGACCACAGTAGCGCTCCCCTTATCCGCCGGCACAATGACAATGGAGTCATCCCTTCTCAATTCCCTCAAGGCTCGCAACTCCGCCGACAGAAGATTGCATTTTGGCGGAGCGGCCCTTCTAAGGGCCCTAGAAGCTTCCAATCGTATTTCATCTGCCTGGTCTCGGGGTAGTCCTCGGATACCTGCCTCCACGCTCGCAACTATTTCCTCCACTGGTACTGTCTTCGGGGTAACCGCAAACTTCTCACCTTTGGCTAACACCGAGGTCTCGTGTGGTGTTAGTTGACGGTTCGAGAGATTCACAAACATCCTGTCCATCCTGTCACGATCTTGTACTCTTCCCCTGATGTTCTGGGAACCAAAACGCTCGAATGTTTCACCCTGTCGCTGGCTGGTACTGGCATAACACGCCTCGAAAGCATTATACGTGAGCCCATCCAACATCTCCCAATCATGTTGTTGGAGGGAACTGCTGAGATGTAAATGCAGCTTCAACAGGTTTTGATCATTTAGTGCCAACTCTTTCCTCGTATGGTGTATGCGCTCACGCAGCATGGCATTTTCCGTTCTCCTGCAGATCCTATTGGCCTGTGGCGTGTTAAAAATCAGTCTCTGTCGTAGGAACCTAGGAACGGTACCCGAGTCTCTACAGCGAAGTAAAAAGGCCAAGGAACACAGCAGACTGGCTTTCTTCTTACGTAGCGTCTCCAGCTTTTTAATTTTGTTGAAAACCTCCTCCCCGTAGAGGTTCTTAATCTTAGTACGTAGGCTTTCACGGCCGGTGTCATTATGATTAACTAAAACTTCCGGGCTGAAAGGCCGTGGTCGAGTGCTTGATCTAGTGTAGCTAAAGGTTTCGGCCACGCCACCGGTGGCCATCTTCAGTAGCAAAAAATGTGTTCGAATAGATGACACGCCGAACACGTCTCCCAATGAACTGGGAACAAGCAACAGTGAGTTAAGGCTACGTTGTCTCTATTTATAACTTTTTGGCCGCTTAAGGTGTATCACGCGGACCAATGTGAAGCCAGCTCATCATTCTCGATTCTGATTGGCCATGGAAAATAAACTATGCCAGACACTATTTAAGGCGATGCTTTCACCTCGGCGGTTCATATAACAGCCCTGCGATTGGAAGGATCAACATTACTTTTTGAGCCCTTCTTCATGGGAAAATCCTGCTTATTCAGTGCGTTCCAGTCTCCGGTTTTACCGTGAAATAACCAGTGCGTCTAGTTCAATTTTTCAAGTGTTTGTGCCAGTTTTTAACCAACTACTCAAGAAATAGTGCAGAGCAGTGTTGTGTTTCTTGTGCCGTTCAGTGTTTCGTGTTTGTTCCGCTGCTGCCTGGAGCTTGTTGGTAAGTGATCTACTTTTTTATTTTGCTTACCGTAGTGCTTGGTCGTAGTCCTCTAGTCCGTTCCGCCTAAGGCGTAGGCTTCGCCTCGCCGATGGCTGCCCGAACCCAATCTTCCGTCGGCCCTTTTAAGGGCCAACCAGCCTCCGTCGGTCCTTCTCAGGACCTCTCAGTCCCTGCCAGCGCTCTCGCGCAACCTCTCCCGGATGGCCCTTCTCAGGACCACCCTACACCTACCTCTTCGCGGGAAGCTAACGACGCGGACTCGGCCATGGACACCGATGGTGCATGGCAGTCTGTCAGCCGGAAACGGCGTGTCAGTGCCACCTCCACTGACTCTGGTCGGACTTCGCGTTGTGGCTCAACCGCGGGGCAATCCACCTCGGGCTCCCAGCAAATACCCGACCAGCCCCGGCGTATCCCGCCTCTGATTTTCGCCCGGCCTTCGGAATGGGCTAATTTCATGCGGCGTATACACCGGTGCACTCCCTCTGGCACCTTGACTGCTTCGGCCCAAGGTGACAACTCCATCCGCCTCAACCCCACGACCGTGGAGAGCTTCCGTATTGCACAGATGTTCCTCACGGCCGCGGGTATCCCGTACCACACCTTTGCCTTGCCGGAGGAGAAGGAATTAAAGGTGCAAATTATCGGTATCCCTGCCGATACCACGCCTGAGTTCATTTCTAATGAACTTGTTAGTCTAGGCTTTCGAGTCCACAGTGTAACGCCTCTCTTCTCCCCCGGCAAGAAACTAGCGCGCAATGCGTTCCTGGTGAAGATCCGAAAGGTAGGTGATTACCAGGCCATATACGATATCAATATGTTGTTCTTCCTGAAGGTTAGGGTGGAAGCCTTCGAAGCCCAAGCCTGACCGAAGCAGTGTTACAACTGCCAGCGGTACGGCCACTCATCGGCATTTTGCCACCACCCCACCCGCTGTTTGCGCTGTGGCGATAGCCATCGTAAGGACACTTGTCCTCTCGCTCGTGCTGCCGCCACTTGCGCCAACTGCGGGGAACCTCACCCGGCATCGTCAAAGTCGTGCAGGTTCTATGCTGCGGCTTTGAAGAATCTTTCAAAGTCTTCGCAGCAGCGCGTTCCTGCGCCTCCAGCTAGGCCCCAAGCATCAAGGCCTGCCGCCTCGGCGGCACCTATCCCCGCTGCGGCACCGGCACTTGCGCCTGCCCCAGCTCGTCCGGCGTCTACCGGGGCGCCCAGCTATGCGGCTGCCGCTGCTTCTCAGCCTGCCGCACAGCCCGCGGCCCAGCAGCCAAAACCTGCTGCGCCGTCCAAGAAAAGGAATAAACCATCGCCCCCCGCTTCCTCGCAGCACAAGCCCGCTGCACCTCAGCCACCATCTACTCCAGATGTCCAAGATCCAAGGCAGCCGAAACAAAAGGCCCCCGCCCAGAATGGCATCATATTTAAGCACCCGGCGCCCAAGCCTCAGGCGGCACCGGCGTCTGCCGCGTCCTCGGACGTGACTTTCGCCGACCGCGTGCGCGCTTGGATCAACGCCTTGATCCCACAAATTCTTGCTGCCAAGGATGTCCAGTCCTTGTTAGTTATCGTCCCGACCTCCGTGACCTCGCTTATCCCTCTCGATGGCTAGGCCCTTTCGGCTGGTGGCTTGGAACGCATGTGGCGTTCTATCTCGCCGTGCCGAATTCGCCGCCTTCGTCACCGAATATGACATAGACGTCATAATCCTAAACGAAACCCACCTAATTCCTGCACACTCGTTTCAGCTTCCGGCGTACACGACGTATCGCACAGGCCGGCCTGGCCAGAATCGGCTGTACGCATCTGGCGGCACAGCTATTCGGGTTCACAGGCGCATCGCCCACCGCCCCCTGCCGCCTCCGGCGACTCGTCGCTTGGAGGCGACGGCGGTTGCTCTCTGCATCGGGGATCGGGAGGTTCGACTGGTTTCAGTCTACCTCCCCCCCCGAGGTGGACCACCGCCCGACGAGGATGAATGGGACGCTCTATTAGAAGACCCTCTACCAACCATCGCAGCCGGAGACTTTAATAGTAAGCATCTCCTGTGGAACAGCCGTGTCTCACACCCATACGGCCGCTCTCTGTACCAATACGTTCAACGTCATCCTCATGTGAACGCTCTTGGTCCTAGATCACCGACCTATATCCCCAATCGAGGGGGACTACCAGACGTCCTTGACATTGCTGTTGTCAAAGACGTGGCCTATCCTATCGCTATAGAAGCCGTGTCAGACCTCTCGTCTGATCACGACACGGTAATACTCAGTGTTCGGCCCACGCTGGACACACCTCTCCAGCCTCCCCATCGTGTAACGAGAGTCAACTGGCGATCGTTCCACGATGAACTGGGTCGAACAGTACCAACTGACCCCCAGGTCGACATCTCCAGCCCGGATGATGTAGACCGCTTGGCCTACTATCTTCAAGAAGTCGTCACGTCCGCCATGGACAAACACACCTATAACGTCCCTACGCCCAACAGACGGTCGCAGTTACCTGAAGAGGTGATTCTAGCCATCCGCAAACGGCGCCAGCTCCTAATATTCTGTCCGCCCCGTCGCCGCTGGCATCCCTCAAGGATCTGTCCTCGGCCCCGTTCTGTACCTTGTGTACACGAACGACCTGCCAGTTTTGCCTGGAGTCACGCTCTCTCTCTACGCGGACGATGCGATGTAGCACACCAGTTCTGCAAACCTTCGTTTTGCGACTGACATGGTGCAGCGCCAGCTAAGGAAATGGCGGGTGGCGATCAAGACGGAGAAATCCGAGGCAATTGCCTTCTCTCGTCAGCTCACTTTAAGATGCCAGACCCTCTCCCTTGAAGGGAGCCCAATCGCTTGGCAACGTACTGTGAAGTACTTGGGCGTCACTCTTGATCGACGCCTAAGCTTCAGAGCTCACGTGTCCACAGTGCTCCAGCGCGCCCGAGGCGTCAAAGCCAAACTGTACCCCATCCTTTCGCCTCGAGGGCCACTGCCATTGCGCACGAAGCTCTCTATTTATCTGCTCTTTTCACGAGCCGTCCTTATGTACGCAGCGCCTGCATTTTGGAACCAACTCGCCCCCGACGTCGTTAAACGCCTGGAAGCCTTCCAATCCATTACCCTTCGCCTTATCTCCGGCTCTCCCTGGTATGTAAAAAATGATCAGGCGAGGGCTGAAGATTCCGTCGCTTGATGGATTTGCGCGAACTCTCACGTTCAACCTCTTCCATCGCGCCTCCATTTCAGACTTTCCCCACCTCCAACACCTCGATAACGACGATGGACCACCACCAGTCAAACGCCGCCGCCCTCGAGCTCTGCTCGACGACCCGCCATAATGTTAAAATAAAAAATTGCCCACTCACCATCTGTCCACGCACCGACCAATCGTATCTCACCACCTTCCTACCAGTCAAATCTCCGGTCCGTTGCAGGCCGACAGATGGATCGGGCGTTGTGCCGGCTTTAGGTGTGCCTAGCGCCACCTTCTGTCGGCAACTTCCCCCTCCATTCTCTCGCCTGCCTCGGTATCGCCATAAGGCAGTCTACCGGACTCTTACCGGGCTGGCGGAAGTGTATCGACCCGTTGTGGGCGAACAAATCCCGCCAATCCGTGCTAAGCGCTCGCGTAGACTTCCCTCTCAGGCCATTGGTGGATCGCGTCAGCGGTTCAGCCAATCACAGCCCGTCTCCTTCACCTCCGCCAAAATAAAAAGGGGGTACCTATCCTCACTGCGACCAGTTTCGCACCAAGCACTCAGGAAGCAACAGGCAGTCATCGGGCTTGCCCGGAGCTGCCGTCACTGGGGCACGCACTGTGCTGTGCCCTGCTCATCTTGGCATCGGCGGTTCAGTGAGAGTCTACCTAGAGCATTTGCCCGGGTAGGTTGTGTCTGTTTCTGCTCTGCAGAATTTTGCTAATTTCTGCGGAAATATTGTGTTTGCACCATTATCATCATCACCATTGTCTTCAGCATCATCAACTTCATTGGATTCATCGCATTAACAGTGCAAAACAGTTTTCATTTAACTTGTGCGGGAGTGTTTTTGTTTCCGTGTGCTGTGCGGTCTGTGTCGTGTCCTGTTGTTGCCTGTGGATAGTTTTCAGTGTCTGGTGATCCCTCTATCCTACACTAGCGTAGACGTTCATTTCGGGTTTTCCGAAATGGCGTCGAATACGCCCCCGAATCCTCTGCCGGCGCCGCTTGTTTCCTTAATGGAAACATGCTCAACCGGCTTCCGTTCAACTCCACTTCCTCACGACAGTGAAAGTGATAGTGAAAGTGATAATAGTGCGGTCGATATGTGCAGTGTTGGGTCGGGGGACGGACAGTTCTCGCTTGTGGAGGGCAGATCTGCCAAACGCAAGCGAAAACTGGCCCAAACTCCGCCGCCCGCCTCAGCTGCACATCAGCCGTCTAATCATGGTAACAGCGGCACTCAGCGCGTGCAACGTGAGTATCCAGCTAATACCCAAACTGTGTCTTCCCCACGCATTCCACCCATTGTAATTCCTGACAATAGGAATTACACAAAATTGCTTAGATCCATATCCTTAGCTCTCCCTTCGGTCAAGGTCGAGGCGAGGTGCCAAGGCGCCTCGCTAAAGCTAGCGACCGCTACGATCCCCGACTTCCGCTCTGTTCAGGCATTCCTGACTGAGCGCAACATCTCCTTTCATACTTTTGCCCTCCCGTCAAAGCGAGAAATCAAGGTCGTTCTGTCGGGAATTCCTTCCTTTACGGAAACTGATGCCATCAGGCAGGAACTTGTTGCGCTCGGCTATGCGCCGACCGCGGTAAGCGTCCTGCATGTTGGCAAAGGTGTTGACCGCCGACCTGTTAACAGCTTTCTGGTCAAACTTCTGAAAGTAGGCCCTTTCGAGGAGATTTATAGTCTCCAGAATCTTCTGCACCTACGGGTGCAAGTCCGAACATTTGACCCGCGGCCCGGCCCCTCGCAGTGTTTCAACTGCCAGAGGTTCGGCCACAGCAGTCTTTTCTGTCATCAGCCCCCGCGTTGCGTGCGTTGTGCTGAACCTCATCGTGGCTGTGATAAGCCTACTACGGGGTACACAGCTAAATGCTGCAACTGTGACGGAGCCCACCCGGCTAATTACCGAGGCTGCCCCAACTTTATGGCCGCCATGAAACCGCAGCGACCTCCTGTGCGCCCTGGCGCGCAGGCAGGCCGTGTAGCTGGTCCTGGCCCTAACCGGTGAGCGGCTTTCCCGCCTCTCACTGGTTCATCTGCCAAGGTCCCGGCAGCAACTCCGGTTGCTTCCGGTGCCGCTGTCTTGCCTGCAGTCGTCGCTTCGGCGCCGCCTGCAGCGGCCTCAACCCCCGGCGCCTGCCGGAGCGCCCGCACCTTCCTACGCGGCCATGGCCGCTAAATCTGTCCCGCCTCCAGCCCGTTTGGGCAAATCGAAGCGCTCTCGTCGTCGCCGGAACTCCGTCGGCCGACCTACATCGTCACAGGTTCTACCTGTACCCACTCCGTGGGCTCGACCCGCCCCCAGTCATCGTCCTCACCCTCCCAGCGAGCAGTGTACTACTCAGTCCCACAGCCCAGCGCCATCTGCTACCCCTGTCGAGGCCAGTCGGGCTTGTCCTCCTGAGTCCCGGGAATCTTCTCGGGCTTCGGCGGATCCCCTGACTGCCTGGGCAGATAATCTTGTTGCGTCTATCAGGACTGCTCGCGACACTACCACAGTGCTTGCCCTGGTCTTCCAATCATTAGCTGCCCTCTTTCCTCTACTACCCCTAAATGGCTAATAGCCTGAGGATCGTTGCGTGGAACGCCTTCGGGCTACTCCCCAGGCGATCTGAACTGATGACTTTCGTGACGGAGTATGATGTTGATATCATACTTCTTTCCGAGACTCATCTGGCTCATTACCACTCGTTTTTCCTTCCTGCCTATGCCTGTTATCGTCAGGATCGTCCCCTACGGCTTCGCTGCCCCCTCTCGGGGGCACAGCTGTTTTAGTCCACAGGCGGATATCCCACAGGCTTTTGCCTTTTCTAGATACATCTATTATTGAAGGCTGCGCGGTGGCGGTGGACGCCGGCGGATCGGAGCTGCGCGTTGTTTCTGCGTACCTCCGGCCTGGCCGGCGAACTCCGCCACCGCCCGAGGAGTGGGACGCCCTCCTCGACCACCCCCTCTCAACTATTGTAGCCGGCGACTTAAACGCCAAACACCCTTCATGGAACAGCCGCGTTGTCAACGCCTATAGAAATTCTCTGTTCCGGTTCGTCTCTGGCGACCCGGCACTTAATGTCATCGGCCCTGAAGACCCTACCTACTTCCGCTTTCACGGACATCGGCCGGACGTTCTTGACATAGTAGTTGTCAAGAACGTTGCCCGCAACATCGAGGTCTCGTCTGTGTCGGACCTTTCGTCCGATCACAATCCCCTTGTTATAACTGTTCGAGAGCTGTCGGCGTCACCCCTACTTCCCACACAGATTGTTAGGAGAGTCAACTGGCGATCCTATCATGACGAGCTCTCTCGAAGGTTACCATCTCTCCCGGCGGACACAATCGTCACGCGTGACGATCTCGATCTCCGCGCCACAAATCTTCCGGAATTGGTCCAAGGTGTCATGGATCGACACACCTACGCACTCGAGGTGAATCATCGTAAATCGGCCTTACCTGCGGAAGTACTTCACGCCATCTGGCTACGGCGCCAGCTCCGCCGCAGATGGCAAAGAACCCGTGACCCAGTCGTCAAGCGACGATTTCAACAACAGTCCCTTTACGTTCAGCAGCTACTGCGGGACGTAAACTCTGATCGATGGGACTCATACCTTGAGGCTCTTGAAGTCGACCACGCCTCCGTCTGGAGAGCGGTGAGTAGACTGACCCGCGAGAAGAGAACTCGCAACCCGCTGGAAACCCCGAACGGGATTGTGTCTTCATCGGAAGGCAAGGCTGAGGTCTTCGCCGACTGCATGGAGTCGCAATTTACCGTTCATCGAGGCGTTTCGGACCCTGCCCACTCGGCAGAAGTCCGGGACTTCCTATCTGGTTATTTTTCTCGCCCTCCCGCTGGCCCTGACCTCCCGTTCGACAGAGACGAACTCGTTTCGTCTGTCTGTCGACTAAACCGCCGTCGCGCCCCCCGTCCTGACCGGATCGGGGCCGCTGCATTACAATATCTCCCGGCATCAGGCGTTGACCTCGTTCTCGAGCTGTTAAACTCTTGTCTCCGGCTACAGTACTTTCCCCGCCTGTGGAAAACGGCCAATATCGTTATGATTCCTAAACCCTGCAAGCCGCGCATGCTTCCTGGAAGCTATCGGTTAATATCTCTCTTGCCAGTTATCTCGAAGGTGTTCGAGCGGCTCCTGCTGGCCCGCATCTCGCCGTTGTTGGATAACTTTATCCGCAACGAACAGTTCGGGTTTCGCAGAGAGCACTCGACCACGCTTTAACTAGTCTGCGTGGTAACGCAACTCTCTGACGCCACCAACAGGCGAGCGGCTACGGCCGCCGCACTGCTGGAAGTGAGCAAGGCCTTCGATAAAGTCTGGCACGAAGGTCTTCTCTTCAAACTTGCTAACTCCCCCATACCACCGTCCATAGTGTTTTTCCTCCGGTCGTATCTCAGCGACCGGACCATCAGGGTGAGCGTCGGCGGAACCTGCTCTGCAGTTCGTCCCGTCGCCGCCGGCGTACCTCAGGGATCTGTCCTCGGCCCCGTTCTGTACCTTGTGTACACGAACGACCTGCCTGTCTTGCCCGGAGTCACGTTGTCTTTGTTCGCTGACGATGCAATATATCATTACAGCTCTGTGTCCCCGCGTTTTGCGAGTACACAGCTGCAGCGTCAGTTGGACCAGCTTCCGGACTGGCTACGGAAATGGCGGGTGACGATCAATACGGAGAAATCCGAGGCGATCTGTTTCACTCGTAAGTCCATCTCCCTATGCCAGCCCCTCTCCCTGGAAGGGAGGCCTGTCGCCTATAATGAGTCGGTGAAGTATCTAGGCGTTCGGCTAGATCGTCGCCTTTGCTCCAACGTCCACGTGACGGATAACCTTGCCAAGGCTCGCGGCGTCCAAGCCAAACTTTACCCATACCTCGCGTGCCGCAGCCCCCCTGGCGCTGCGCACGAAAGTTACCCTCTATCTGTTGTTTCTCCGGTCTGTATTGACCTATGCGGCACCTGTTTGGTGGTCACTTGACTCCGCCACCAACAGGCGTAGGCTGGAAAGTTTCCAATCCAGAACCCTCCGTTCCTTGTCGGGATCTCCTTGGTTTGTTAGAAACAGTGTAATTCGAGGAGGTCTACGAGTTCCTACTCTCTCAGCCTTTGTCTGGTCATTAGCTGCGACTCTCTTTGCCGCAGCTGAGACCTCTTCCTTCCCTTACCTCAGGACCATCAGCACCACGCAACCACCTCCCCCTGTCCTGGTCAAACGCCCTCGAGCGATTCTCGATGACCCGCCATAAGTTTAAGTAAACTTAAACCTCATTAATTTGCATATACACTATCTGCCCCTGCCCCAGAATTTACCTGCAAAGCTGTTTCCTTCCTCCCTTCCTAGTATGCCGACCGCGCTGAATTCCGCTGCTACGCGCTATCACTGGCACGGAGGTTCTCTGCCTCGCGGGGAGCGACCGACGCCTCACGGTGTCTGCACGCGGGACTGGGAACGGGTGACATCTGTCACCTGACCCCGTTCATGCGGCAGTGCCCACTGATTGCTGAAATTTTTAAAATAAATAAAAAATGAAAATCTTTCTCCCCCGCCTTCTCAGTTAACTGGTTGGCGGTTGTCCATTCCTGTTTTTAGGCACCTGTCGACTGAACCAGAACTACGTGTATCCACAGGCAGCCATTGGGCTCGACCCAGATGCTGCAGTCATGCACCGGGTGCAAAGACGCACCGCTACTATGATGCTACAAGCTACATGCTCGGCGGTTCATAGTGACGGACGCATTCTTATAAATATGGATGGACTCCAGATGCAGGCGAGTGAAGTAACCCCGGACAGAAGACAACACACGGGCTTCATCAAACATCACCCGGTGATCGTCGTGGGAAAGAGCGTGTTCAGCAACTGCGGACTTTTCCGGCTGGCCCAGGCGGCAGTATCTCCGATGTTCAGAGAGGTGCGTCCGGACACTACGCTTCGTGGTGCCTATGTAGACCTGGCCACACGTACAAGGAATACTGTACACCCCGCACGACGAGAGCGGATCCCTGGCGTCTTTCACCGTGAGAGTGGTGATCAATTGGCTTTTCTGGATGTGTTGGTCCTGAAAATGACCGATGGCAGCTTGGGACATAAAGTTTATAGGAAGGCAACGCACACTGACAGATATCTGCACAAGTCCTCCAATCATCATCCTAGGCAGAAGAGGGCGGTGCTGAAGACTCTGGTAGACCGGGCAAAAAGAATCTGTGAGCCCCGGTATCTCGAAGATGAGTTTCGGCATCTCGAGGAAGCACTGCAGTCCAACGGCTATTCTGCTGCGGAGGTTAGGAGAGCTGCCCGGCCGAGAAGATCTGGTAGGCCGAACGAGTCGGTGTCGCCTGAGGTTGTTGGCTCTGCTGTCTTGCCCTACATCCGTGGCGTGACTGACCGCATCGGCAAGTTGCTGAGTAAGCGGGGCGTCAGGACGATCTTCAAGCCAACCAAAAAATCCAACAGATCCTGCGACCGGTGAAAGACGCCAGGGATCCTCTCTCGTCGTGCGGGGTGTACAGTATTCCTTGTACGTGTGGCCAGGTCTACATAGGCACCACGAAGCGTAGTGTCCGGACGCGCCTCTCTGAATATCGGAGATACTGCCGCCTGGGCCAGCCGGAAAAGTCCGCAGTTGCTGAACACGCTCTTTCCCACGACGATCACCGGGTGATGTTTGATGAAGCTCGTGTGTTGTCTTCTGTCCGAGGTTACTTCACTCGCCTGCATCTGGAGTCCATCCATATTCATAAGAATGATTCCGTCGCTATGAACCGCCGATTGCATTGCATTGCATTACATAGTGGGGCGTCTTTGCACCCGTGGCTTTTTACAGCTTCCGGGACGTGCCCGATGGCTGTCAGAAGAAAACAGTGCTGGACTTTCAAAAGAAGGTTTCCTAAATTTTTCGGGAGGGACACGCCAACCAGTTAACTGAGAAGGCGGCGGAAATTTTTCAATTTTATATTATATATGTTCCGGGTCATGGTAACACTGCCGCCGGTCACGGGGCGAACGGCAGATGCCGCACGCGCCCGGCCCGGCATGCAGGCGCCTTGTAGCGCCGGACGTTCCCCCCGAGGCAGGGAACCGCCGTGTGTGTGGCATCGGTAACAGCGCCAAGCAGTTTGCAAACCAACATACTTGGGGAAGGTATCTGACTGAATAGGAAGGTAACAAGGAAATAGAATTGCTTGGGAACCTAAGTTACAGCATACAGAATATAGGGGGGTCGTCTAATATCGCCCGAGGGCGTTTGACACGTTTAGCGGGAGGTGGTTCAGACGTGCTGATAGAACGGAGATAAGGAAAGGACGAGGTCGCTGCAGAAGCAAAGAGAGTTTCGGCAAGCGACCGGACAAAATCGGCAAGGGTAGGAACTCGAAGGCCTCCACGAATAACATTATTTCTCACAAACCATGGAGACCCCGACAAGGATCTGAGGGTACGGGCCTGGAAAGCTTCCAGCCTACACTTGTTAGTGGTCGACACAAGGGACCACCATGCGGGAGCAGCATAGGTCAATACTGACCGGAGAAACAAAGATAGATGGTAACTTTAGTGCGCAAATCCAGGCGGTTGCGGCACGAGAGCATGGGAAATATTTTGGCTCGGACGCCTCGATCTTTGTTGAGGGTAGCAGTCACGTGGTCGTTGAAGCTAAGGCGCTGGTCTAGCCGAACGCCCAAATACTTCACCAACTTATGGCAGGCGATAGGCCTCCCTTCAAGGGAGAGGGTCTGGCACAGGGAAGTGGACTTGCTGGTGAAGCAGATCGCCTCGGATTTCTCCGCGTTGATCAGCACCCGCCACTTCCGTAGCCAGGCCGGAAGCAGATTCAACTGACGCTGCAGCTTTGAACACGCAATTCGCGGGGACAGGGAGCTGCAGTAATACATTTCGTCGTCAGCGAATAGAGATAACGTGACTCCAGGAATAACAGGCAGGTCATTCGTGTACACTAGGTACAGAAAGGGGCCGAGGACAGATCCCTGCGGAACGCCAGCGGCGACGGGTCGAACTGTTGAACAGGACCCTTCGACGCTAATCCTGAAGATACGATCACTGAGGTATGACCGCAAGAAATGCACAATGGACGGTGGGATGGGGGAGTGAGCTAGTTTGTAGAGAAGACCTTCGTGCCAGACTTTGTCGAAGGCCTTACTCACGTCCAACAAGACAGCGCCCGTAGACTCTTTCTTGTTGGCGGCCTCGGACAATGCTGTGACAACTCGGACGAGTTGTAAAGTTGTCGAGTGCTCTCGACGGAACCCGAACTGTTCGCTCCGAATAAAGTTATCCAGCAGCGGCCAGATGCGGGCGAGTAGGAGACGCTCAAACACCTTTGAGAGTACTGGCAACAACGATATGGGACGATAGCTGCCTGCAAGCATTCTAGGATTTCAGGGCTTGTGAATCATACAGATGTTGGCATTTTTCCACATTCGGAGGAAGTATTGCAGCCGGAGACTGGAGTTGAACAGATCCAGGACCAATTCAACGCCCGAGGCCGTGAGATGTTGCAAAGCTGCGGCCCCGATCCGATCAGGACTAGGGGCGCGACGTCGGTTCAGTCGACAGATAGACGAAACTAGTTCGTCCCTGTCGAAGAGAGCGGGAGGGTCAGGTGGACGGCAGGAAAAATATCCAGATAGAAGTCTCGAACCACTACCGAGAAGGCAGGGTCCGAGACGCCTCAATGAACGGTGAATTGAGTCTCCATGCAGTCGGCGAAGACCTCAGCCTTGCCTTCCGATGAAGAAACAATGCTGTTCGGGGTATTCAACGGGTTGCGAGAACGCTTCTCGCGAGTAAGGCGACTCGTCGCTCTCCAGACGGAGGCTGGGTCGACTTCAAGGGACTCAAGGTATGAGTCCCACTGATCAGAGTTTACGTCCCGCAAAAGTTGCTGGACGTAAAGAGACTGGGCCTGAAACCGTCGTTTGACGGCGGGATCTCGGGTTCGTTACCATCTGCGGCGGAGCTTGCGCCGAAGCCAGATAGCGTGGATAACTTCCGGCTGAAGGGCCGATTTGCGATTCACCTCTACGTTATATGTGTGCCGATCCATGACACCTTGGACCAACTCCTGAAGATGAGTGGCACGGATATCCAGATCGTCACGAGTGGCGATCGGGTCCGCTGGGACAGATGGTAACCTTCGAGATAGCTCGTCGTGATAGGAGCGCCAGTTGACCCTCCTAGCAGGACCAGGGGGAAGTCGGGGTGAAGCCGACACATCTCGAACAGTTATTAGCAGGGGATTGTGATCAGACGAGAGGTCTGACACTGACGAGACCTGGATGTTATGGGCCACGTTCCTGACTACAACTACATCAAGAACGTCCGGTCGGTGACCGGCATAGTGGAAGTGGGTAGGATCATCAGGGCCGATGACGTGCGTATCCGGGTCGTCTAGGACGAACCGGCGGAGTGAGTTGCCGTAGGCGTTGGTAGCCCTACTGTTCCAAGAAGGATGTTTGGCGTTGAAGTCACCGGCTGCAATTGTCGAGATTGGGTGGTCGAGGAGAGCGTTCCACTCCTCAGGCGGGGGCGGCGGGCTCAGGCCAGGCCGGAGATACGCGGAAACAATGCGCAACTCCAAGTCGCCTGCGTCCACCGCCACCGCACAACCTTCGATGAGTCGAGTAGTGAGGGGGTAGTGGCCTATGGGATATCCGCCTGTGGACCAGAATCGCCGTACCCCCTTTCGGGGGTTGCGCGTCTGTAGGGGACGATCCTGTCGATAACAAGTGTAAGCAGGAAGTGAGAATCGATGGTAGCGAGCTAGATGGGTTTCGGAGAGAAGCACGACATCAGCGTCGTACTCCACGACGAAAACCGCCAGCTCAGATCGGCGAGAGGAAACGCCATCGGCGTTCCAAGCGACGATCCGCAGGGATCTAGCCATTGAGGGGGAGGAGAGGGAAGAGAGCAGAGAGGGATTGGAATACTAACATCAGCACAATCGAGGTATCAGGAGCAGATCTGATGCTTTCTACAAGTTGAGTGGCCCAAGCCGTCAGGGGGTCCGCTGGAGCCCGAGAAAATTCCCGGAACCCGCGCAGACGTTCCTGAGGAACTTCGGCCAGGACTACAGATGGCGCTGGGTTAGCGGACTGGACTATGGTCTGCTCACGCGGAGGTTGGGAGATGACAGGGGCGGGAGAGTCCCGCTGAGGTTGGGCAGGTCAAGCCTGCTGATGTCGTCGGTCGGGAGTCCGGCGACGCGAGCGCTTTTTGGTACCCTTGCGGGCGGAAGTGGTTTGCGATGATGGCTTAGCAGCGACAGCTGCATAGGAAGGGCCGGGGCTCCGGCAGGCGCCGGTAGTGGAGCCGTCACAGGCGCCACCGGAGCGACGCCTGCAGGCAGGACTGAGACAGCGGGAGCGACAGGAGTCGCTGCCGGGGCCTCGATAGATGCACCGGAGAGAGGAGGGAAGGCCTCTCGCCGATTAGGGGCCGGGCCAGCTACACGACGCTGCGCGCCAGGGCGCGCAGATCGCTGCTATCTTTCTGCTTCGATATAGTGAATACAACCCCGGTAACTAGCCGGATGGGCGCCCTTGCAGTTGCAGCAGTACGGGACAAAACCCGGCACACGAGGCTTATCACAGCCACGGTGAGAGTCGCCGCACCGCACGCAACGTGGGGGCGCATGGCAGAATAGTGAAGAGTGCCCGAAGCCTTGACAGTTGAAACACTGAGCAGGGCCTGGGCGCGGGTCAAAAGATCTAATAGTCACCCGTAGATGAAGGAGTGTTTGAAGGCCATAGACCTCCTCAAAATTTTGAACCGCCGAAGTGAAAACATCGCCTTAAATAGTGTCTGGCATGGTTTATTTTCCATGGCCAATCAGAATCGAGAATGATGAGCTGGCTTCTCATTGGTCTGCGTGATACACCTTAAGCGGCCAAAAAGTTATAAATAGAGACAACGTAGCCTTAACTCACTGTTCAGAAGAGACAGACGACGACGGCAGACAGAAAATTCTGCTCCAGCTTTGGACTGCTCAGGACTGCTCTTCTTAGACTGCTCTCTCAGCTCTCTCGCTGGACCATCTCTACGGCTTTGCTGCCTTCGGCCACCTCGCCTTCCGACGAGGAATATCTTCCTTCGAGGGAACCAAGCCAGCTGCTGCCGGTGAACTTAGTAGCCGGTAGAAGAAGCAGCTCGCCGAAGTTGCCCTGCTAAGGACCACCTGCGCCGGAACAACATCTTGCCGGACAGGAAAGAAGTGGATTGCTCTGGGCTCACCTGGTGAGTGCCGCATTTCCAGTGTGTAATTCCTAACTTGTTCACGACTGTTAGGTAGCGCTGCCCCGGACGATCCTTGCAAGCCCCCACCAGTGGTAAGCGAGCTAGGATATCGCCGGGGTAAAGGGGCCAGTGGACACCAGTCTTGGTAAGGACTGGTATTCAACGTAGCTGGTCGTTAGCCCAGCTCCTCCCGCATCGTCGTGAACAAGGAAGACGCGCGGGTAATCCGGCTTCGGCCGGACCCGAGATCCCTGGCGTCTGGCAGTGACTGCCTAGCAGTCTCTGCCCGGCAGCCGTCGCACCTGGCCAGCATGCCTTCCACAGGCAACGGCTCAAGTGCCGAGTCGCTCGGCCCTGCCTTGCTGCCCCATCTGGGCGACTCGCCAGAATCGCCTCGGGCGATGGAGACGGACGATCCTCTCCCTCACCCGCTTTCCCCTCAGCCGGCAGACGAGTCGGGCGAGTTCGCGACCGTTGGTCGGCGTAATCGCCCGGCTAAGAAGCCCAAGAGGACCCACGCACCTGGATCCACTTCCTCACAGACCTCGGCCATGGACATTGGACCTTCTCAGGGCCCACAGGTCGCGGTTCCGACTACTTCGACAGCAGCTCCGGCTGCTGCCGCTGTTGGTCGTGCGCCGCCCCTGTACGTCCATAGCGTATCCAATGTCGCCGCCTTATACAGACGGCTGATCGCGGCCCACGGCCTGTCGGCCGACAAGCTTGACCTGAAGCTGCTTGGCGGTGATACGGTCAGGATTGTCGTCCGCCAGCTCGAGGATCATCGCTTGGTCGAGGCCTTCCTCCAAGCACATAACCTCCAATATCATACCTTCACTCCTAAGCGAGTCAAGCCCTTGTCTGTCATTTTGCGAGGGCTTGACGCGCACACTGATCCTCAGGAGATCCTCTTGGAACTCCGCGACCTCGGGTACCCGGTGCAGGCAATTTTCCGCCTGTACACTCACTCAGAAACCCGAGTACCTCTCCCGCTCGTCCGTCTCCAGCTCGAGAAGGGCGAGGCTGCTGATAAAATTTTCCACCTGACGCGGCTGTTTGGCTTCCGCGTCCGGGTGGAAACCAGTCGACCCCAGGGCAAGCTTGCGCAGTGCCACCGGTGCCAGAGGTTCGGCCATCACACCGACGTCTGCCGCAATGCCCCGGCCTGTCTCCGATGTTCTCTGGGACATTCAACACAGGCCTGCACTGTGGCAGACAAAACCAAATTTCGCTGCATAAATTGTGGCCAAGGCCACGCAGCGTCTAACGTAAACTGCCCGGTCTATAAGGCGGAGCTCCTGCGGAAGCAAAAGCCGCAGGGGCCCCTCCCGAAGCCACGGCAGCCAGTTATGCAGCCCCAACCTAGACAGCCTAAAATGCAGGCTAGGCCTAAACCTCAGGCACAACCGGCACGGCGCGCGCCCTCTCCGGCTCCACCTCCAGCCCCTACAAAGGCAACTAAACGTACCGCGTCTCCTTCCAGAGCAGAGACACGCCCAGTAGCTGTTATCTCGGTTTTGGAGCCGGAGAATGAACCCTCCACCTCCGCGGAACCTCCTACTCCCGCCTCTGAACCAGAGGTAGCCTCGCCGCCCCTGCCACCTCCGCGATTTCCGCGAGCAGGCATCAAACCCAGGAACAAAGGGATACCCACACCGGATGCTCGGCCCCGAGCTCCTGCCTGCCCACAGCCCAAGAAAAGTCCTGCTTCCCGGTATAAGTCCGACGAAGCGCAACAGCGTACTTTTCCTGCCGCTGATCCAAAACCGTCTGGCCCTGGTCCTATGGCTTCCACCATGACCCGATCTGCCGTAACACCTGGTCGCTCTTACGCGGCCTCAGTTTCCAGGCAAACCACCCAGTCCGTCAGTTCCAATGACGCACAGTTCGTCCGCGGCTTTCTGTCTAGCTACGACCTCCCGAAAGTCGCATCTCTCTTCAGGTCCATCCGAGCCCGCCTGGAAACTGCTGACCCAACTGAGAGATTCATGCTCTTGGTGGAAGCCTGCGAAGTCATAGGTCTTCTATGAACCGAGCCCTTAGACGAGATCTCTCGCTCGTAGCCTGGAATGCTAACAACATCGGTACCAAGCATTCCGACCTTCTTGAATTCCTGGCTCGGTTCAAACCCGACGTACTTCTCCTCGGGGAAACCCACCTGACCCCGGCGAACCGGTTTCGATTACCAAATTACGTGGTCTATCGGGATGACCGAGTTGGCCGACGAGGAGGCGGCACGGCGATCGCGGTGAGGACCTCCATAGGTCATCATCGTGTCGCTTTGCCGCAGCTTACCAACCTAGAGGCCACCGCCATTGAGGTCCACGGAGCTCTTGGCGGCGTCCTCGTGGTCTCAGCTTACAAGCCCCCACAAGCTGAACTCCTTGTCAGCGACCTGGACGTCATCTTCGATTCCCATCGAAGGGTAATTTTGGCCGGCGATCTGAATTGCAAGCATCGCGTTTGGAATAGTCGCCTGACTACTCCGAACGGGAGGCGCTTGCTCAGTTTTGTTGAATCGCGCCGGGCGATGGTGTTTGGTCCAGCGCAACCCACGTTCTTTCCGTCACTGCCTAACGCGGCTCCCGATGTTCTGGACATCGCGGTGACCCAAGGAATTGTCTGTCCGGTCGACGTATTCTCACTTACGGAGCTGACATCCGACCACAACCCTATCTTGGTCCACGTCGCTACCCAGCACGCCTATGCACGTTCTGACCAGAAGAAGGTTATCGATTGGGATCGCTACGGCCCGGCCTTGTGCCGTAGATTGCCGCCAGCGGCCCCACTCGATTCCGTTCGCCTCCTAGACGAAGCAGTTGCGGGAATCGAAGAGGCAATCATCTCGGCTATAGGCGTGTCTTCACGTACGCGAGCTGGCTTCACGCCTGACTACCAACGCATCCCTGAGGAAGTCTCTCTTCTCGCTCGCGAGAGGAATTACTTCCGGAAACGTTGGCAGAGGACCAGTGATCCGGCCGATAAGGCAGCATACAATCGGCTCACCGGACGACTGCGTGGCAGTCTGAAGGCGTTCCGACGTAGCTGTTGGGAACTCGACGTGGCCCGAACGGGGGATGCGGACCCGCAATCTCACCCGTACAGAATACCTACCGCATTGACGGGACGGAGGCGCCGACCTCCACTTCCCGCCATTGTTGGACCGTTCGGTCGACTCCTGGGTCGCCCGGAGGAGAAGGCCGAGTACTTGGGCTTGTGTTTCGAGCGTCAGTTCGCTCCCAACCCGCCCATGGACTGGGACTTCGACGAACAAGTCGAGATGGCTGTGGAAGACTTTCTGTCACTTCCGATCACGGCGGAGCCCGAACCCATCTCTTTGGAAGAGGTCTCAGATCGGCTCGCTGAACTTCAGCCAAGAAAGGCTCCAGGCCCGGACGGTGTTACCAACACCGCTCTACGACTTCTTCCCGAGCCTGGAGTTCAATTCTTGACTGATTTGTTCAACGCGTGTCTTAGACTGGCCTACTTTCCCAAGAAATGGAGAAAGGCGACGGTTATCGTGATCCCGAAGCAGGGAAAGGATACCACCCGCTCGGAAAACCTCCGGCCTATCAGCCTACTTTCCGCTACGTCCAAGGTTTTTGAGCGCCTCGTACAGCGTCGTGTACGAGAGCATCTAACCAACTTTGAAGTGCTGGTCCCCGAACAGTTCGGCTTTCGTGTGGGGCATTCGACCACTCATCAACTGATGAGACTGGTGGAAAGCATCACGGAAGCCGGGTGTCGGAGAGAACGGACCGTTGGCTGTTTCTTGGATGTTGAGAAAGCCTTCGACAGCGTATGGCATGATGGCCTTTTATTCAAACTTAGGGAAGTCCAGCTCCCGGACTGCTACCTCCATCTGGTTGCTAGCTTTCTGACGGAGAGGACCTTCTGCGTGAGAGTTGGCGATTCTGTCTCTTCCGAGAGACGAATCACAGCCGGCGTCCCTCAAGGTAGCGTTCTAGGCCCCCTTCTGTTCTCGATCTACGTCAACGACGTGCCGAGACAGCCTGGAGTCCAGATGGCCCTCTTCGCTGACGACACGGCCGTATTTACGGCCGATCGTCATGAGGAAAGGGCCGTCCTACGACTGCAGCGCCAGCTCGACACGCTCGTGGACTGGACTGAGAATTGGAGAGTGCAACTCAACGCCACCAAGAGCGTAGCCGTCGAATTCTCCAAGCGACGGAAGAACCCCGTTAGGCAACTACGTATCGGCAGAACGTACTTGCGCTGGTCCAACGAGGTCAAGTACCTCGGCTTACACCTCGACCGTCGGCTCACCTGGCGTACCCACGCACAGACAGTTCTAAAGCGAGCATCCACTCGCCTGTGCGCACTGTTTCCACTCCTGATCAGCTCAGCCATGACCAGGAAATTGGGTAGGATGATCGTCGGCGCGTATCTGCTGCCGGTCATTACCTACGCCTGCCCGGTCTGGGGTTACCTCGCCGCAATGCATAAAAAGAAGTTGCAGAGCGTCCTCGACAGGGGGCTTCGGCTAGCGGCCAAAGTCCCCCGTCGCTTCTCATCTCGCCTTCTAAGGAGAGGACTTGGCGTCCGCTCCTTAGACGACACTTTCAGGCGGCTTGCACGCAAATTTTATGCACGTGCGGCGAGGTTCCCAGGCAATCCTCTAGTGACTGGGCTGGGAAGGTACCGTATACGCCCAGGTGATTCGTGGAAACGCCCTCGGTGCATACTGCGCTAGCGTAGGCTAGCACAACAGCCGAGAATCGGCCTGCTATAGAGCACGCGCCCTACTTTGGCAGGGCCACGAGGCAGGAGCTCCAGAATGTAGCTCGGAACTCAGTTCCCGTGCGGTTCGTCTCTGCGACGCACAACCGCAAAGCCCAGAACGAAAAACTCACTGTTCGGACTGATCAGGACTGCTCTTCTTAGACTGCTCTCTCAGCTCTCTCGCTGGACCATCTACGGCTTTGCTGCCTTCGGCCACCTCGCCTTCCGACGAGGAATATCTCTCTCTTCGTGGGAACCAAGCCAGCTGCTGCCGGTGAACTTAGTAGCCGGTAGAAGAAGCAGCTAGCCGAAGTTTGCCCTTGTAAGGACCACCTGCGCCGGAAAACAACATCTTGCCGGACAGGAAAGAAGAGGATTGCTCTGGGCTCACCTGGTGAGTGCCGTATCAGTGTGTAATTCCTAACTTGCTCACGACTGTTAGGTAGCGCTGCCCCGGACGATCCTTGCAAGCCCCCACCAGTGGTAAGCGAGCTAGGATATCGCCGGGGTAAAGGGGCCAGTGGACACCAGTCTTGGTAAGAACTGGTATTCAACGAAGCTGGTCGTTAGCTCAGCTCCTCCCGCATCGTCGTGAGCAAGGAAGACGCGCGGGTAATCCGGCTTCGGCCGGACCCGAGATCCCTGGCGTCTGGCAGTGACTGCCTAGCAGTCTCTGCCCGGCAGCCGCCGCACCTGGCCAGCATGCCTTCTACAGGCAACGGCCCAAGTGCCGAGTCGCTCGGCCCCGCCTTGCTACCCCATCTGGGCGACTCGCCTGATTCGCCTCGGGCGATGGAGACGGACGATCCTCTCCTCAACCCGATTCCTCCTCTTCCGGCTGACGAGTCGGGCGAGTTCGCGACCGTTGGTCGGCGTAATCGCCCGGCTAAGAAGCCAAAGAGAACCCACCCAACCGCTTCCTCTAACACCTCGGCCATGGACATTGGACCTTCTCAGGGCCCACAGGCCGCGGTTCCGACTGCTTCGACAGCAGCTCCGGCTGCTGCCGCTGTTGGTCGTGCGCCGCCCCTGTACGTCCATAGCGTATCCAATGTCGCCGCCTTATACAGACGGCTGATCGCGGCCCACGGCCTGTCGGCCGACAAGCTTGACCTGAAGCTGCTTGGCGGTGATACGGTCAGGATTGTCGTCCGCCAGCTCGAGGACCATCGCTTGGTCGAGGCTTTCCTCCAAGCGCATAACCTACAGTATCACACCTTTACTCCTAAGCGAGTCAAGCCCTTGTCGGTAATTTTGCGAGGGCTTGACGCGCACACCGATCCACAGGAGATCCTCATGGAACTCCGCGACCTCGGGTACCCGGTGCAGGCAATTTTCCGCCTGTTCACTCACTCAGAGACCCGAGTCCCTCTCCCGCTCGTCCGTCTCCAGCTCGAGAAGGGCGAGGCTGCAGACAAAATTTTCCACCTGACGCGGCTGTTTGGCTTCCGCGTCCGGGTGGAAACCAGTCGACCCCAGGGCAAGCTTGCGAAGTGCCACCGGTGCCAGAGGTTCGGCCATCACACCGACGTCTGCCGCAATGCCCCGGCCTGTCTACGATGTTCTCTGGGACATTCAACACAGGCCTGCACTGTGGCAGACAAAACCAAATTTCGCTGCATCAATTGTGGTCAAGGCCACGCAGCGAGTAATGTAAACTGCCCGGTCTATAAGGCGGAGCTCCTGCGGAAGCAAAAGCCGCAGGGGCCCCTCCCGAAGCCACGGCAGCCAGCTATGCAGCCCCAATCTAGACAGCCTAAAATGCAGGCTAGGCCTCAACCTCAGGCACAACCGGCACGGCGCGCGCCCTCTCCGGCTCCACCTCCAGCCCCTGCAAAGGCAACTAAACGTACCGCGTCTCCTTCAGAAGCAGAGACACGCCCAGTAGCTGTCATCTCGGTTTTGGAGCCGGAGAATGAACCCTCCACCTCCGCGGAACCTCCTACTCCCGCCTCTGTACCAGAGGTAGCCTCGCCGCCCCTGCCACCTCCGCGATTTCCGCGAGCAGGCATCAAACCCAGGAACAAAGGGATACCCACACCGGATGCTCGGCCCCGAGCTCCTGCCGGCCCACAGCCCAAGAAAAGTCCTGCTTCCCGGTATAAGTCCGACGAAGCGCAAAAGCGTACTTTTCCTGCCGCTGATTCAAAACCGTCTGGCCCTGGTCCTATGGCTTCCACCACGATCCGATCTGCCGTAACACCTGGTCGCTCTTATGCGGCCTCAGTTTCCAGGCAAACCGTCCAGTCCGTCAGTTCCAATGACGCACAGTTCGTCCGCGGCTTTCTGTCTAGCTACGACCTCCCGAAAGTCGCATCTACCTTCAGGTCCATCCGAGACCGCCTGGAAACTGCTGACCCAACTGAGAGATTCATGCTCTTGGTGGAAGCCTGCGAAGTCATAGGTCTTCTATGAACCGAGCCCTTAGACGAGATCTCTCGCTCGTAGCCTGGAATGCTAACAACATCGGTACCAAGCATTCCGACCTTCTTGAATTCCTGGCTCGGTTCAAACCCGACGTACTTCTCCTCGGGGAAACCCACCTGACCCCGGCGAACCGGTTTCGATTACCAAATTACGTGGTCTATCGGTATGACCGAGTTGGCCGACGAGGAGGCGGCACGGCGATCGCGGTGAGGACCTCCATAGGTCATCATCGTGTCGCTTTGCCGCAGCTTACCAACCTAGAGGCCACCGCCATTGAGGTCCACGGAGCTCTTGGCGGCGTCCTCGTGGTCTCAGCTTACAAGCCCCCACAAGCTGAACTCCTTTTCGGCGACCTGGACGTCATCTTCGATTCCCATCGAAGGCTAATTTTGGCCGGCGATCTGAATTGCAAGCATCGCGCTTGGAATAGTCGCCTGACTACTCCGAACGGGAGGCGCTTGCTCAGTTTTGTTGAATCGCGCCGGGCGATGGTTTTTGGTCCAGCGCAACCCACGTTCTTTCCGTCACTGCCTAACGCGGCTCCCGATGTTCTGGATATCGCGGTGACTCAAGGAATTGTCTGTCCGGTCGAGGTATTCTCACTCACGGAGCTGACATCCGACCACAACCCTATCTTGGTCCACGTCGCTACCCAGCACGCCTATGCACGTTCTGACCAGAAGAAGGTTATCGATTGGGATCGCTACGGCCCGGCCTTGTGCCGTCGATTGCCGCCAGCGGCCCCACTCGATTCCGTTCGCCTCCTAGACGAAGCAGTTGCGGGAATCGAAGAGGCAATCATCTCGGCTATAGGCGTGTCTTCACGTACGCGAGCTGGTTTCACGCCTGACTACCAACGCATCCCAGAGGAAGTCTCTCTTCTCGCTCGCGAGAGGAATTACTTCCGGAAACGTTGGCAGAGGACCCGTGATCCGGCCGATAAGGCAGCATACAATCGGCTCACCGGACGACTGCGTGGCAGTCTGAAGGCGTTCCGACGTAGCTGTTGGGAACTCGACGTGGCCCGAACGGGGGATGCGGACCCGCAATCTCACCCGTACAGAATACCTACCGCATTGACGGGCCGGAGGCGCCGACCTCCACTTCCCGCCATTGTTGGACCGTTCGGTCGACCCCTGGGTCGCCCGGAGGAGAAGGCCGACTACTTGGGCTTGTGTTTCGAGCGACAGTGAGCTCCCAACCCGCCCATGGACTGGGACTTCGACGAACAAGTCGAGATGGCTGTGGAAGACTTTCTGTCACTTCCGATCACGACGGAGCCCGAACCCATCTCTTTGGAAGAGGTCTCAGATCGGCTCGCTGAACTTCAGCCAAGAAAAGCTCCAGGCCCGGACGGTGTTACCAACACCGCTCTTCGACTTCTTCCCGAGCCTGGAGTTCAATTCTTGACTGATTTGTTCAACGCGTGTCTTAGACTGGCCTACTTTCCCAAGAAATGGAGAAAGGCGACGGTTATCGTGATCCCGAAGCCGGGAAAGGATACCACCCGCTCGGAAAACCTCCGGCCTATCAGCCTACTCTCCGCTACGTCCAAGGTTTTTGAGCGCCTCGTACAGCGTCGTGTACGAGAACATCTAACCAACTTTGACGTGCTGGTCCCCGAACAGTTCGGCTTTCGTGTGGGCCATTCGACCACTCATCAACTGATGAGACTGGTGGAAAGCATCACGGAAGCCGGGTGTCGGAGAGAACGGACCGTTGGCTGTTTCTTAGATGTTGAGAAAGCCTTCGACAGCGTATGGCATGATGGCCTGTTATTCAAACTTAGGGAAGTCCAGCTCCCGGACTGCTACCTCCATCTGGTTGCTAGCTTTCTGACGGAGAGGACGTTCTGCGTGAGAGTTGGCGATTCAGTCTCTTCCGAGAGGCGAATCACAGCCGGCGTCCCACAAGGTAGTGTTCTAGGCCCCCTTCTGTTCTCGATCTACGTCAACGACGTGCCGAGACAGCCTGGAGTCCAGATGGCCCTCTTCGCTGACGACACGGCCGTATTTACGGCCGATCGTCATGAGGAAAGGGCCGTCCTACGACTGCAGCGCCAGCTCGACACGCTCGTTGACTGGACTGAGAATTGGAGAGTGCTCCTCAACCCTACCAAGAGTGTAGCCGTCGAATTCTCTAAGCGACGGAAGAACCCCGTTAGGCAACTACGCATCGGCAGAACGTACTTGCGCTGGTCCAAAGAGGTCAAGTACCTCGGCTTACACCTCGACCGTCGGCTCACCTGGCGTACCCACGCACAGACAGTTCTTAAGCGAGCATCCACTCGCCTGTGCGCACTGTTTCCACTCCTGATCAGCCCAGCAATGACCAGGAAATTGGGTAGGATGATCGTCGGCGCGTATCTGCTGCCGGTCATTACCTACGCCTGCCCGGTCTGGGGTTACCTCGCCGCAATGCATAAAAAGAAGTTGCAGAGCGTCCTCGACAGGGGGCTTCGGCTAGCGGCCAAAGTCCCCCGTCGCTTCTCATCTCGCCTTCTAAGGAGAGGACTTGGCGTCCGCTCCTTAGACGACACTTTCAGGCGGCTTGCACGCAAATTTTATGCACGTGCGGCGAGGTTCCCAGACAATCCTCTAGTGACTGGGCTGGGAAGGTACCGTATACGCCCAGGTGATTCGTGGAAACGCCCTCGGTGTATACTGCGCTAGCGTAGGCTAGCACAACAGCCGAGAAAGGCCTGCTATAGAGCACACGCCCTACTTGGGCAGGGCCACGAGGCAGGAGCTCCAGATGCTAGCTCGGAACTCAGTTCCCGTGCGGTTCGTCTCTGCGACGCATAACCGCAAAGCCCAGAGCAAAACAAAAAAAAAAAAAAATAACTCACTGTTGCTTGTTCCCAGTTCATTGGGAGACGTGTTCGGCGTGTCATCTATTCGAACACATTTTTTGCTACTGAAGATGGCCACCGGTGGCGTGGCCGAAACCTTTAGCTACACTAGATCAAGCACTCGACCACGGCCTTTCAGCCCGGAAGTTTTAGTTAATCATAATGACACCGGCCGTGAAAGCCTACGTACTAAGGTTAAGAACCTCTACGGGGAGGAGGTTTTCAAAAAAATTAAAAAGCTGGAGACGCTACGTAAGAAGAAAGCCAGTCTGCTATGTTCCTTGGCCTTTTTACTTCGCTGTAGAGACTCGGGAACCGTTCCTAGGTTCCTACGACAGACACTGATTTTTAACACGCCACAGGCCAATAGGATCTGCAGGAGAACGGAAAATGCCATGCTGCGTGAGCGCATACACCATACGAGGAAAGAGTTGGCACTAAATGATCAAAACCTGTTGAAGCTGCATTTACATCTCAGCAGTTCCCTCCAACAACATGATTGGGAGATGTTGGATGGGCTCACGTATAATGCTTTCGAGGCGTGTTATGCCAGTACCAGCCAGCGACAGGGTGAAAAATTCGAGCGTTTTGGTTCCCAGAACATCAGGGGAAGGACAGGACGGAACAGGAGGGGAACATCGTGACAGGATGGACAGGATGTTTGTGAATCTCTCGAACCGTCAACTAACACCACACGAGACCTCGGTGTTAGCCAAAGGTGAGAAGTTTGCGGTTACCCCGAAGACAGTACCGGTGGAGGAAATAGTTGCGAGCGTGGAGGCAGGTATCCGAGGACTACCCCGAGACCAGGCAGATGAAAAACGATTGGAAGATTCTAGGGCCCTTAGAAGGGCCGCTCCGCCAAAATGCAATCTTCTGTCGGCGGAGTTGCGAGCTTTGAGGGAATTGAGAAGGGATGACTCCATTGTCATTGTGCCGGCGGATAAGGGGAGCGCTACTGTGGTCTTGAACACCGAAGACTACCAGCGGAAGATTGAAGGGTTATTAGATCCAGCCACTTATCGGAGGCTGAACAAAGATCCGACTACTACTGTTCTAAGAAAAACGGATTCTTTGGTTAAGCAATCTTCTCTGGCGTCTGATGTGAAGACGGCCGTCCGGTGTTCGGAGGCTCTTCCCCCTCGGCTCTATGGTTTACCGAAGATCCATAAGGAAGACGTTCCGCTGAGGCCCATCGTCAGTGCTATTGGCTCGCCTACGTACAACTTGGCAAAGCACCTCACTGGATTGCTCAAGCCGCACATCGGGCAGACGGATTCTTTCGTCCGGGACTCTTCTGATTTCCTCCGGAGGATCCAGGAGTTGGTGCTGGAGCCTGGCTACGTGCTAGTGAGTTTCGATGTGGTCTCTCTTTTCACTATGGTCCCTGTTCAGGAGGTCTTGGGGTATATAGGTGACCTGTTCTCGGCGGACATCACTGCTTTGTTCCGGCAGGTCCTAACAACGACCTACTTCCAGTGGAACGGCGGCTTCTATGAACAGTTGGATGGCGTCGTGATGGGAAGTCTTCTCAGCCCTGTGGTTGCAAACTTCTACATGGAGAAATTTGAAGAGTTGGCAATTTCATCTGCGCCTCTGAAGCCGAAGTGTTGGCTGCGGTATGTGGACGACACTTTCGTGGTCTGGAGCCATGGGGATGAAGAGTTGGAACGCTTCCTTGGACATCTGAACGCTGTGCACCCGCGCATACAGTTTACGATGGAGCGTGAGAGTGGTGATCAATTGGCTTTTCTGGATGTGTTGGTCCTGAAAAGGACCGATGACAGCTTGGGACATAAAGTTTATAGGAAGCCAACGAACACCGACAGATATCTGCACAAGTCCTCCCCATCATCATCCTAGGCAAAAGAGGGCGATGCTGAAGAATCTGGTAGACCGGGCAAAAAGAATCTGTGAGCCCCGGTATCTCGAAGATGAGTTTCGGCATCTCGAGGAAGCACTGCAGTCCAACGGCTATTCTGCTGCGGAGGTTAGGAGAGCTGCCCGGCCGAGAAGATCTGGTAGGCCGGACGAGTCGGTGTCGCCTGAGGTTGTTGGCTCTGCTGTCTTGCCCTACATCCGTGGCGTGACTGACCGCATCGGCAAGTTGCTGAGTAAACGGGGCGTCAGGACGATCTTCAAGCCAAACAAAAAGATCCAACAGATCCTGCGGCCGGTGAAAGACGCCAGGGATCCGCTCTCGTCGTGCGGGGTGTACAGTATTCCTTGTTCGTGTGGCCAGGTCTACATAGGCACCACGAAGCGTAGTGTCCGGACGCGCCTCTCTGAACATCGGAGATACTGCCGCCTGGGCCAGCCGGAAAAGTCCGCAGTTGCTGAACACGCTCTTTCCCACGACGATCACCGGGTGATGTTTGATGAAGCCCGTGTGTTGTCTTCTATCCGGGGTTACTTCACTCGCCTGCATCTGGAGTCCACCCATTTTCATAAGAATGCGTCCGTCGCTATGAACCGCCGATGCCAAGATGCCAAGGTGTGCAGGGCACAGCGCAGTGCGTGCCCCAGTGGCGGCAGCGTCCGGGCAAGCCCGATGACTGCCTGTTGCTTCCTGAGTGCTTGGTGCGAAACTTGTCGCAGTGAGGATAGGTACCCTCTTTTTTTATTTTGGCGGAGGTAAAGGAGACGGGCTGTGATTGGCTGAACCGCTAACGCGATCCACCAATGGCCTGAGAGGGAAGTCTACGCGAACGCTTAGCACGGATTGGCGGGATTTGTTCGCCCACAACGGGTCGATACACTTCCGCCAGCCCGGTAAGAGTCCGGTAGACTGCCTTATGGAGATACCGAGGCAGGCGAGAGAATGGAGGGGGGACGTTGCCGACTGAAGGTGGCGCTAGGCACACCTAAAGCCGGCACAACGCCCGATCCATCTGTCGGCCTGCAACGGACCGGAGATTTGACTGGTAGGAAGGTGGTGAGATACGATTGGTCGGTGCGTGGACAGATGGTGGTTGGGTAATTTTTTAATTTAAAAATTACGGTGGGTCGTCGAGCAGAGGACGAGGGCGGCGGCGTTTGACTGGTGGTGGTCCATCGTCGTTATAGAGGTGTTGGAGGTGGGGAAAGTCTGAAATGGATGCTCGATGGAAGAGGTTGAACGTGAGAGTTCGCGCAAATCCATCGAGCGACGGAATCTTCAGCCCTCGCCTGATAGAATCATTTTTTACATACCAGGGAGAGCCGGAGACAAGGCGAAGGGTAAGGGCTTGGAAGGCTTCCATGCGTTTAACGACGTCGGGGACGAGTTGGGTCCAAAATTCAGGCGCTGCGTACATAAGGACGGCTCGTAAAAAGAGCAGATAATTCGAGAGCTTCGTGCGCAATGGCAGTGGCCCTCGAGGCGATAAGAATGGGTATAGTTTGGCTTTGACGCCTCGGGCGCGCTGGAGCACTGTGGACACGTGGGCTCTGAAGCTTAGGCGTCGATCAAGAGTGACGCCCAAGTACTTCACAGTACGTTGCCAAGCGATTGGGCTCCCTTCAAGGGAGAGGGTCTGGCATCGGGAAGTGAGCTGACGGGAGAACGCAATCGTCTCGGATTTCTCCGTATTGATCGCCACCCGCCATTTCCTTAGCCAGGCCGGAAGTAATGGGAGCTGGCGTTGCACCACGTCAGTCGCAAAACGAAGGTTTGCAGAACTGGTGTGGTACATCGCATCGTCCGCATAGAGAGAGGGCGTGACTCCAGGCAATACTGGCAGGTCGTTCGTGTACACTAGGTACAGAACGGGGCCAAGGACAGATCCTTGAGGAACGCCAGCGGCGACGGGGTTTGACAGAAGAGTACGTCCCGTCGACGCAGATCCTAAATTTGCGGTCGCAGAGATACGTCCGCATCAGATGTACAAATGAGGAAGGGAGAGGGGAGGTGGCTAGTTTATAGAGAAGGCCTTCGTGCCAGACTTTTTCGAAGGCCTTCGTGCCAGACTTTTTCGAAGGCCTTGCTCACATCCAGAAGGACGGCGACAGTTTGATGATTCCTGTTGATGGCGTCGGTGAGTTGCGTGACGACTCGGACAATTTGAAGAGTGGTCGAATGCTGCCTGCGGAAGCCGAACTGTTCCTGCCGGATGAAAGTATCCAGCAGGGGAGTAATTCGGTGATGCAGGAGGCGGTCGAACACCTTCGATAAGACTGGCAAAAGAGAGATTGGTCGATGATTCTCCGGGAGTGTACGCAGCTTGCGAGCCTTCGGCAACATGATGACTTTGGCTCGTTTCCAAGGGCTGGGATAGTAATGGAGCCGGAGACATCCATTGAACAGCACGTGGATGAGTGAAACGAGACTTGCTGGGGCGTTACGTAGGGCCGCTGCACCAATACGGTCCTCGCCGGGCGCCCGCTTGGGGCGCAGTCGACTAATGGCCGTTTCCACTTCAGCCTCGTCGAACGGGTCGATTGGGTCTGCGGGAGGGCGGGAAAAATAGCCAGATAGGAAGTCTGCGACCGCTGCCGAGTGGCCGGGGTCACAGGCGCCTCCGTGAAAAGTAAATTGTTCCTCCATGGTATCGGCAAAGACTTCTGCTTTGTCGGCCACGGAGTACACAATCCCGTTCGGTGATCGTAGGGGGTAGCGGGTCCTTTTCTCGCCAGTGAGTCGGCTCGCAGCCCGAAAAACGGACTAGGGCGTGACTTCCAGAGACTCAAGATATGAGTCCCATCGATGAGCAGTGGCATCAAGCAGAAGCTGCTTGACAAGGTCTGATTGTGCGTTCAGCCTGCGTTTTACGGCAGGGTCCCGGGTTTGTTGCCATCGCCGGCGGAGCTGGCGCCGTTTGCGGATGGCCAGAATCACCTCTTCAGGTAACTGCGACCGTCTGTTCGGCGCAGGAACGTTATAGGTGTGTTTGTCCATGGCGGACGTGTCGACTTCTTGAAGATAGTCGGCCAAGCGGTCTACATCATCCGGGCTGGAGATGTCGACCTGGGGGTCAGATGGTACTGTTCGACCCAGTTCATCGTGGAACGATCGCCAGTTGACTCTCGTTACACGATGGGGAGGCTGGAGAGGTGTGTCCAGCGTGGGCCGAACAGTGAGTATTACCGGGTCGTGATCAGACGAGAGGTCTGACACGGCTTCGATAGCGATAGGATAGGCCACGTCCTTGACAACAGCAATGTCAAGGACGTCTGGTAGTCCCCCTCGATTGGGGATATAGGTCGGTGATCTAGGACGAAGAGCGTTCACATGAGGATGACGTTGAACGTATTGGTACAGAGAGCGGCCGTATGGGAACCGCCGAGGTGAAAGCATCGCCTTAAATAGTGTCTGGCATGGTTTATTTTCCATGGCCAATCAGAATGAGAATGATGAGCTGGCTTCTCATTGGTCCGCGTGATACACCTTAAGCGGCCAAAAAGTTATAAATAGAGACAACGTAGCCTTAACTCACTGTTGCTTGTTCCCAGTTCATTGGGAGACGTGTTCGGCGTGTCATCTATTCGAACACATTTTTTGCTACTGAAGATGGCCACCGGTGGCGTGGCCGAAACGTTTAGCTACACTAGATCAAGCACTAGACCACGGCCTTTCAGCCCGGATGTTTTAGTTAATCATAATGACACCGGCCGTGAAAGCCTCCGTACTAACATGTTAATGTTTGTTCCACAGATATGCACTTTACACAATTATTGATAAGGGGTTTTCACCTTAGATACCTAGTACCTATTTTATTTTAAATACATTGTTCTCTTACAAATTAGTATGTAGAGAATTCATTCGCGCACATTTATTCATTCTTTTTTCTTTTATATTACATGTTTATATAGGACTCACTATTTACCGCTACATTACGTTGCACACTGTTCTTAGTTGAACTTAAAAGAAACAAAATATTGTTTTGTTTTGTGGCATCGTTCGGATGCGACCAGTTTACTGCGTGAGCGCTCCATCACTAGTACTGTACGTTTATTGGGAGAGGTAAAGTAACTTCGCGGAGTTTACGCTTTACCAGAAAAATAGTTCCGCCTTTTAATCGATATTTACCGTTTTAATCTTTGACACATTTATTATCCAAAGATATCCTTTACTTCAGAAATAATTATTGTATACAACTGTTTTTTCCTTGTTTATTTTTATTGAGTTGCACTTTACTCATATTATTAGTTTTGTTTATGGGTTAATATGCGTGTTGATGCCGGTTACCGCCTGTCAATGCATGGTTAATTATTTAGGGTGTTTCCTTACTTTTATACTCGCATTCCTTTCGGTTTTTTAAATCTCTTTATTAAGTCTTATTTCTGCGTTATTTTAGGGATTTAAAGTTGTTTTAAATGTGCGATTTTATTTAAATCTAAATTTTCTCCTCTTCTTATTTTTTTTTATTTATTATATTTTTATTATTAATGAAATCGTCACATGCACAGGCCATGATGTAAAGGTTTTCAGTCTCTCGTTTTCGACTTCAAAGTCAGGCGTCAAATCTAACCCGCACATCTCGACAGTGTTGACAACAATGAGTTGTTACACCGACATTCACAAAATTTATACAATAATGTTGGCTTCACGTAATTCCTCTACTACGGAGATGATTTCGCTGTCGTGTCCGGTGTGACCAGCCCGTTTTGAACTTACCAGCAGTCTCAATCGTTCAACCAGTTCGTTGGGATCGGTCCAGTGTACGTAATCGATACCACGTCCGCTGCGCGGCGGGAACAATCGGGAACAATCTGTACTTTACACCTTTGTTTGTATTTACTTTAGCACCGGGTAAATGATAACGTTTATGTGCGTTAGTGTCCGACAGTATAGACTTGTACGCTGCTAAATCGTTTTCATCGTAGACCCTCTTGTTGGGTTCTTTCATAAACATAAGTTCGTAGAGACCCGGTGTGCCCCTGTATCGTTTTCCAGCTATGTAGAAGCTGTCGTCTTGATGATCTCCAACACCGAACTGCCCACCATCTATTTGTCTGTAACGTTACGGACATCGTACGTATGATCCATCTTCTTTTCTCGATCGTCAGATAACGCGACTAGTAAGTATTTCCTCGCGAGCCGACCTTCGACAGACTGTTCAACGTATTCTTGTGCTTCGTGTCGACCTTCGGGTGTTGCTAAAAACTCTTCAAGAGTCACGTCCGGTGTTTCGACATCAGACGTTTGCGCCAACATTTCCGTTCTAAGGAAACGAGATTGTGATGGTGGTGGTAGTGTCATCTCGACAGCTGTCTTCGTATCCTCATCTTCAACTTTTATTTTTTTAATTTTATCACCGGAGGCATTCAACTTTTCCGAAATCTGTGTTAACGGTTCCAAAAGAGGTTTGTACGTTCTCGTTAACGCTTCATCGCTCTCTCTGAGGTTATGTTTCAACGCGCGATACTTTTGTCTTATGTTGTTGCTAATTGCGTTGATTTCTTGTGTCAGTTGCTTGTCATCCATCTTGACACTGATGACTTTCTCACACAAACTATTCTATTTATGTATAAAACGATCGAAACCCACTCTGTATCTGCCCGCGTTTAGCGGTGAGCCCTTGCTAAGAATCTAACGATCCGTAACGATCCTTCCACGCTTCGGCGCACATCGCTTTGAATTCTTCGTATTTCAAGTCTGTGTTAACGTGATCATTGTAAACATGGCGTAAATTGAGATCATCTTGTCAGAACAAAACCAAGATTGGCATTATCACGCACCAGTTGCTTTGGTAAGAGGCTGTACGTCTGGCAAAGGTACAAAGTGTCCACGCCGCTATGCCGTCCCATAGCAAAATATTTTCGTATGTTATTCTGTCGTTCGCATACCACATCGTCGAACAACATGATTGAATTAGATGCAATTTTGTGCGGAGGCGGTACTTCATCGTTTTCACTGTACGTGAAATACGTCATTCCTTCGTCAGCGAGAGCTTTAAAAACGTCTTCCAACATACGGTATTTCGGTTGAAACAACGGTTATGTTGAAACAAAACATACAGAAAGGTCAAAAAATGAATATTTGGGAAAATCTTAACATTTACAAACACAATAACAATAATTTATTAATTAAAGATCAAACCCAAATAAAAACAAAACAAGACGATCTATTTGAAATTATAAATTTACTAAAAAATAAAAATGAATAAAATATAAACAACAAAACTTCAAATATAACCGAGAAAACAGCTGCTGAAGAAAATAAACATTAAAACAATCGTTAACTAATCGACCTAAATCGATTATCAGTTATTTTACATTAAAATCGATTCAAATTTGATTATTCGTTAATTTTATATTAATAGAATTATTTCGGTTTTTATTAATTTACTTAGAAACCTCTGATGATACTGATATTTTTCAGTGAAACGTGCGTCAGGTGTTAAAAAGAATATACGAAATTATGCTACTTGCAGAAGGAAAAATTGAAAACATCACAAATTATATAATTACTGTAAGAAACATCGAGTTACTTATATAGAAAATGATGGATGAAAACACCATACAAGGTGATGTAACTCATTCCTATAACCAATTTATTAAACAATTAATTAATTGTTTTGGAAACATATATTTTAACAAAAAATGCCTACACCTTAATATTTTTCAAAAATACACAAAAATATAGTAAAACACAACAATAACAATAAATTAAACAAATATATTTTAATAAATGGATTAAAGACGAAATATCAAATAATTACAGAAAAATCGACTACATTAATAAACAATTAATTATTTTACATCTTCTTTTAGCCAACACACTTGATTATCATACATGGGATAATAAATATATTAATATGCTTAAAATACTAAATAAACACAATCAATAAAAACTTGAAAATCTACTAATAAATAGTACACCTAAAGAAGATAACAAAAATTTACACACATTAAATAATAACCACACTTTTTACCCAAAATTCGTAAATTTATCTAATATTAAATTCACGGAAAACGAAATAGCTACCCTAGAAATATCAAACAAAACAAATCTTAAAAATGTAAACAAACATGTAATAGATAATATCATAGTCGAAACTGAAAACGCAATTAATAATTGCTAAAACAAGATAAAATAAGAACAGAAGCCTCAATGGAAATAATAAAATATATCAATAAAATATAATAACCAAAATCATCATGTTAAAAATAAAAATAAACAAAATAACACCATTAATAACATAAAATAGAAACTAATGACTAATAACCTCACTTTAACCAAAGCTGATAAGAGTAATAGTACAATAATAACTTATCAGAAAGATTTAGACGACGAAACAGAAAAATTTATAGTTAATAATAATTGCATAACATTAAATAAAGATCCCACAAATAAATATCAAACACAAATAACAAATATACTAAAAAATAGTAACCAAATCCTAAATCCTAAAGACTCCTTTAAATATAAAATGGATAATCCTTGTGCACCAAAATTAAATTCTTTAATAAAATTACACAAAATCAATAAACCTATCAGACCTTTAATAAACGCTAGGACCGCACCAAATTATAAAATATCAAAATTACTAACACAAATCTTAAAACATAAAATTGAACTTCCAGCAAAACGCAATATAAAAAATAGTATCGAACTCACGGAACAACTAATAAACGTAGAAGTAAACAGAAATACAAAATTATATTTATTCGACATATCAAACATGTATACAAATATTCCCATTGAAGAAACTATAAATATTATAATAAATAATCTGAAAACAAATAACGAAAATAACACATACATTAAACAGTTAACTAATACTTTAAAAATAATTTTAAATCAAAATTATTTTCAATACAACAACAAATTGTACTATCAAACAGATGGCCTTGCTATGGGAGCCCCAACCTCCGCATCATATCAGAAATCTTCCTACGAAAACTCGACGAACAAATAATAAATATAATAAAATTAAACGACCCATTAGGATGTTATTTTAGATACGTTGATGACACTCTGTACATTTTCCAAAACAATGGTATAAATATAAATAAAATATTCAACTCCATAAATAATTTACATTCTAAAATAAAATTCACGTTAGAAGACGAATCTAATAATAAATTAAATTATTTAGACTTAACAATAAAGAAAAATGAAACAAATTTTGAATACTCAATATACAGGAAACCTTCTCAAACTGACTTAGTAATACCAAATACTAATCATCCTCCCCAACACAAAATGGGAGTATTTAATTCCATGATTTACCGAATGCTTAGGATCCCATTAAATAAAACAGAAAGAAACAAAGAAAGAAAAATTATCCAACAAATAGCAGTTAAAAATGGATACAAAACAAAAACTATTAATAAATTAGAAAATAAAATTAAACATAAAAACACTAATAAAATTCCCCAAGAACACTAAATTTAAAAATTCACCTATTCATAATAATATAAAATATACAACCTTCAATTATTACGGAAATATAACTCAAAAACTAAATACAATATTTAAAGATACTAATTTAAAAATATCTTATAATACAGATAATATAATTTTTAATAAAATAAAACCTATAACTAAATCCAATACTCACAATATAAATGGAATATATAAAATAGAATGTCCAAATTGCAATAAATTTTACTTGGACGAAGAAAAAACTACGAGATAGATTCGTTCAACACCGCAATGCATATTTAAAACCAAATATTTATAAATCTTATTTAGCCTCATATTGTCTAAATAATAAGCACCAGTTTCGAAACATTGAAAATATAAAATTAATTAAAAACATACAAAAAGGTCAAATAATGAATATTTGGGAAAATCTTAACATTTACACACACAATAACAATAATTTATTAATTAAAGAACAAACCCAAATAAAAACAAAACAAGACGATCAATTTGAAATTATAAATTTACTAAAAAATAAAAATGAATAAAATATAAACAACAACATTTCAAATATAACCGAGAAAACAGCTTCTGAAGAAAATAAACATTAAAACAATCGTTAACTAATCGACCTAAATCGATTATCAGTTATTTTACAGTAAAATCGATTCAAATTTGATTATTCGTTAATTTTATATTAATAGAATTATTTCGGTTTTTATTAATTTACTTAGAAACCTCTGATGATACTGATATTTTTCAGTGAAACGTGCGTCAGGTGTTAAAAAGAATATACGAAATTATACTACTTGCAGAAGAAACAAATTGAAAACATCACAAATTATATAATTACTGCAAGAAACATCGAGTTAATTATATAGAATATAATGGATATATATATTGTAAATAAACAAATAATAAGATTGTTTGGGGTTTCGGGTTTAATTAAGCTCCACGTTGGTATGCGCCTATTTGTAAAGAACCGAATAAATGTTTTATTTCTTTATTACGAGTGTAATACAGTTACGGGTTTATCGTTAATTCAGCCCACGTTGGATTAACCAATCTGTTTATAAGGAAAATATTTATTATGTTGTTGCAGATGAGAGCTCCTGCAAATCAATATTAATTTATAAAAAGAAAACAATTATTTATTATATAGTTGCTGCTACTCGTATGTTGAACATAGCCCTGTGTTAATCAATTACTAAGTGTTTTACCAGAGAATAACGCTATATTACGGGTATTATAGTTCATAATTCGGTAATTCTCTCCAACCCTATTCGGTCTGTATTATTTAAATTGACTCAAAGTTGGCGAAGAGAATACGTTAGTTCTGCACTCTCCCGTATTCACCAGGTGTCTGCAACGAGCGCTGTTATTAGTAATTGACTCGTGCTTATAGGTTACTTTGCTTCACTTGATGGATTTATCACTTTCTTTCTCTGTAAATTACTCCCCAATCAAAATACAATAACCATTCTACAATAACACAGAACATCATCACATACAAGGAGGATCCTTTATTCATATTATTTTTTTTTTTTAACTTTCAACAGTCGCCTTCATAGATTCTTGGAACGTAATATCGATCGTACAATGCTGAATCGATTTGTTAGTGGACTAGTGCTGTATAATACAATTTAAATATAATTTTCGTTTTATCTCTTATCCCAGGGTACATGTGATTCTTTTAACGATTAGTAAGGCCAGGTAATGCAAAATTAAGGTTACTAAGTATTACAAATGGTTATTAATTCTTAATGTATAAAATTAAATATAAGCTGGTTTGTTACCGTACAATGCGATACTCAAGGTAGCCATGTCTGTTTATAACCGCATGAAGATGTACTGATGATGTTACTCTTGACCAAAAATTGCGTCCAGATTATCAATAAAGGTTGAAAAGTGATGTCCCGGAGTGTAACAGGAGTTCGGTTCTGTTCTTCGTTCTTCTTCGCGATCCTAGTGGTTGCCGGTCCCAGTGGAATAAGTGGTTGGTGTAGTAATACAACTTCTTCAATCTCTTGAAAGTGAGGTTTAGTACTTCAATACCAAAGGTTCTTTGTGTATGTTTGGTTTATATTTGCATTAATTTTGACTTCTTGTCCATTCAAGAAGGATCTTGGTTTAATCGTAACTCGGGTTCATCATCATTCCTTTAATGGAATTAGTTTGAAGAAGGATTTATTAATTCCGCAACTTTGAGAATGTGTAGAATTATTTTTCCTGAAATCTAGTTCAGTAATTATTACTCAGTTCTTTTTTAATGGATTCGCTTTAAGACATTGGATTTATTAAAGTTTATGCATTCTTATTTTATTTTATTTTTAAATTTGTCTACTGAACTGTTCCCAATAGCATATAACAATCGAATGTTGAAATCAACAAAATTTCTTGCATTTCAGTTACCCTAACAACCATTACTTTTCCTGTCATTGGATAATATTTGATATCCTAGAGCCAGAATTAGAAAATATTACTACTCTTATTTAATAAAATACTCCATGCTTGGAATTACACCAATTCACATAAAACTCTCACTTAATCTGCCTTATTAAAACGTATACATTTAACTACAATTTCATCTGACTGGACTTATTAAAAAGGTATTAATTTCCTTTTACAAATATTAAATTTAGGCCTATTGGTTTTATTACACCTGTTATAATTTTGTTTTGTTTTTAACTTAATTTTTCTTTACCTGACCTACTGTACAAATAGTCACTGGCTTATGGCCACTTATATCAATTTTAATTTCCTGGTTTCAATTCATTATATTATTAGTTCATCATTGAACCCTTCATTGGTTTTTAACATAATTATAAGAACTACTTGCCAACTTATTAACACTTATTGTCTTCCTGGCCAAATTTACAAATACTATTTTAAACATCTTCATTAATCAATTAAAGTAAATACATTTAACATAATATCATACCTAATAAATGTACTTGTATTTAGTTATTTAAATACAATTTTAACATGAATAAAATGAGTATCTATGACTTAGTACTTCCTTAAAGCAACAGCTCTACACTTACTACACACAAAACATAAAATAAATATCCTGTAAACACTATATTGTGCCGTATCTAGGCGGTACGGCGAATTGCGAAATTTTGTTATATTGAATCTGGGTGGTAGTCTCCTTAATCTGTGTAGTTTACGCCCGTGGACTCTCCCGCCATCTATGAGACGTTACGGCAACTCACGATAATGTCATTATTGAATCGCGGCATAGATGCCCTCAGTGGATTGTGAACGCTGTCGCCATCTGTCTGAGATTTCGGTCAACGGTACTTTTCGGTCCCGCTGCTTGGAGCGGTGTTGGTCGTGGAATAGTGGCTGGTTTTGACTAAAGCGGTAAGTTGAGCTTTGGTTTTTTTTTTCGTTGAGTTTGGGCCAGCTGTTTTGATCAGCTGTGGGGGTTGAGATGTGTCTTGACTCTAGTAGTGGGTCGATGTCAGCTGTTCTCATCAAGAGCTGTTCTCGCCACGTGCGAACTTCGAGGTCAGCGTTTGACAAGGTCTTTGTTTTAGTTTTTTTATGCCGGGGTTTTGTTAAATTAACTATGGCAGGCTAAATAAAAAGTGTGCCGACTGGGTCTCTCGGCCTGGCGACTGACCGTGGAAGAGATCAAGATGTTATATGTTTGTGAGTATTGAGGAAATTCGGCAGCACGTGTGCATGCACTATGAACAGGTATGAAAAGGTGAAAATTATTAACTTTTGCCGGGGATGCGCTTTCGCGCTGCTTGTTTTTGGAGTCAAGTGAGGCCTCGCTGATTTTTAACAAAAAAAAAAAAAAAAAAAAGGAACAATAGTTGCTTAATTCTGGATTTTTTGTTACCTCACTATATACTGGGAATATAACAGGCAGGTTGCTGCAGTTATTGCAAACTCTTGAACGCAAGTTTTTTTAACAGAAAAGTCTGGTGACCTTTACTAGTTTCTTATGTGACTAGTTTCCTATTCAACAGTAATATCTCATGTGCAAAATTCTTTGTACCAAAAAAAAAGGAAAAAAAAATATATAAAAAACTTAAGAAAATGTGTTGGGAATTGGCCAGTGTGCTCATGGGCCGAGTGAGGCAAAATTCAGCCGAGTTCCTTAAATGCTCATATTCAGTGTGTTCATATAAATGTCTTGTGTTTTGATTGTGCAAGCATGTAATTTCTAGTATACCTTTTTTTTTACTATAATCTGTGTGGAACTTATATTGTGGCAGCCTTTTATTGGAACTTGTAAATCTGATTATGAAAAGAGTTGCAGATCACCTACAATTGTAACAATACATTGCCCTGTACTAGAACGGTAATTCAGGAGTAGTCAGCCTATTAATAAAAATGACTGAACTGTTGTACAAGATGAAATTTTCACTATTTATATATTTATAAGATTTGTATATTTATATATTCATATTTAATTTCATTCTCCATCCATTTACAGTCACTGTAAAAATTCCTTTGTATATGTATATGCTCATAATTCCATGCACACAACATATTACATGGCTGAGAGATATGTGTACCTGACTATTTGTTAGTTTTTTTAATAATGATGCACTCTGAAATCTGCAAGCCTTTGTGCTACTCAAGTTTATGCAGGTTTAAGGAAAATTGAGCACATGCACTTGTGATTTCCACACAGAGTGTATAATCACATATCTTATGTTTACATTATATTTTCCTAATTATATGATTCTCCTTTTGATTTGTTATTTATATTTCAGAGGGCGCATGTTGTTATGTAATATGATTGTTTAAATTGTTGTGGCTGTAATAATTGTTGTAGGATAGAATTGCTTGCTAATGCTTGTTAAATGGTTTATAAAGTTGTTTATATTATTGAAAGCGTTTATAGTACAACCTTGGTGCATGTCTATGGTGATTTTCTATGCCATGCAAGAGATTCCAAATATGTGTCAGATTTGGAAAGTTAAAATTTTGTTGGGATGTCTTTGGTGATGAGCGGCTGACAAATGATTCATTTCGTTTCAGAGGTGGCCAGGACTACGTCCAACCACCCTCTGCTACCATTTGTAAATATATGGTAATACATTGTATTATTAAAACGTGTGTATAAAGAGAGCTTAAAGCTTCTTTTGGTTGCAGTAAATGCAATTATTATTTTGTTAATTGTGTGTATGTGTGTGTGTGTATACTTATGCGTTTATATATATATTGTAACGTAACAAAGTTGAGGTTCCTGACGTTACATAAAAATCTTTGTAATCATGACTTAAAACAATGCCCAAAGTATGTTATAATTAAATACAAGAAGGCCCATCTCACCTGAAGAACGCATTAAAGGTACCTAGTAAGGTTACTAAGTAATGAAACATCAAAAGTGTACCTAAATCTAAAATATGTAGTGAGTAGTATGAGATGTAAAACATTGTGTCGAGTGGGATGAGTTTAATGTGTAGGAGTTGAATATAATATACTGTTCAATTAATATTTAATGTGTTATAAAATGTACTTGGTGTTGTACTGTATCATGATATAGTGTTTACAGGATATTTATTTTATGTTTTGGGTGTAGTAAGTGTGGAGCTGTTGCTTTAAGGAAGTACTAAGTCATAGGTACTCATTTTATTCATGTTAAAATTGTATTTAAATAATTAACTACAAGTACACTTATTAGGTATGATATTATGTTAAATGTATTTACTTTAATTGATTAATGAAGATGTTTAAAAGAATATTTGTAAACTTGGCCAGGAAGACAATAAGTGTTAATAAGTTGGCAAGTAGTTCTTATAATTATGTTAAAAACCAATGAAGGGTTCAATGATGAACTAAATAATGTAATGAATTGAAACCAGGAAATTGAAATTGATATAAGTGGCCATAAGCCAGTGGCTATTTGTACAGTAGGTCAGGTAAAGAAAAATTAAGTTAAAAACAAAACAAAATTATAACAGGTGTAATAAAACCAATAGGCCTAAATTTAATATTTGTAAAAGGAAATTAATACCTTTTTAATAAGTCCAGTCAGATGAAATTGTAGTAAAATGTATATGGTTTAATAAGGCAGATTAAGTGAGAGTTTTATGTGAATTGGTGTAATTCCAAGCATGTAGTATTTTATTAAATAAGAGTAGTAATATTTTCTAATTCTGGCTCTAGGATATCAAATATTATCCAATGACAGGAAAAGTAATGGTTGTTAGGGTAACTGAAATGCAAGAAATTTTGTTGATTTCAACATTCGATTGTTATATGCTATTGGGAACAGTTAAGTAGAAAAATAAAAAAAAAAAAATAAATAAAAAATGCATAAACCTTAATAAATCCAATGTCTTAAAGCCAATCCATTAAAAAAGAACTGAGTAATAATTACTGAACTAGATTTCAGGAAAAATATTTCTACACATTCTCAAAGTTGCGGAATTAATAAATCCTTCTTCAAACTAATTCCATTAAAGGAATGATGATGAACCCGAGTTACAATTAAACCAAGATCCTTCTTGAATGGACAAGAAGTCAAAATTAATGCAAATATAAACCAAACATACACAAAGAACCTTTGGTATTGAAGTACTAAACCTCACTTTCAAGAGATTGAAGAAGTTGTATTACTACACCAATTCCACTGGGACCGGCAACCACTAGGATCGCGAAGAAGAACGAAGACCAGAACCGAACTCCTGTTACACTCCGGGACATTACCTTTCAACCTTTATTGATAATCTGGACGCAATTTTTGGTCAAGAGTAACCTCATCAGTACATCTTCATGCGGTTATAAACAGACATGGCTACCTTGAGTATCGCATTGTACGGTAACAAACCAGCTTATATTTAATTTTATACATTAAGAATTAATAACCATTTGTAATACTTAGTAACCTTAATTTTGCATTACCTGGCCTTACTAATCGTTAAAAGAATCACATGTACCCTGGGATAAGAGATAAAACGAAAATTATATTTAAATTGTATTATACAGCACTAGTCCACTAACAAATCGATTCAGCATTGTACGATCGATATTACGATCCAAGTATCTATGAAGACGACTGTTGAAAGTTAAAAAAAAAAATAATATGAATAAAGAATCCTTCTTGTATGTGATGATGTTCTGTGTTATTGTAGAATGGTTATTGTATTTTGATTGGGGAGTAATTTACAGAGAAAGACAGTGATAAAACCATCAAGTGAAGCAAAGTAACCTATAAGCACGAGTCAATTACTAATTACAGCGCTCGCTGCAGACAGCTGGTGAATACGGGAGAGTGCAGAACTAACGTATTCTCTTCGCCAACTTTGAGTCAATTTAAATAATACAGACCGAATAGGGTTGGAGAGAATTACCGAATTATGAACTATAATACCCGTAATATAGCGTTATTCTCTGGTAAAACACTTAGTAATTGATTAACACAGGGCTATGTTCAACATACGAGTTGCAGCAACTATATAATAAATAATTGTTTTCTTTTTATAAATTAATATTGATTTGCAGGAGCTCTCATCTGCAACATCATAATAAATATTTTCCTTATAAACAGATTGGTTAATTCAACGTGGGCTGAATTAACGGTAAACCCGTAACTGTATTACACTCGTAATAAAGAAATAAAACAACATTTATTTGGGTCTTTACAAATTGGCGCATACCAACGTGGAGCTTAATTAAACCCTTGAAACCCCAAACAATCTTATTATTTGTTTCTTTACAAATTGGCAAACCCAACAGTGGGGCTTTTAAACATTCTAGAAAAATTAATAAAGTAATAGAAAACCATAGAATAACGTAATCATTTAGTTTATTACAAATTGGCGCTCAAAGAGTGGGCTTTAGTTAAGTAAAAAATTCGACTATATCGCTATTACTTAACTGGAGCAGGCAACTATTAGTGGCACAGCAATGCATACAAGAGGTGTTTCTAAAAGGATTGCGAAGGACCAGGAACGGAAGACGTTAGATGGGAAGAAGAAGCGGAGATAAATACAGACACTGAAATATAACAACAGGCGGGCGATAAAGAGGAAGCCATGGGAGGATTAAATTGGGAAAAATTAATAGAATTAATGAGTAGGATGAAGGAGGATAATAAACGAATGGAGGAACAAAATAGACAAACTAATGAAAAAATAGACAGTATAAATGAAAATTCAGGAAAGCTAGAAAACAAAATAGACAGTATAAAAGAAGGTAATAGACAAATCTAACGAAAAAATAGACAGTATTAATGAAAACTCAAAGAAACAAAACGAAATTTTGAGTGAGAATTTAATCAAAATAATGATTGACAAGTTTGACAAAAATAAAGAGGAAACTGATGAGAATAACCGGCTGATAAATGAAAGCTTAAACCAAATTAATGAAAGGTTTGACAGGAACGATGAGAGCTTAAGGCAGATTCTGGAAAATACCAAACAAATAGACGAGAAAATTGAAAACCGTAATAAGGAGTTGCGGCAAATCATCAATGAACAAAACCAAGCGTTGAGGGAAGTCATCAATGGAAGTATTGCAATTGTCGATGAAACACTGAGCAAAAGAGTTGATGACTATGAAGAGGAAGTAAGACAGCAAATAACTGAAACTAAGGTAGGTCTAGAAAAGACGGATGAAACCATCATACAACTCAGAGTGGAAGTAGAGACCAAAATTAATCAAGTAGAAAACAATAACAAACTTAGAATAACGGAGGTACAAGCGAAAACCCAAGAAAAATTAACGAAGTACGAATTAACATAACCGGAAGAATAGAACGGGTTCACAATGAAATAAAGACAATGAAAATCAGACAAACGCGTAAAAGGAAATTAATAAATACAAGGGAAGGATTGGAGATGATTAAAAGGGGATTAGTTCAACTACATAATATACCAATTACGGAACCAGGAGAAGTAAGGCAATTTAGAAACTTTAAACGAACCACAATTGAATTCCCAGATAGATTAGAAGGACCGAAAAAGCCAAAACTAACCGAGGAGCATGGAGGACTTCTGGAGATTATGTATGAACCATTCGCAAGATTAAGAAACGGTACGGAAGAATCAGCTCGAAAAACGATGGTAGACTTCAGCATGAATGAAACTTTTATAACAACAAAATGGCGGAACTACATGATCGTGAGATATGTCACAAGGACAGAAATAACTCTATACACTAGAGAGATCCGAACAACCAGTATAGAGGAAATAATGGACCACGGTTAAACAGATTCCAAACCAACCATTGGAGAAAAGGGACGGATTTTATGGATACAGAATCAAGCAAATCAAATGAAAATAATGAGAAACTAAGTAAAATATTTTAAACTAACTATTAAATGAAATAAACTAATTACACGATACTTCAGACAAATTATGTGGAATCAATTTAAAACCACAAAATTCAAAAATAAGTAAGAACACCTTACTATATAATTCAGAAGAAATTATTTTAAACTAATGAACATAAAAAAAGAGAAAGAAGGGTTAGAAATGAGTTAGATGAAGGAAAAATATGCCATACAATTTATGATAAGGAGGAGATTCAGTGTTTAATTGCAGAAGTGAATGGGAATGAATTAAAATAGTGAAATATGTATGCTAAAGAATAATTAATTGACAGCACGGAACTAAGAAGAATTTAAAATGAATATTGAACAGCTTTAACTAATATACTGGTGAATAATATGATAAATGGAACTACAGAACAACGAGATAAATAATTTAAGAAAAGTATTAGGATACCTCAGAAATAATAGTAATCATCCCTTGAATATAAGTTTGTAGCGAAGGAGCTACCTTATAATAATAATTATGTGTATTGTGTTGTGATAGTGCAACTTTTATTTTTTTCTGGACAGAGATGAAGTTCCTCTGATCTCAGAAGGTATAGTTAAGGAAACGGCAGGTAATGGAAGCCAATAGTGCCCCTCTGATTCCGTACCAGCTATGATATTAGGGAAAAATGTTAGGGAAATATAGTATTTTAGGGATTATACACCAAGAGAGGTAATGAAATATAAAAATGATAATAAGTAATGATAGCGTAAAAAGCTAGAAGAAGTTATGAGTTCCAGAGAAAAGGACAGGTCTACAACTGAGGGAGGTACCAGTAGAGAATTAATGACAAGATATACCAGGAGTATCAACACAGTTTTCCGGTGCAATTAAAAATTTGAAGAATAGAAAGAAAAGATAACCTTATCATAGACGAACTATAAGTTTATTTTAACTAAACTTCATTCAGCCAAAATAAACTTCTTTCGAAGGGGGAGTATTATGTAACGTAACAGAGTTGAGGTTCCCGACGTTACATAAAAAACTTTGTAAACATGACTTAAAACAATGCCCAAAGTATGTTATAATTAAATACAAGAGGGACCATCTCACCTGAAGAACGCATTAAAGGTACCTAGTAAGGTTACTAAGTAATAAAACATCAAAAGTTTACCTAAATCTAAAATATGTAATGAGTAGTATGAGATGTAAAACATAAACATTGTGTCTAGTGGGATGAGTTTAATGTGTAGGAGTTGAGTATAATATACTGTTCAATTAATATTTAATGTGTTATAAAATGTACTTGGTGTTGTACTGTATCATGATATAGTGTTTACAGGATATTAATTTTATGTTTTGGGTGTAGTAAGTGTGGAGCTGTTGCTTTAAGGAAGTACTAAGTCATAGGTACTCATTTTATTCATGTTAAAATTGTATTTAAATAATTAACTACAAGTACACTTATTAGGTATGATATTATGTTAAATGTATTTACTTTAATTGATTAATGAAGATGTTTAAAAGAATATTTGTAAACTTGGCCAGGAAGACAATAAGTGTTAATAAGTTGGCAAGTAGTTCTTATAATTATGTTAAAAACCAATGAAGGGTTCAATGATGAACTAAATAATATAATAAAATGAATTGAAACCAGGAAATTAAAATTGATATAAGTGGCCATAAGCTAGTGACTATTTGTACTGTAGGTCAGGTAAAGAAAAATTAAGTTAAAAACAAAACAAAATTATAACAGGTGTAATAAAACCAATAGGCCTAAATTTAATATTTGTAAAAGGAAATTAATACCTTTTTAATAAGTCCAGTCAGATGAAATTGTAGTAAAATGTATACGTTTTAATAAGGCAGATTAAGTGAGAGTTTTATGTGAATTGGTGTAATTCCAAGCATGGAGTATTTTATTAAATAAGAGTAGTAATATTTGCTAATTCTGGCACTAGGATATCACATATTATCCAATGACAGGAAAAGTAATGGTTGTTAGGGTAACTGAAATGCAAGAAATTTTGTTGATTTCAACATTCGATTGTTATATGCTATTGAGAACAGTTCAGTAGACAAATTTAAAAAATAAAATAAAATAGAAATGCATAAACTTTAATAAATCCAATGTCTTAAAGCCAATCCATTAAAAAAGAACTGAGTAATAATTACTAAACTAGATTTCAGGAAATATAGTTCTACAAATTCTCAAAGTTGCGGAATTAATAAATCCTTCTTCAAACTAATTCCATTAAAGGAATGATGATGAACCCGAGTTACAATTAAACCAAGATCCTTCTTGAATGGACAAGAAGTCAAAATTAATGCAAATATAAACCAAACATACACAAAGAACCTTTGGTATTGAAGTACTAAACCTCACTTTCAAGAGATTGAAGAAGTTGTATTACTACCCCAACCACTTATTCCACTGGGACCGGCAACCACTAGGATCGCGAAGAATAACGAAGAACAGAACCGAACTCCTGTTACACTCCGGGACATCACCTTTCAACCTTTATCGATAATCTGGACGCAATTTTTGGTCAAGAGTAACATCATCAGTACATCTTCATGCGGTTATTAACAGACATGGCTACCTTGAGTATCGCATTGTACGGTAACAAACCAGCTTATATTTAATTTTATACATTAAGAATTAATAACCATTTGTAATACTTAGTAACCTTAATTTTGCATTACCTGGCCTTACTAATCGTTAAAAGACTCACATGTACCCTGGGATAAGAGATAAAACGAAAATTATATTTAAATTGTATTATACAGCACTAGTCCACTAACAAATCGATTTAGCATTGTACGATCGATATTACGATCCAAGAATCTATGAAGACGACTGTTGAAAGTTAAGAAGAAAATAATATGAATAAAGAATCCTTCTTGTATGTGATGATGTTCTGTGTTATTGTAGAATAGTTATTGTATTTTGATTGGGGAGTAATTTACAGAGAAAGAAAGTGATAAAACCATCAAGTGAAGCAAACTAACCTATAAGCACAAGTCAATTACTAATAACAGCGCTCGTTGCAGACAGCTGGTGAATACGGGAGAGTGCAGAACTAACGTATTCTCTTCGCCAACTTTGAGTCAATTTAAATAATACAGACCGAATAGGGTTGGAGAGAATTACCGAATTATTAACTATAATACCCGTAATATAGCGTTATTCTCTGGTAAAACACTTAGTAATTGATTAACACAGGGCTATGTTCAACATACGAGTTGCATCAACTATATAATAAATAATTGTTTTCTTTTTATAAATTAATATTGATTTGCAGGAGCTCTCATCTGCAACATCATAATAAATATTTTCCTTATAAACAGATTGGTTAATTCAACGTGGGCTGAATTAACGGTAAACCCGTAACTGTATTACACTCGTAATAAAGAAATAAAACAACATTTATTTGGGTCTTTACAAATTGGCGCATACCAACGTGGAGCTTAATTAAACCCGAAACCCCAAACAATCTTATTATTTGTTTCTTTACAAATTGGCGAACCCAACAGTGGGGCTTTTAAACATTCTCGAAAAATTAATAAAGTAATAGAAAACCATAGAATAACGTAATCATTTAGTTTATTACTATATATATATATATATATATATATATATGTATATATATATAGAGAGAGAGATTGAGAGAGAAAGCTATTATTTTGTTTAGATATGTATATAGAGAGAGCGCCTTTGTTTTGCTCAATTATAATTGTCTTGTGAATATAGAACGTGTGTGTGTAGAGAGAGAAAGAAAAATTATATCTTATGATTTGATTGTAAAAGCTATCGATATTATTAAAACTTATATATGAACCAAGACCTTTGTTATTTCTATTACTATACCATTTATACAAAAACAATAATACATAATTACGATATGAATGACATGACGCAAGAGAATAGAAAAAGGTTAAAGGTACACGAAAAATAATGTTTATAATAATTATAAGCTACATGGCAGACGGTACTTGTAACAGATGGCGGAAAATAATTGAAAACGGAACAGACAATACCTACGTTATGTAATGCAGACGACAGCAACAATTTTATCTGTATAGGCCTACATATATGTTAACTGTGTGTGCGAGTGTTTTTCAGATTGTAAAATGATAATTTAACGCGTCACTCGAACCAAAGTTTTTTTTTTTAACAAAGAGGAAATTTAGAAATTGGAAAGAAAATTCTGAGGACAAAAAGGAGTACGAAAACACTATTGTGCAAGAAACGTTTGACTTTTCAAACGTGTCCATGTGCTACACGTGTCGTGCAATGTTTAAAACCGATATAGTTTTAATTAGTCCTTTGTTTAAGTGACTTATTAGTCACTTTATGTGGTAAGTCGTTACAAATTCTAACTTGATATTAAAACATTTTTTTATTAACCCAGATAAGAAATCAGATTACAGCATCAGAACTGACGGGACCAAAGAAATCGATTCGTAATCAAAGTAATAAACAGGTACAGTGTAATAAATTTGTGCAGCGGTAAACGTAAATAAACTATTAAATTTACTCACCTGATTATGTCAACGCTCATTTGCGTATGACGTTCTGTGTATAAATAAGCGAGTTTTTGCTCAGGTGCTTGTTTTTCGCAGGATTTCACGGTATCAACTTTTCTTCAATCTACGGACAACAGCCAGTGAACAATGAAGTTACCGTTCCTGCTCGTCGCTGTAGCGACGTGCTGGTAAGTATACTTGTCCATTTTTTTTTACTTTAAATGACGCACTTATTCACGTTTATTCAAATCATTTAAAACGAATTTAGGAAACATGAATTTGAATTTTTTATTTATAAGTTATATTAATTATCATTAATAAATGCGTTTCATTATTTTGTTAATAAACATTATAAAATTTAGTTACATTATCAACAAAAATATATGTATATAAGAATGAAGCTTGGGAAGGAAATGAAAATTCTTATCGAATATTATTTTTTTTAAAGAATTGCACGGGTTAGCGTTTAAGTAGCTTTACAACTTAAGATGGTTTTATCAGTTTCTTTCTCTGTAAATTACTCCCCAATCAAAATACAATAACTATTCTACAATAACACAGAACATCTTCACATACAAGAAGGATTCTTTATTCATATTATTTTTTTTTGTAACTTTCAACAGTCGTCTTCATAGATTCTTGGATCGTAATATCGATCGTACAATGCTGAATCGATTTGTTAGTGGACTTGTGCTGTATAATACAATTTAAATATAATTTTCTTTGTAGCAATACACCACGGTCTCATAAAGACCTCATAAGAACACAAGTTCTCACTAATGGTATCCTTTGTGTAAAACAAATTATTTACTTTAAAAAGAGATTGTATATTTGAAATTTTCAGCATTCGTTTTAAGATTAAACAAAAGTATGCAAAATTTAGTTTTTAAAACTCAAAATGTAATCTCAGCTACTTTCAAGAAATGACTGTTATGATAGGTACTTAGCACACGTAGTTTCGAAATACACAAATAAAACAGGTGAAGCAAATTAAGTGCATTCAGTAGTAACACAAGACAATAATAAATAGGATAGTAGCCTCTTACGTAAAAAAATTCAGAAATAAAATATAAAATACATTAGCAAATTAAAGAAAAACAAAGATAACAGAGGAAACACAGAAGTTCAACTCTGTGTGTGTGTGTGTGTGTGTGTGTGTGTGTGTGTGTGTGTGTGAGAGGGAAAGAAAGAGATGAGATATGTATAAAGATATAAAGGTATATATATATATATATATATATATATATATAACGTTAGAAGTATTTCAAAAATTCACACAAATACTTTACCATGTACTCAACGCAGCTATGAAATTGTGAAATTCTATTACACTGGCCAGGTCGCAGGATTTTTTTTTTATTCTCGTTGCGTAAAGTATATGTAGTTGCACAATAATTAAACAATTTTCAAAGAAGAGTGAAATGTTGTTGACATGAAATAATTAATTAAAACCGTTTCAAAATAATAATTCTATGATTTATTAATATTAATAGAAAATATGCAAACATTAAAAAATTCGAATCTTAGATAAATAAAAATATTTTCTTTTATAAGTTTACACAAATACAATGTAACCTTCTATGCTGTTCATGACATAAAATAAACAACCATATAATTTTACTAGCATGTTAAACAAATTATGTAAACCTTTTTATTTCAGTGTGTCTGACTTTGACTCAAATTTTAAATAATAGCAGCTCATTTACAAACAAAAATAATATTCAATTTCAAGAATAAAATTAATTTTTACTATAAACAAAATAAAAAGTATAACATTTACTTCCAAATTTTAACGTATAACAGAAGATTAGTATTTTTACATTTTCTTGTTAAATTAAATTACTTTCTTTAACTACTGTTTAAATTTAAAACTTTAAGTCTTTACTGTTCATATATAAGTTTCTTTTAGATTTCTTTTCACAAACAAAAATATAATTGTTTATTCATCACCTGCGTACTGCCGACGGGGACGTTACCGTTGCGTGTGTGTGTAAATCCTGAATCCTGAGAATTTGATGATGAGTATGATGATGATGATGATGATGATGATGATGATGATGATGATGATGATGATGTGTTCTCTGTCTCTACGGTTTGCTGTTTGTGATGGTCAAGAGTTCCTCCATAAGTCTTGGTGTGTGTGGTAAAGATGTCGATCGATCGGCAGACCGGCAGCGTCACGTGAAGATAGCTGTGTGTTGTGTGTGAAGATTTCTTGAGTCTGAGACCGCCCCAAAATTGCCGGTGGTATTTATACTGGACGGCAATCTGACAAGTGCACGACTGTTTTTGACCTGTTAGATATTGTCACTTTCTGCAAAGCGTCCTTTTAATTACAAATCACTTTTTGGTTCATTTTCGCGATTTCGTAAATATCTTCGTAGCACGAGCGATATCATCGTTTGCGTAATTTTTTCCTGATCACTCACATATAACACACTTATTAATTACTATTTAATTACACTAGTAATTATCATTAAATTACCTGGCGTCTTTATTATTGCAAATTTCTGCAATACTTTTACATCACTATATTCGTCAAAAATTCCTTAATGTAATGGTGTTTTTATAATTGGGGTAAGCCTTTGTTCACAGGTTTAAAACGTATTAATTAGTTTATTTTTATCCGTTTAAAACCTGATTACAGAGAATTCGTACGCATCACCCTATCGTAGATTCTTGCCTGTCTTAGCTTGCGTTCACACACACAAACACACAAGCGCTGTATTCACTCGCGGGGGCAGGTGTACGCTTTCTGACAATTCTTATCCTGCATAATATTATTAAAAACAGTTCATCATATATTTTTCTATGCTAAATATTTACAAACATACTGCCCTGGGCAAATATGCAAATATATGTATTGTTGTAATAATTTTATATATATATATATATATATATATATATAATTGAGCAATGGTTGGTAATGACTGAGTAGTAATTGAGTAATGCTTTGATAATAAATGAGAACAGTAGAGATCAAGGAAAAATAAAAAATAAAGTGAAAAGCTTTATATAAATATAAAGGAGATCGGAAGATAAAATAAACATAGGACTGAATGAAGCTGGTAAGTTGTTTCAGACAAAAGGGCAAAGATTAGTACAAGAGAAAGTGATGAACGTTTGTCAGTTCAACGTGAGGAGTAACATTTCGGTACTCGATAGTACAGACAAACGGAGTTGTAGACTTGATTCCTGTGTGGAGTGGATTTATCGACATTATTTAAACTTGAACCTAGTCAATTCATCGAACAGTTCAGCATGAGTTTAAAAGAAACAGGAGTTTTAAAGAAACACTGAATGCAATATAATCATTACCTGAGCTTTCTCATTAATATTGTATGTTTGTTCTGGGGGTGAACTTTGTACTTGAATTCCATAGAACAAATAGATAGAATTCAATCAATCAGAAGTGAAGAAGGAAAACAACAGCCAACGTAGAAAGAAGGAAACGGGTAAGACATATAAGTAAGGAGTCGACAGAAGAAAAATTGAGAGCAACGAGAACGAAGACGAGCTAACTGGTACGAAAATAAGTAAACATCGAAACAGGATTATTCTGTAATAATAAACAAGAAGAAACGATGGACGGCAGTAGGAGAGGACAGGAAATGTATTTTAGGAGAAGACGTGAACCGAATATTGTAAGAACTAATAGTGCAAACGTGGAACGACAAAGAACGACTGCCGTATGAGTGGACAGTGGGGTATCACGTGAAAATTATAGGTAAGTAACGCTACTAAATGTGATGTAAATAAGATACTAACATTACGGGTACTAAGACAGATGAATATACTGTACGGGAAATATAATAGGTAAATATGGTACGTATTTAGACTAGTAAAATTGCCAATGTTTGCAATCTACGTAGTTAGAAAATAATGAGGAAACTATTGTATTCCACAGAGTGCTACAGATAGAAAACAGGCGCTTGACAGGGGAAAGGTAGTGAAGTGAAAACGTTGATCCGTAAGAAGATAATGATATAATGTATCTAGTAGAGATAATGAGCTTGATGAGAAGTGATGGTAACGACAAAGAGTGAGTAAAGCAAAAGTGTAGGTGGGAAAGGGTGTCAGGGTTGAAGTGAGGTGGGTTGTCATCTATGCTGAGAAGTCAGTGCTAAAAAAAGATTAAGAAATGGAAACCGTAAGGTCGCTGAGGAAGATCAGATACGAGCTAACAGGCTAAGAGCCTATGAGGAGAGATGATGAAGGAAGTGACGAAGGGCTTCTGTGTCAGAAGGGCTCTACAGAGCGCCTACGGTTCTACTACACATTACAGAGAAATGCACATCAAAATAAAAAAATAAAAACAACAATAATAATAATTATTATTATTATAGAGGGGGAAAATGCTTTATACACCGTCAGAGGAGGCCGTGCTTCCTCTGGTGTGTGAGACTCACCCATTAAAAAACCACCTCTCTCTGATTCAGGTATTCATATCCATCCTGGAACCACTTTGCGTATTACTTCAGGATTGAGCTTATTGCGTCCTTATCGGAATCCTTCTAGTTGTTCCTCATGTTCTACTGCCCGTTGGGTGCAAGTTGGCCCTGTCTTTTTTTTCTAGTAGGACCCATTGAATAAATACTACTACTACTACTACTACTACTACTACTACTACTACTACTACTACTACTACTACTACTACTACTACTACTACTAATAATAATAATAATAATAATAATAATAATAATTAACTGTCAGTAACTAGAACAGATAAAATAAAAATCCAAAGCGTCGAAATTAAATTCGCAAAATTAATTTAATTAAGAAAACAGAAGAAATAACATTTAGTGAAACAACGAAAACGGGAGGACCTCAGTATAGAAAGTTACAAGATATAATAAACGACGATCTACAGTAGTGATTACATAACGTCATCGATTGGATCCACAGGGAGTGCTAAAAACTACCCTACAATATCAAAAATAAAAAGAACTCTGGGGAGAAATAAGAGGAAGGAAGGAAGAGATAAAATTGTGGATTTAGACTGGAGCAGTGCCACTACGTAACACTGTAGCGGATGGAGATCCAGTAAATATACCAAGAAGAAAAAGAAGAAGCAGAAGAAGAAGAAGAAGAAGAAGAAGAAGAAGAAGAAGAAGAAGAAGAAGAAGAAGAAGAAAGAAGAAGAAGAAGAAGAAGAAGAAGAAGAAGAAGAAGAAGAAGAAGAAGGAGAAGACGAAACTTCATTTTATGTACAATCTGTTCATATGCTTGTGGTATGTAATAGAAGGGCAAAGCAAAGGCAATATAACATAACGAAAAACAGACGTTTACTATAGCAAGTACACATTCCCGCTTTATTTGTTGCGTTTGAACTTTTGCGGAATAGAAGTTATACAGCAAGGCGCGATTGAATGGGCGTGTCATTAGAGAACTTACTTTGAAGTATACTTAAATAAGGAGATAGATAAACACTTAAAAAAAAAGGAAACAAACAAATCGATAGAATCCAGATGCACGACAGAAACAGTTACATAAAAACATCCTTGCAAGCGTAGGTCTACTCGGTGGTGTTCAGAGCAAGTGAAAATAATTAACTGATGTCAACTCAGACTCCTTTTTGCATATTGTCAATAAATAGTTCCTAAATTACTGTACACAAATTGTACGTAGCTTAAGGTTGGTGGAATTATTAGAGTTAAACCTACCTCAGTTACAGTTATCTGATGGGTCAGTATTTACTCAAGATGCTCCTTATCCTATTGAACCTATTTGTCATTCGTTTACTTTACGAACGGGCACATGGAGAACGTGTGCAAAAGAACTTACAGTGTAAGAAAGATTGTAGTAGTCCTCCCCTCGGATCGATTTAATCTTCATCAGTACGACCTATTGTGAATATAATAGGTTTATAGACGAGATACGATTACAACGTTTATGTGATAAAAATAGGTAGCATTAACAATAGAATAGAAATAGCAATAAGTCAAGAAATCATAATCTACGTAGCAAGAGATAAAAAAAACTAATGGATCTGATGTAACATGACAGGCAGTCTAGTAGCCATAATAGTGCATAATCTCAACGGCTCATTATGCAGTAGATACTGAGACTAGACAAAGTATACTATTTAAACCAGCATTATTCAGTACACTGAGCATAATGTAATTGCCAGAAGCAAACCCTTTCAAGGAGGAAAATATCATATATTAGGGCTTCCGCTTGAATAATATGGTGGTACAATGCTTTAAAATCATCACAGAAACCAACTGTGGAATAGATATTCTCACTTTCAAAGGTTGAGGCTGAAGATTTTAGACAGTTTTCACACTGAAAGTAAGATATCGTATTCCTTATCTACAGAAGGGTTCTACTAAGACAGGTGAATCAGTTTTTTTTATGGAACAGTAACACTTACTCTGTATTTGGTAAGACAAAGGCACCATGTAGAAATAGAAATTATAAATAGTTCAACAAGAGTTGTCATTTTCTTGGCAATTAGATATACGAGGGAGGGTAACAAGTTTCGGGCCTGACACAGAGACAGCATCTATCTCTCTCTCTCTCTCTCTTAATTGGCGCTACAGCTCTTGGAGAGCCTTGGTCTGCTGGACAATCCGCCTCAAGTCATCTCGATCCTCTGCTCTCATTCTACATCTTCTTATACCGAGCCTGCGCAACTCGTCTTCAAGATAATCCAACCATCGTTTTCTGGGTCGACCCTCCTTCTTCTTTCACCAGGTCACCCGTAAAAATTTTCTTTAATATGGATGACAGAGATAACATCACTCTGCTCATTACTTTGACCTTGTTGAATGATTTCATCGTTTGTAGGCTTAGTTTCAATGCTTTCAAGTAAATGACTTGTTTAATATTAGCCTGACACTCTACGGTTGTAAGCACCTCAAGGATTGTTTTAACAGTGGACAGACTGAAAGAAAGTGAGTAAAATGAAGAAAAGAAACAGCTGAAAAACGTGCTGTTTCAACATGACATCGGACCATCTCATAAGTCAATTGTTCCGATGGCTGGAATCAAAGAATCGAAGTCCGAATTGCTTCCTCGGTCGATTTAACCCCCCCCCCCCAATGACGTCTACATTTTTTCTAACCTCAAAAATTGCCTCGGTGAAAAAAGATTTACTGACGAGAATCAAGTCAGCGATGCTGTAAATGGCTACTTTGAGGACCTCGACAAATCGGCTTATCAGTCTGGCATAAACGCTTTAGACTATCGCTGGAAAAAACGTATAGATCTAAACGGAGATCATGTTGACAAGTAATTCAGAATAATCCAAAAATATGTCGTTTACTTAGTGAGGCCCAGGACTTTTCACTCTACCTTCGTGTATCATCTGCATGGGCATATAACTGTTAGCCTGTAAGTGATATTTCAATTAGTATCAAGATTCTGCATTACCTTGTTCAATGCTAGATTGAGTCACAGCCTTATCAACATTCCCCTACCTAACACCACTAGCTGTTTTAAAGATTCTGCTTACCAATCGCTGTTGCAAAGTAGACGCTTGTTTAAGACTTTTTAAGCCAAATCTCCACTTTGCTCTTCTGGTCATTCGTTACAATAACCCTAGAGTATGTGCCTACTCCATTCTTTTAAGTTTCATATTCATATGTAGATATGCAGACACACACATATCTATGTTTATATACATGTTTTCTTGCAGGGATTACATGTATACAAGTATACTTATTATTATTATTATACATGTTTAATATTATTGCAGGGCTTGGCATGCTTTAGAAGCTCACGAAATTACTTCTAACGAACATCTCAAACATCTTCAACACATTTCGAGTTCCGATAAAACGTAAGTTTGTGATTTAAAGTTTAAATTAATTCATTATTTCAGTTTCTATTTTAAAAAAGATATCCTATAAACATACGTATATATGTCTGTATGCACACGCGCGCGCGCTCGCACACACATACATATATTTATTGCTTATAGGCCTATATTATTACTGTGTTTTGCAGGTCTGGGTCTGTAAAAATTTCGGAAACAGTGAAAGAAGAGGATCTTGAAGAACATTTACAAAAAATTCTGAATTCTGAAAATGGGTAATTATACGATTTTCATGTGAACTTAATTTAATTATTAATTAAATTACTTACGATTTTTTACCGCGTGTGTTTGTGTTTGAGGGCAACAGAGATTCCATGTGTTGAGAGCTCTGACACACGATGTGGGAGAAAAACAGAAGCGTAATAAAGAAAAAAAGAAAAATGGAGAGGAGGGGAGACAGACAAGGGAAAGAGAGAAGAGAGAGAGAGATAGAGAGAGAGAGAGAGAGAGGGAGAGAGAGAGAGAGAGAGAGATTGAAAGAGAAGAGGCAGTTGAATAGAGAAAAAAGATCATTATAACATCTTTTATAATTTTTCAAAATATGTTGTCAACGCATGCAGTTGACCAGGTTTGTCTGAAGATATTGCGCAGTTCGTCTTCTATAAAATTATATGACGTGAATAATCCATAATATAAATACATAGGGGAAAATGGTAATGTTTTTTGTGTGTAATATATGAAGTGTAACTCTTTGGCATAACGGAATTGAAGTTACATTAGACTTAATTTACAGGAAAGAAATCCGTCTTCTAGACCAGCAGCTCGAAAACAAAAATGAAGAATCATCACTGTTTTCTTCGACAGACTCTGATCTTAAAAAAAGAAGGTAAATATACCTAAGATATTTTTATTCGTAAACGTGTAGTTATGTTATAACGTGGTGAATGAACTTTTCTTGATAAAAACCTTTTTTACATTCTGATCAATCTGATCTATTTTAAACCACCCCGCACGCGTGCGTGTGTGCGTTTGTGTGTTTGCAATTGTTAAAAATACCATAGGCCTAACAGAATGCTAAATATGGTTTGTATGGACACTGAACTGCACCACAGTTGTGTATTGTAGTTTCCACCGGGGTTTGTATTGGTTAATGTATTAAATATTTTATTCCATTAACAATTTTTATTTAAATGCGCTAGCAAAGTATTTTCACACAAGTGTTAGTTGTCCTGAACTCTCGTAACTGCTAGAAGAATACTTCATAAACAATTTTTCATTTTCCAAGGCTTTATATTTTTGTATTTTTATTGCCTTTTGTTTCCTATAAAAATAGAAATTATAAAATTCCGACGCTTCAGAACCTAAACATGTTGAATAGTTGTGGCCTGCCTTCAGGTTTAAGCGGATACTGAGATGGAAATTGAACTTCCTTTCTAGATTGCGTTAGGGAGATTACTAGTAATTGTGATACATAAAAAAGCAAACGTTAAAATTCTAACGTAAAACCGATTGAAATTATATATCGAAATAAACTACGCCATATGTATTAGAACGTTACGAGAGTAAGTACGTACGTACACACACCCGTACAACGTAATGACGTTCCACTTATTTTCAGTAATCAAGCCGCATATTTTGAATGTACAACTCTTTATGTGTACTGGTAATTTTAATTCATCTTAAATAAAGTGGGTACCTATTGGAAATGAGGTTATTGTAGGCTCGTAATATGTGTTGGATGACGAGGAGAGGACGACAAAAATTATATTTATCATTATAGATCTAAAAGACTCTAGAGGACTGAAAATGACAGAGAAATACGTCTGCCGCACTTAGCTTACACGTTGTGAAAATGGTTAAGTACATTAGCATAACAATAAACGATTGAGAAACTAGAAATGCTAGAAAGATCACTTGTTCTTCGGAGAATAGTGAAGAAGTTTGGATATCCAGAACACATTACTTGCGTGACTAAAAACGTACATATACACATGCAGGAATATGATAATAAATGCTGTTAAAGGGAGAACATTTTTAGAAGTCACGGGGTACGACAAGGGTGTTTTTATCTCCTTTTATTTGAACTGGTACATATAAATGACGTCATAAAAAGATTTAAAGAAACTGTAAATTTGGATACACATTGAGATCAATTATCTATTGTGCTCTCTTGCACTGAAAAATGTCACCAAATAAACAGCCATATAAACATAGATGATGGTGACAAGAAATTTGTATAAACTTGAGCATATGAAGTTTTGATACTTTGATTATGCAACTGGAGGTAGGTTTTGGTGATTTTAAAGTATCCAGTTTGTTGAGTTGACGGATCCAAGTCACTTCATTGCTTACAAAGAGTTTCTCTTCCACTAAGTTGGACAGTCGGATAAATAAATATCACTGTTTTAATAAAAAAGAAAGAAAATGAACTGATAAACATTTACTCTGATTTGGAAAACACTTGTTCCTCAAAAACTGTTCCATTATATAGTCTTTAATGACTCAAAACCAGTGAACGTTAAAGTTTCCAAATTGGTTCATTTAGTTGTAACGTTTCCTGTACAAAAGGAGTATGGGTACTTTGAAGAGAATAAAAACCTACTTGCACAACACGATGACCACTGAAGCAATGGTACGCAACGATATTAGCACCATTGCTACCGAGGAAAAGCTTGCAAAGGAACTGATAAGTGACCAGCTTTTAAGGATCTTGTGGTTGATAATGTTGCAAGCAAGAAAAGCCGATTCATAAAACACAAAGGAAGTTACAATTATTGCTAAACGTTTTCAAACACACTGCAAAACAATATAATTTAGAAATATTTTGTTGGAAGAGTTGATGAGGTCTAAAACGTTTAAAATGTTATCAATAGAAAACAACGCTATTGAATATATATATAATTTCAGTTACTTAGATTTGGGTTTAGGTGTTTCATATAAGAAATGTAACTTAGAAATGCGGTGGAGGCATATAATGGTTAAAATAAAATGGTCTGTATTGATGAAAGGATGAAGTAATGACGAGAACAGGAGAGGAAAGAAAACGATTCAAAGCAATAATTAAGAGTCAAACATCTTGGTTGGGGCGTATATAGCGTAGAAACTGTATGTAACTAAAAATCGTAGAGAAAAAGGAGGAAGGAAAAAGAAAGGTTGAAATGCTGAAGGTATCAGAAACGGAAGGAGCTAATGAAAGATGAAGTCAGATGTACAGAATCCAGAAAAACGGAGAGCGCCTTCGTTGATACCTGTAGTGAGTCCTGTTTTACTGAAGACGAACAAGAGGGATAGAGACTGAGAAACGAAGTGTATAAATATCAAGCAGCTTGTAGCACTACTGACAGACAGTTTGGAAGTAAAGCACGGAAAGGCACAAGAATTAAGTTTTATAAAATAATAGGGTAAGGTGCGGAGCTAGTTTACTGGAACACATTAAGAATACAAGTAACTCTAATGAAGTTTTTAGGACGGAAGGATGCCCACGGACAGGAGGAATAAGAAAAGAATAATTCACAGAAACTGGGATTACAAAACACGACAAAATGAAGTTAACTGTAAACAGCGTATAGAGTGAAAAAGGAAGCAAGGTTATTAAAAGTTGATAAACATTTAAAATTAGGGTATAACTGAGGTGTAGGTGCATCTAGGGAGCGACGGGCATTAGAAGAACGGGACAGCCAAATTGCGATTCCTATGTAAAGCTACAACTACGATCCTATTCCTCTTTTATTCATTGTGTACTTTACACCATACAGGGGGAAAATTTCAAGTTAATTGGTCATAACCAGTGGCGAAGTTACATGGAGGCAATTGAGGCAATGCCTACCCTAAAAAGTCTGTAGAATAAAAATTATAAATACGTATGAACTACGTAAAGTAAAGGTTACTGTTATAAAGCGAATGAGGCAACGTGAACTTGTCTCAGAGTTTTTTGTATACATCGTATGTAAGCAATGTGCTGGTGCGAATTGGAAGTGCGGGGAAAGGGGATTGTCCCGTGCTGTACACATACAGCGTTGAGGCATGTCTCACTTCTATGGTGCAACCAGTTAAGTTAAAGCTCGCTGTGTTGTTTATAAGTGTGCTTATTTTATGCGGTTATTAAAAGTGTGCCTGTTATTCCGCTGAACTAACAGATGATCAAGATTGTGAACTGTTGTAACATTAAAAATATAATATAGAAACTAATCAAGTTTAAAAATTTGAAGTTCAATCAGATGTATTATTGTGTATGACTTATACAAGAATTGTTTAATAGGAACACATTTAGAGCTGTAAAGCATTTTTTATTCAACGATTTTAAAAGAAGTCTCCATTAACATTAAGACATGAGTCCCACTCTTGCACTAATCTGTAGATTCCCTGCTAGCAAAATTCTTACGGCTGTTTCCGGAACCATTCGCTAACAGCAAACTCTACCTCAGCGTCCGATTTGAACCACCGTCCTTTTAGTGATTCCTTAAAAAAAATTTAAGCTAAGATTTTTGCCTACCCATTCATTAACTATTAGCTTCGCCACTGGTCATAACATATAACAAGCTGGGACTAGTTACGAAGATATAGGTTTCATTTGAGTGAATTGAATTTTACTTTGATAAACTACTTTCAGAAGTTCCGTTCTTTACAAGAGGATTCTATTTCGTCTATATATGTTACTACGTAGACGTTTGGGTCTAAAAAACAATTAGTACTTCTGCTGCAATTGACATAGACTACATACGTTTAGTGTACCTGAGACGTTGCTATATACGAAGGTATAATTAGGGACAAAGTTTAGTAGAGGGACACAGTTTACTTGAGTTTCATCAGAACTTTGAGTCACGTTAGCTGCACACGCGACATTTCTCCACTTGTAGCAATAAACAGCTGGTCTGTAATTGTTTCGTGCGATGAGATCACAGTTGCATGATCTAAAAGTAAAGTTTCGCAAAATCCTTGCGATAATATTTTGACATATAATGCTCCTGAATATGACTTTGATTCCTTTCAAACATGCAATCTCCTTGATCTCTTGAGAAGGCAGATAACAATATAAACTAGTATGTAGGTGTATTAAACCACTTGCAAAGCTTTTTAAAACATTTTTGTAGAATTACCTTCAGAGCTGTCATCGAAATGCTTTTGATGACACCAATGACGTTTTTAGTGTTTCCTTTACGTATGTGATAGGAAAAATTCATGCACGGAGATAACCGGCGAATATGGTAAAGCGTTCCAGCGCGTTATTTTTTTCCTAAAAACTCTGTCACAGACTATGCTGTATGAGCAGGTGTGTGTTTTACATTTTTGCTCAAGAACATATTTTAAACAAATTTTGTGCAAGCTGGGTGCCGCATTTTTAGGCGACAACTTCGGGCATCATATTCAATTCTCATACAACCATGTTTAAACTGAAGTGTTTACTTGCAAACCATTGTTTCGAAAGTGAAACATGATCAGTGAGTTGCTACCAAAAACGTCGAGTCTTTTTTGTCTAATTTGTTCATTTTTATAAAATGACATAAGTACATCAATATGGCATTTTCGTACAGTGCTGTGATAAACGCATGACGGTAAGTTTGAAAACTTTATTGCCACATATCCTATGTTTATCCTCAAATCACCACATTTCAAACAAGCATATAGAGTTTTGGGTGAAAAGTTCCGGGCCTGAATAAGAAAACAACATTTTTTTTAACGATGTTGTAATACGTTAATGCTAGACTGATGAGCCTATTTGTCGAGGTCTCGAAAGTAGCTAACTACAGCATAGCTGACTTGATTGTCGGCAGTAAATCTTTCTACACCGAACCATTTTATAAGGTTAGTAAGAAGGCAGAAGTCACTCAGGGCTAAATCGGACGAGTATGGTGGGTGAGAAAGCAATTCGAACATCAATAATTTGATTTTAACCATCGCAACAATTTACGTGTCAAATGGTGCATTGTCGCTGTGAAAAAGCACTTTCGTTTCCGCTAAATGTAGCCTCTTTTTGTTGATTTCGTCGTTTACAGTGTTTAGTAGGTTTGCGTAGTACTCGCCATTTACTTTTTCCCCTTTTCAAGGCAGTTAATGAAGGTTATTCCAAGGTCATCCCAAAACACAGTCGCCGTAACTTTACCAGCAGAAGAAATTGTCTTTGCCTTATTTGGAGTTGGTCCACCATTCGTGGTCCATTATTTTGACTGTTGTTATGTCTCAGAAGTGTTTTAGTTTACCCGTGTCTCAGCAGCGGTAATGATTCGACGCAAAACATGGTTGGATTGCTCGTATAGAGTGCCAAACAGTCGGTTGAAACATCATTTCGACACTGTTTTTTGGTCAAGTGTCAGCAAACACGTCACCGTCTAGCGGACATCTTTCTCAAACACAGATGTTCGTGTAAGATATTGGGCACACGTTCCTTTCATATACTAACAGTTTCATCTATCTCATTCACTTTATACTGTCTACCAACGATTTATGGATTTGTTCTTTTTTTTCTGGGCTAGTCACTTCAACGGGAAGTCCAACACGTGGGTCGTTAGTTATGTTTCTCCGACCCATTTTAATTCATCAACCCAGCGCTTAACCGTTGCATTCAATGGAATAGAGTCCCCCCAAAGATGAATCCAGCTCCTTTTTTATATCGGTTGCAGTTAAGCCTTTCAAAAAAATATTTAATCTTGCAGGAATTTCCAGTCTGTCCAATGATGCCCTAGGCGTTTAAAACGGTGGACTGTGCCACTAAAAATAAACAACTCATTGATTCGAAAGCATCGAAACTAAGCCTACAAAGAATGAAATCATACAACATGGTCAAAATAATAAGCATAATAGCGCTATCTCTGTGTCAGGCCCGCAAAGTTTCACCGTCCCCTCGTATATCTACTTCCGCAATAATTTCTCCTTCTTTTCCGAAGTCTTTTTCTTCTTCAATGGGAGTCAACGCTTTCTTCGTCGCCCTAATGTTCTGTGACTCCACTCAGATTTTCGAAGGAAACCTGTCACAGACTATCGATAAAAATTATTCTTTTACATTCGTCTGTTATACTATGTATTCCGTCAGTATTAACCGATCTTGAGTTTCACTATTTTCTACTTCAGACGCACGTATCCCTTCACTACTCTCCCTCCCTTGAAAAAATCAATATCATATAATATCTGTAACCTGTATCTACGTTTGTTTCATGGTTTGTTCAGCGGCCAATCATACAACGGTGTAACCACAGTTATAGTCTTACAAAACCTGTTCGTACTGTGGACTCGTTTGATATAGGGTTCTATTTGATTCGCACGATGGTATCTGGCCGACGTTATACAATATATTAACGATATACAGTAGGCCTACTTACGTATAGGAAACGTCACCCAATATTACACACAATCTCGTACACTTATCACGCCGTTTATAGAGTTTTAGAAAAGTTCATTTGAAAACATTTGGGTAACATATTTTGAGTTGGTGGAGGTCGTTGGTATTTTAGCATATATATAGTATAATTGTGCGTGCGTGTATGTGTGTTTGTGTGTGTGTAAGAAAGAGAGAGAGGGAGAGGGAAGATGAGAATTATGATACTATGGGTTAGGAGGATGAAAGGAAAGGAACAAATGAGTAATATAGAATGTCTGAATGTTTACATTAAACGTAGTCCGGGCAGACGTCTATTGGGCGCCTTTTCATTGGGCAGAAAACGGAGATATAGACCTATCCAAAGGTATTTTGCGCGATGTTTTTATATTTATTAATTTTTGAATTGTCCTAAGTGATTACGTATGTTGTTTAGATAGGTCGTACGTTTTTACAATGAGAAGAAGTTTCCATGTGAGTTGGTCGCTTATGTAAACCTACGTAATAATGTATGTATGTGTCGACGCGTTCATGCTTGTGTATTTTATATGCCTAATACATGCTGCAAGTGTATGTGATACAGCTTATTCAAAAACGCTTTACTATAGAAGGGAGTGTGACGCGGTTAATTTCAGATCAGTGGAAACCTTGTTCGTAGACCTTGTTAAAACGAGTAACTTATTGCCTTAACATGACGGTAGTCTTTCCGTAAGTAGGAATCGATCGGCAACCTGAAGACAGAAGTTGTCTTATAAAGGCAATGTAGACGGCTTCATCGTGAGTTGCTGAGGGGCGAGTTGTAGCCTACATATTATTTAGAGCGGCAACAGAAATAACAAATTGGTTAGGCGAGAAAAAATGTTGCAAACGCACAAGAGAGACACTGATGATCATAAGTAAGAGGTAGGAGTCAAAATGATAAAGTACCGTAGTTATTACTTTGTTAAAGTAATTTTACAATTCAGCTCTGTAGCACTGTGATATACAACTGGAAACTTTATGTGTTCGGAAAAACAGGTTACCATTTGAGATAGGCCTGTGTTTTACTAAGATCTTCGAAAAACGGCTCAAATGGTAAGGTCGTCAAACGGTTGACTTTAGGTTCCAAATGAATTTACTTTTACTTATCTTAGTTCGATTACCAAGATAATCTGTCTTGGTCATGTCAGAGGTGTGTCTTCAGTCTTTAATGTGTAAGCTGCATGGAGACATTACGTGTACAGAACCATCCAATACACAGGGGTCGTCGACAGTATAGAGGCCGATACCATAATAGGTACAACTACTTTCATGATATTATACAAACCATCAAAAAGTCAAACCTGCGCTCAACAGTCCCTGAAAGGACCAAGGCGTACCGCGCGGCTGTTGTGTGCAATGTGACGGTTGCATGGCTAGTACAACGCGCCACCAGCCGCTAGTTGCGGTATTCACAGCCAGGAGGCGGCGCTGTTATCTCAGCGCCTACTCAGTTCGGCCTCACGACGCTGAGTGCACGCCGTGCGGAGCCTCCGCCGGGAATTGAACCCTGGACCACCTAATAATACTTCATACTCAATACTCCATGTAGATCGACTGGAACAAGGGCTGTAGGAAGACCGAGAAAAAATGGAGTGGTATACTGAGAGATATACTATGAAGACGGAACAGGCAATGTATATACTCCGTGAAGTGATGATGAAGAAGAAGAAGAAGAAGAAGAAGAAGAAAAAGAAGAAGAAGAAGAAGAAGAAGAAGAAGAAGAAGAAGAAGAAGAAGAAGAAGAAGAAGGAAGATGAGGAGGAGGAGGAGGAGGAGGAGGAGGAGGAGTAGGAGGAGGAGGAGAAGAAGAGGAGGAAGAAGAAGAAGAAGAAGAAGAAGAAGAAGAAGAAGAAGAAGAAGAAGAAGAAGAAGAAGAAGAAGAAGAAGAAGAAGAAGAAGAAGAAGAAGATGGTGATGATGATAATGATGTTGGTTATGAAGACGAAGAAGAAGAATATGAAAAATACATAAAAAATAAGGGGCGATGATTTTAAAGTAATAGGCTTACTTATTTTCCGGAATCTTAAGGTTGGAGGGGTCGAGCATTGAAGAAGAAGAGAATTGAAGTGGTGGAGATTTATGTCTTGGGATATGCTAAGGAAACAGGCTGGACAGGATACAAAATACGATTGCAGATATGGGAGTTCAGGAAATTAATACACAGACTCTTGAGCGGCATCAATTATTATGGTATAGGTGCATCCGGTGAATGACGGATGGCTGAAAACTAAAGTTAATGGGAGAGTCAGTATCATAAAACATGAAGAATACGGAATGAAAGCTGCGAAAGGCGTAGAGGGATAATATTAGAAGAACTCTGAGCTAGAGAAGGGGCTTACAGAGTTATCTCTGACACGATTTCATTAGAAGAACAAAGTGGTTTTAGAACTGAACAACCATGAAGTACGGACAATTTTTTCAATAAAACAAATAACTGGAAGAAAACGCGTCACGAAATTAAAGACCTAAATGGTGTTTTTGTTTATGAAAAAGCATTTAATAGTCTATAAAGAAATAAATTGTGTGGTGTTATAATATGTAGAGGATTTCCACTTTACCTCTCTGCGTTGTTCACGTCACTCAGAGCTTGTATGCAGGGACTACTATTTGTATAGATTTATGTAAGGGAAGATTTTCACAACAAGAGGCTATAAATCAATTGTTCAGACAAAGCTGTACTCTGTCTACAAGTTTACTTAATATTTATACGGATGTAATTTTGCATAAATACGAGACAGTTTGTTATGCAGCTATTATACTGTAAAGCTCTCGAACAATGGAGAGTGTCGTTCTACGTGTTTCTCGGCCAGCTGAACAGGTGCGTGGCTCTGTCAAGCCAGCACAAAGCTACCTTCCACTTGGAATACGTATTATGCTGGCACGCCGCAGTAAGGATGGAAAGTTATTCTGGAACACCTGTGCCCCTATAACCCACAGCAGCTGGCTTTGTCAGTTCAGTTTGGAGTGAGCGATTTCTTTGGTGCGGATCGAGTTATTGTTGAAGATTAGCGGAACGTGATTACTGTGTTATATTTAGTGCGGAACTCTATTCTTATTGCGTGTGGACAAATTCAACTTGAACTGTTGCACGAGACAACCTTGTTGATTACAAATTGTTATTTGTGACCCATTAAAGGTGGTAATTAGTGATTGCATTGATGTCTGTATTTTGTTTCCACTGTACCATACGACGATCATCGTCACAATACGAATCTCAGAGAAGGGCTCAATCAATTAATTACTATATAAAGGTGATTAAATAATTGTAGGAAAAAAGTGGAAATGATTTACAAAGGCCTATTATAAATAGAGTACAATTTGCCAGAAATACAGTTTTAAAATCTCTAATACTAAAACAATAACAATGGGCTACCTAGGGAAGAACCTTTTAAGAACAAACATTGTAGTTATGCTTAATATGGGACCACTTCAGAAACGACGATATAAGGAAAGACCTCAAGGTGCCATCAGTTTTTGGTAGAATAAAGGAATACAGGCAAGACTGGATATCTGATGTGGAACGCATAGTAGACGCGCGTATACCTAAGCGCTGAAATATAGATCAGCTATTAGTGGGGGGCGTGGGAGACATTGGAAACAATGTTGAGTAGGAACAAACTATAGATCAATCAGAGGAGTAAAGAAGAAGAAGAAGAAGAAGAAGAAGAAGAAGAAGAAGAAGAAGAACAACAACAACAACAACAACAACAACAACAACAACTACTACTACTACTACTACTACTACTACTACTACTACTACTACTACTACTACTACTACTACTACAACAACAAGATTTACAGAGCTTGTAGACTAATGACTAATGACTGATGATGAACTAATGACTGGATTAGTAAACAACAGGAGAAAAGAATTCTGTGTAGCAAAACAAACTCGGACGTGAGTAAGATACTAGTGAGGTGTTTTATTTTAAGAGTCACAGTCGTGGAAAATAATAAAACGATGTAGAGACAGGGTTGAGGCGCTGAAAATAAGAATTTGACGCCAGCTGGAAGGATTAAGGTTGGCGGGTACAAAACGGAAACGTATTTCTAGTGACGATTTCGATGATTCTTAGTAAACGGCCAGAGAAAATCTTCTTGTAGACTTTTAGTAGGAGAACTACCCTCTACAGTCTCGTCCGTCGCTTAGATTTCGTCCAACAGGTAACCTAGAACTTTAAGAAAGCGCCATTCAACTTTTTTTTTACCAATGTGGCTCTCACAGAACAGGCTCACTTTCGCAAAATTCCAAGAATTTGAGTGTGTTTTTTCCAGTTGGTCATCTTTTGTAAATGACTAACGAATGTCAAGTAAAAAACGTTAGAAGCAAAATTAACGAATTAAAGAAGTTATTAAAAGTGATAAAAACTTTCATTTGCAATACGTCTGTGTTTCATTAGCAGCACGTCCGATTGAAATTACGTGTTGAGTCATATAAAAATGGAGGAAATTGTTCGTGCCCGCGCTTTTTATCTCTGGAAGATTACGAACGGAGAGGTGAGAAGTCAAATAGCATCTAGTGCAACTCTGGGATCGCCTCGGAGAAAGTAGAGCTAAGGTAGAATAGAGAACAACTTTAAGAATTAAACGCTGTAAGCAGACGGTTGTTTACAACGACAGGAGTGTTTGACCAAATGCTTGCATGATGAAATATTTGAAGGTACGACCAAGTCATGTTTACTGACAGTTGAGGCAAGATGTATAAAGAGAAAAATAATTCTGATTGGCTGAAGTTAATTTTAATACGATTTACGGAAGCCGTGAGCGTGTGCAGAATTATATTTAGTTCTCCAAAAAGTAGGATAACTACGGTTTCTTCATTCATAGTGATTCGTAAATATGATAGATCCTTAACTAAAGTGGCCCAAGCCCGTGTTACATGGTTTAGAGGAAAGAGAGTTTTAACAGTTGTCCCCCCAGTCCATTTCATTCATTGCATAAAAATAAACTGCTCTCTGGCGAGAGTTGTTATAACTAATGAACTTGGCTTGCTGTGGCAGCAGATGGTATTTGATGTACACACTGCCGTTTCTAACTAAAATGTTATAATAATTACTGTAGTCACATAGATGTAATTATTATTGCTTATTATAGCCCTAAACAGTAGGCCTGCTTATAATGATGATGATGATAATGATGATCATCATCATCTTCAAGGAGTAAACAAAGGACGAAAAGCCGTCACCTTGGTTTTAAGTGTGGATATTTGTAATCCAGAGCTTTCGCAGATTTGATTTAACAAATGTATACCCATCTGAAACCTGTTTTCCGAGTCCGACAGAATAACCTGATCTTCCGCAAACAACAAGGTGTTAACTGCAGAGTGGCCAATCATAAAATGTTCCGGAAGACACATCTACCAGTACAACATCGTCAATACATAAATTAAAAAGGGAAGGTGATAATGGACACCCTTGTCGTACTCCGCAATTGATTAAGCCAACTCTAGGAGCTGTTCTCCGTTTACTTGGTTCAATTAAGATTTTAATCAATAGCCCTTTTTTAAAGGAAAATGAAGTGACGAAATATTACTTGTTAGGTAATTTTAGTAGGTAATTTCGGAGGGCGGGGGAGGGGTGTTTAAACTCCCCAGACGTTACGTCTGCCTATGCCCAGTGCGAAACTGTACGTATCAAAACACATACTGTACGATGTTAACGCAGAAATCGTAGACTGAGAAAAAAAAATCAATTGATAAACAAGTAGTACAATAAATATCTTAAGCAACACAATACGAAAATGTACAATCATTACTGATGGTAACACGTGTGTTTCTCATTATAAACCGTAATGATGGAATGGGCGTAGACAAGAAATGAGTTACGTGATGTGTTTAACATAACAACACTACATTAACATACAAGATATATTCTGCCTAATTAATTACGCGTTATACACACTATACATTACTTAGCCTACTTGGTAAGTCCGCTGAATCACAAGTGCCAATCCTAACCAAATTAATTAGTTCAGGTTCGCGTAGGTTAGTGCCAAAGACCGCGAATGTTGGAATACATCGTGAGTTGAACATAAAAATAGTAATGGTTTTACTTTATAAAACCATAAAATCACAGGAATGAGTGAATATGTTTATACGATTCTAAACATTAACAAATCAAAATGGTTTGTTACCCTTAATTAAATTACATGGAGGGAGCAGAAAACCACAGATTGACGAAGCGGACTGCTGTAAACAGACTGCGGTACCATCAGTAATAATAATCTCTGATGATTTAAGTCTTTAGTAAATACAGGTACATGGTTTAATACTGTTTAAATTCTTGATGAAAAGATTTCTTAATGTGGCGAATGAAGACCACATTTTGTTCATGACCTTGCACTTATCGGAAAAATTTATTGCTCCAATTTCAGTCAGCGTAATACACGGAGATGCTGTTAAAGGCGGTCGTTGTCGTCTTTTACGGCTTAGACTAGTAGCTTGTTCCAGTCTCAATGGAATTCATCCGACCATCGTTTACGGGGTTTTCCCACACTTCTCTTTTCCCTTGGATGATAGTCAAGAGCTCTTCTTAAAAATGTAGTTTGATCTATTCTCTCTACGTGTAACCGCCACTCCGTTTTGTAGCGGGAGATTTTCTCATTTAAGCTTTCAGCTATACCTAGCTTCATTCTAATATGATCATTTCTGATAATATCTCTCCCGGTACAGCCCTTTACAGTCCTCAAGACCTCATTTCTGCTCTTTGTATTCTAGTTATATCTTTGGCCTTACTAACCCAAGTCTCACTACCATACAGTAGTTGAGGTACGGTACATTATATTATAATATTTCAATTGCGTCTCTTTCATTGTTTTCTTCTTTAAGTGTTTAAGGCGATAGAAAACATTTAATTTCAAAACTAAAATTGTGCCAAATATTTATTTCAGTATTTTTCATCGACAACCAGTAAAGGGAGAGGGATTCCGAGGGGTTAGAAACAAATTACGAAAATATGTTTTTTACATTAATGATTAAAACACTATCAATGAAAACCTATTTTTATAACACATATACTACAGAAAGAAAAACATGTTTTTACATGTTTTTTGAAAGATATTTTTTTTTTTTAAATAAAGCTCTTGACTATTCTTAAACGGTGTTTTGAATATTTTAAATTAAAATTAGGATTGATAGAGAATTTACATATTATCTATGATATAGGCTACTAATCTGTTCTATATAATAATAGTCATTATATTATATTATAATATAATGTAATATATATTCGTCTATAATGTACCATTAATATTAAGAAAATAATCTGTATATTTCAATTAATAAAATTATATCAAGTTGTTTTAAATATTTTGGAAAGACGAAATTTGTCTTTCCCCTTTCCTACTTGGACTGCTCCTGCATTATCCAAGGACGAAACTCGCAATAATAACAAGTTTTTTGTAACTTCTGCTATTTTTTACAAACATCGTAGTAGTTGAAGGTTGTCGCGGACAGTTGCCGAACTTCTGACGAGGCCTTCGATGATCAGTTAGTACCAGATAATGGTAATTACAAAGGAATGTCTCGTGCAGTAAAAAATTTAGAGGTTCGGTAACTGTCCTATGGAAATGCTTAAATAATAGGCCTAGTTACTGTGAATAAGTAAATCTGACCGATTAAATTTTTTGCAGGAGATTCAGATCTCCAGTCTCTAAACGAAATTGGGGTCCCTACAGGAAACGAAATGGTCTTCCAAGATACTACGAGTATTTGTAAGTTGTAACATCCTTAGTTAAATATACAATATAAATATTAATTATACATAATTAATTGTAAATAATTAATTAAATATATAATATACATACTAATTTTAATATTATTCGATGTTAAATTTTAATGTGCCACAGTAAAAGTAGGTATTTTATACATAGAAGAAGGAAGACAAAGTACCTTTTTTTGTAGGTACTCAAAAGCTAAGAAAACAATCTTGTTCAATTTTTATATCTTTGTTCATAACAAATTATACGACATATATTAATATTAATGATAGCTATATGTTTGTTATTAAACCTGCATGAAACCAATTTCTTAATTTTACTTAAAAAACTTTTCTATGGAATCAGATAGCCGATAATAGTTCTAATGTTTTCTAGCAAATCTGACGTTGTAATTATCATGTAACACCACCATTTTAATAAATAAAGTTTAAAATTATTTTGACAGGGAACTCTACATTAATGACGGAAACACATTAATGGCTTTACAATCTGAAATGAGGTTTGAATCATGAAAGATTATGGCCTAGACAAGGCGAGGAATACTGCAAGGGGAGGTTTGTCAACGAAAGTGGACAGCATGTTTCTGACAATCAAATTGAAAATTATTTTTTAATTTTACAAATGCGGATGCATGCAGTTCTGTGTTTGTCTTTTGTTAGATACTGTTGTGTCTGTATTTTTGTTTGTGTTTTCTAATACTGGAATCGCTAATCCAATACTCGATGGTACTTTTGGAAAATCACTTTCACTTGTTCCAGATTTGCCTTTATAATTTCACATATAATGCAGTTTTGGTTATCATCCCATATCATGTACTGTACGTGTGTACATAAATACCGATTACATAGATTGATTAGTTTATATTTCATGTAGATTGTTACTAGAATTGTTCGGCTTACTCCTCAACCATATCCCTAGACTTGAGAGGTTAAAGGTTATAAAAATCCTGTAACGGTAGATTATTTTCGCGACGTAAAACTGAATCGTGATCATTAAAACATGGAATAAAATAAACAAAAAACTCAGAATAAAGGAATCTCAGTAAATTAACAAGGGGAATCGAATAACTTCTCGACGATATAACGAACAAGCTACTTTTTCGGTTTGTCGTAAATTCTAATTTTCAAAACAGTCTCCTTTTTTACAAGAATACAATTTTCAGCCCATCCCTGTAGTTGCTTTCCAGGAAGCCTGAAAATACCTTCTACAGTCACTACTAAATCTTAAGTTGATAAGAATCGTTTTCCGCTTACACATTTAATGCAGTCTGGAAACAGATGAAAGCCTAGCCCAGTGAATAGCCTGAGCATGAATAGGCACTCCTATCTCACAAAAAATAATTCGACCGGGGCATTGCTCCGTTGAAACCAGGTATATGCTTTGCTAAACCTGTTTTTATCATGAATATTTCCATTGAGTTCATCCAAAACCGTGCATAATTCAACCGATCGAAGAGTTTTTGTTTAAATTACTGACAAAAGTAAAAATCTTTTACACGTATAAGTCATCTGTTATCTCTGCACGATGTCTGCTTCTTCTATTTTAAAAAGTAACACCTACCTACTTAAAAATATTTGTATGGACAAACCTGTCTGACAAAATGGCTTGATATTTATTATGTTTACTTGCAACATATTGTTCTACTCGACCACGAAGCGCTGAAGAGCTGATACCATCAGCAACGCTATCTATTGGGCCGGACGATAACTTACTGAGACACGCTCATACGTGTTACAGTTTATCTTGCAATTAAAATGTATTTTCCACAATGACTGTAACATAGTGTTAGACAAAATAACGTTTCTTCACGGTTTCAAATATGTAATGTCATTATCTTGATATTCCTTTCAAAACCACCAAATGTCAAACTACCTAGTGCAGTACGCATTTGTTGCTCTGCTTGGCCGATTTAAAGGTTCATTACAGTCTACGTTAGATGTCCGATCTTCTTAAACATAAAAGCAATTTTTAACATTACTAGAGGTTAAACTGGAAAACTTGTCGTAACAAACAGGAAACTTTGAGCGCCCAAAGCGGAAACGCGAGTAGATGTTTCGGGAAGAGACAGCTTTTATTGTTTTCTGAATTTATTTATGCAAAAAATTGATGAATGATTAAATGACATGGAAAGAACTAGTCCTGTGACTGTTTCTCTGCACAAATATTCAACAGTGACTTGTCGTATACAGCACATTAAAATTTTTAAGTCTAAAAATGCCAGCGGCAAAGTTTATTTGAATGCAAAAGTCTTCTTCTCGTCTGCAAGCTATTGACTAGGAGATTTATCCCTAAACATTTTGTGAGCACTTATAGCCGTTTCTCATATCTTTCACGAGCTGCGAAATGGTGTCGTGGACGTAGGCATTTCGAGGTCATACAGATGCCTTTACTGACGAGGAAGATATTCGTGAACCACTAGGAACCTTGGCCTGAAGCCTTTCGATAATGGGGATGTTGGATTTGAAACAGTTCCCCACACCTGTAAGCCTTATGTCCATACACGCTTGAAGACAGTGTTGTACCAGCAACTTGTTTCTCATTGACAGTAGTGATTTTTAGCCCAGGACCAATAATGTTTGCAAAACTCGGTGTCTACTTATTTCCTCTTTAACTAAATGTGATGGAAACATGTGAGCTGATTATCAAGGTGGATGCCCAAGTATTTTCCAGAGTTGGCTACCAGGACCTTTTTCTTAACTTCACATTTGATATTATACCGTGGCATTTTATGAATGTAATATGTACTGACCTAGTTTCGCTTAATTAGATTCTCCATTTTCGCCCATATTTAGATGTTATTTAGAACTCAGTAGCATAATGTTTGCTTCCAATGGGTATTTATAGTAGGAATCGCATTTCGTCATCGTACATTTCTTTTCAGACATTTTCGGGTATCTTTTTCCTAGTGTTAAGAAGGCAAGTGGGCGCTTTTTGTTTTTGTGTAGACAATGAAGTTGGTTCCCAGGCAGCTTCCTGAACTAGTGATACGGAATATTCAATTTGATTTTTAGGCTCTGTTGGTGTCGTGAAGATAATTTTCAGATTGATTTTGTTAGAAAGTAAAAAACACCCCAGTTAGTTTTTGTTGTACAGTTTTGTATTTTCCGTTGTGTATAATTTTTTAATATATTGTACCTATCAGTGGTGAGTGGTCAGATACAATGTCGTTATTTCCTGGACATAATCATTTTGTAACAAGTAACAAAAATGGTCAATTAGTATCGAATTTTACGAGAATGAGTAGGCCAATAGGTTGTCTTGTGCGTTGATAAGTGACCAATCCCGAGTTCATTCATTACAATATCTGCCTCTAGTAGGTGACAACAATCTTGATCACCAACTTGTTTGCTTCGCTTAACAATAATAATTCATTTTTTTGTTATCGGTCATCTAAAAACCACATGTCAATTTCAATTCTTTACTCTTTGTTCTTTTCTTTTTCTTTAATATTCTTTCATCTTTTCATTGTGTTTCTACTTCCTGTCTTCAGTCCACTTTGAATGTGCGTTTTCTCCCTCCTACCCTGGACTCCTTCCATTTTTAACACTTATGTCCGAAAAACTTCTCTTTCAGTTGCTTCTTCTGTGTGTATATTATTTTTTTCTAAGTCCTTTTGGACTTAAATAATTCTTTATTTAATAGATAACTGGGTGGACAGTAGGCTGCTGATATACTGAATGGTCCAAACCAATCTACTATTTCTGTATTGCAGCTAGAAGATAGGCTTGCTCGATTTAGCTCAATACATGATGTTTTATGCCGTGACATATTAATATGGACGCTTCTGTTCTTTGTACATCCGAATGAGCTGAATTATAAAATAAGTAATGCGATGTTTTGATGGTGGACATAAGTCAGTTGTGACTCAGAGATTAGTATGATGTCAATTTTGTTCAAGATCAAGAATTACTCCACTTCTTGTTTATGATTTAAGATGTCATCTGCAGTCCATAGAGCTGTTCTAAATATCTGTGCTATTTATTTTTTTGGTTTTAATGACTTTTCCGTAAGTTGTCTGGTTTCTTGAATTAGCTCATTTATTGACGCTTATTGTCTTTTAATAGTGTAGTGTCAGTTCATGTTCTGGTGTCGTAGGTATGTGTTTTGTTGTTGCAGATAGATCATAAAACTATCGTCACTGAGAGGCTGTTAACGTTGTGTATTATTGTTTCTATGGAGCGATTATTGGACATTACTTTCACGTAAGTAGAGGGAAAATGACAGTTCAAAGCCACAAAGGAATGCCGCCTTCTTAAAAAACAATAAAAAACACTAAAAAACATGATCTAAGAGATGACGCCGCCACCGCTGGACCCGCAGCATCCCAATGGACCACAGCACCGCGAATTTCCGCGAATAAATTTTTTTATTTTTTTTATTTGGTTTTTTATTTTTTTAATTAAATTGATTTTCATATCAAGGGGTGGGATGAGGTTCAATGGACCACCAGCATCCGTGAATATAATTTTTTATTTTTTTAAGAAAGCTGATTTGCATATCAGTGGGTGGTGTTGGGTGGGTGGTTTTTTTATTTCATATCAGAGGGTGGTGGTGGGTGGGGGTGGTTCCAACTCGATGCATTATAGTGTATATTAAAATATATGATCAGGTGTACCAACCTTTGCATGAGTTCAAATTTGTCGTGTGTTATAATGTATATTAAATCTATATGATCAGGTGTACCAACCTTTGTATTATTGTTATAGTGTATAGATATTTTATATGAGGAGGGTTGTCAACATTTTCTGCGGTGGGGGGAGGGAAATTCAAATATGTGTTATATAGTGTATATATTAAAATATATGATCAGGGTTACCAATCTTACATTATTGTGTGTGTATAGAGCAGATCTGCCAACATTTTTTTCTCTTCTGTAGTGGGAAATTCAAACTATATGATCATAATTGTTACTCTCTCTCTCTCTCTCTCTCTCTCTCTCACATTTGAATGTAAGTAAAACTATTTCTCTCTCTTGTTGTCAAACGTTATGTTCAAACCGTTTTCTCCTCTCCCTCTCTCTCTCTTTCTCTCTATCTCTCTCTCTCTCTCTCTCTCTCACTGTGTACATTGAGTAAATAATTTTAGCTCTCTCTCTCTCTCACTCGTTGTGTATTATAACACACGACAAATTTGAGTATGTCTCTCTCTCTCTCTCGTTGTCAAACGTTATGCTCAAACTGTTCTCTTTCTGTGGTCATAACCGAGCATTATATGAAATTAGAAAGTTTATATTTATTCGACAAATATTAACGCCCTCTCTCTCTCTCTCTCTCTCTCTCTCTCTCTCTCTCTCTCTCTCTCTCTCTCTCCCTCTCTCTCTCTCTCTCTCTCTCTCTCACTCTCACTCGTTTCAACTGTACAAGCTCTCTCTCTCTTACCGTGTACATTGAGTAGTCGGTGTGATGAGTAAATAATTTTAGCTCTCTCTCTCGTTGTCAAAACGCCGTCTTCATTTTCAATGTATTAAATAATTAATTAATAGTTTTATAATGCAGTCAGTGTGATTGATCCTTGTTAGAAATATATATATTTGGCAAATATTAACTATGTATGTGTGTTGTTGTCAATGAACTACTTACCTGTGTGCTGTTACAGATGACAAATCCATACGTTAACGGCGTAGCAATCTTCAATACGCTCTTCTTCATGTGGTACAATACTTCTGTGTAATGGTTGCAGTTTACAAACACATAGGTTCAGTAGTGTATAGCGAAATAAATTAAAATTATACACACACATGAAAACGGTAGTGGAAGTTCATACAAATCTTCTGATGTAACAGTTCCCACAAGTAATACAGTTCACAAAAATAAATCAATTGTACACATGTTCAGAGGTGTAGAGTGAAATAAAATAAAGTCATAATTTGTTTAAATGATTAAATATATTTTAACATTCATAATATAAATTCACAATTCATAATTAAATAAATACATTATAAAATTGATCTTTTTTCGAAAGTTTATATATAATTGTGTCGTACTTGTAGGAGAAGCAACCTGCAACATAACAATACAACAACATTAAAATCACGTTAAATATCACACACAGACACAGACACACACACACACACACACACACACACAGATGCACACGCAACGCGAGCACACACATACGCACACGCAACGTAATCAGACACATACATACGACGTGCACACGTTTGGGTTACACCACACACGCAACGCGCACACACACACAGATGCACACGCAACGTAATCACACACATACATACGACGTGCACACGTTTGGGTTACACCACACACGCAACGCGCACACACACACAGATGCACACGCAACGTAATCACACACATACATACGACGTGCACACGTTTGGGTTGAATCATGTACATGTAGGTCCAATAAAACAGTTAACAGATTTAAATATGCTATAGTCATTGTAAGACGTTACAATCCTTGAAGTGTTTAATAAGTAAATTGTATGTATATATCACTGAATAATGATAATATAATCGTTCTAGTGTTATCGTTTGCTGCAACAGGTAACGCAGTTTACAAATAATTACATATAGGTTCAGAGGCGTATAGTGAAATAAATTAAAAATAGAAATTAATTTCCTCATAAGTTAATGTCCTTTCATCAAAACTTTGTAAATTAGAATCTGCACTACATTCAAACACACGCACACACAGTGATAAAAAAATTGTTTATTAAAAGTAGTTTGTCACCTTAACGAGGTACTATTTCCACATGCGCTGTCTGGTTCCTCATCCCTCGAAACACGAGATGTAGGTCGCTGGGATTTATATGACGGAGTTCTTCATCTGTAAAGACGTCAGCATATCTCTTAGGTAGATATACACGATAGCGGCGCTCACAATCTTCCAACGTTACAAGCACAGACTTCCCATATCTCGTGTCCACATACACCATGTTAACGATCGGATACTGCTTGTTCACTGTTAATTCTGCACACCGTTTGTACTCAATAGCAGAAACTGCGTTGAATTTTGTGATAAACGACATTATTAGAAGTGAAGACGTCTGTATCAAACGAGGTGGAACCAAACAATGTCAGAATATTCGCTACAAAGAAGACTAGTGAAAGTAATGGTGGTGGTGGTGTGGTGTGGTCATCAGGAAAGTTCACTTTCATCGCCTGAAGCTTTGCATGTACATACACACAGGCAGAATTAGCGCTGTTACAATATATATATATATATATATATATATATATATTAGGTGAATACAAGAGAAAAGACATACTTTAAGGAATTTCTTGAAATTTGTTTTGTAGTTCGTCTTCACCTCATCACCCTTGCATGTACTAGCAGTGTGTTTGGGTACAATTAAAGATTTAAACTCAATGTTCTGAGAAGTACACATATTCATCTGCTCGCCTCCCTCCCGTTTACTGACAGTATGTTTGGATGCAGTCAACCACTGATAAGAATTCATCTTCTTGTTCCTATAATAATAATAACAGTACCTGCTTCATTATCATATACATTATGTGCTATATATATATATATATAAATATATACATAAGGCTTTCAACACACACACACACACACACACACACACATACACACACACAGCACATACCATAAATCCAGAACAGGAAATGTATTATAACAAACATAACGAAAACAAGTACGTATGGTCACGTACATAGATCAACGTTTAAACAAACAGATTAATACTTGAATAATTTTTTTTAAAACAGGACAGCGTATTATCTATATAACGTTCTGTTTCAGATAAGAATAGTTTGAATATAAAATGAAAGGGTACGTTGTATTTTGTTATGAGAAAATGCATTTCTAAATTTCGTTACATTTGTAAATTACAGAATTGTTCTTCAACGACAGTCACAATCGTTCAGTTTCATTAACATTTGAAAATTGATGAATTTGGTACTCGATATATTCTGTTCTTCAACGACAGTCACAATCGTTCAGTTTCATTAACATTTGAAAATTGATTGATTTGGTACTCGATATATTCTACTCTCACAGTATTTTCATTGATACATTTCAGAAACTGAGTACAGAATAAATCTACAATCACCCAGGCGGAATCATTAAGTTTTACAAAAGATCTTATTGATCAGACGTATGAGTAATTATATTAATCCTTATGTAGCAAATACGCACGCATTCATAAAATACAGCACTCAGGTGTAGGGCAATTAATCCTTTTTGTATTGAACGTATTGAAGTAGGCCTACTCGTGATATCAGTAAATTCTGTCTAAATGTCTAGTACATAAACGTACCCGGTAATCGCTTCTTGAGTCGTAGTCATTCTTAAACTCGACATAACTACTTGTGTTACTCGATTGATGTTCATGTTAAACGATTGATGACTCATGTAATAATACAGATTAACCTCGTATAATAATAATGACAGGACAGCGTATTTTGAACACTTAAAATTGGAAATCTACAAACACATCAAAAATATCTGTCAAACCCCTATCAAACAAAACCCCGTTCTTATCGAGAGACAACAGTAACTGACCTAAGCACATGTGCTTCATTAGGCAACAGACCAAAAAATCAAATAGACGACTATAAGCTCAATTTAAATAAAATCTGAATATTCAATAAAATTATGTTTACTTAGTAACATATGCAAATCTTTTACTTACCTCTTAAATGTTGTTGTTGTTATACACACAATAGTCGATTGTACGATGAGTGTCTTATATAAATGAGAAATAGTGACATGTCGTCTTGTGTGTGTATATATATCATACGGCGGTAGCGTACACGTTTGAAAGTTGATGCACATTAAATTGTCTCTCTCTTTCTCTCTCTCACTCTCTCTCTCTCTCTCTCTCTATCTCACACACACACACACACACACACACACACACACACACACACACACACACACACATATTTCTGATTACTATAAAAATAATTGCATGTATGTTCAGAGGTTTGGTGTCTAAATCGATGCATTTCACTTTCACCTTCTAATTTGACACATGGCTTACTTTCATACAGAAATAGCTATCGCCCATGTCCGTCTACGAGTGTTGCTAAACGAAATTAAAAATGCTGTAATACATAACGCCCTGTGAAATAGATATGGTATGTTTTTAGGACAGCCAAAAGCATGAAAGTATTATTTAAATCTGTTATCTGCTTCTGTATGGAAGTCATCTATAAATATCAGGTCAGTGCGACACAACGTAATTGGACCTAACATGATTCATGCCAACGTGTGCGCTCGTTGTGTGTGCGTGTGCGTCTGTGTGTTCGTGTGTGCGCGCGTTGCGTGTTTTGTTACGTTGCGTATGCGTCTGTGTGTGTGTGCACGTCGGATGTGTGATTACGTGTGCGTCTGTGTGTGTTCGTGTGTGCGCGCGTCGGATCATGACATAGTATTCGTAATGACCGAGGCACGTCCTTTATTGCATGAGGATATTCGGGTAGAGCAGAGCAGACACGTTTACGTAATATCAAGTGCACACACACAAGAATCAGATGTTTTTTATACGTTCTAGGTGAAAAACTACTGGGGTGTCTCTGACTTTTGTTGGAAATAAATAACATTACAGATATTGATATGGTACTATGAGTAGCCTATACGTGAATACTATACATCAGACTGCCTGTATCTGTCATTAGCAATCTAACGTTACGACGGCAGCATAACGATAATGAAAGTCATACATTATCGTTATTTTGTCTAAGCTATGTTAACTTCACACACACCCACACACACACACACACACACACACACACACACACACGCGCGCGCGCGGAAATGGAGGAAGAACTAGCATAGGAAATACAATTAAGTGTAACAATAAAAGAAGTGATTGGAAAGCCAACTGTGGGTGTCGAGACAAAACTCTTGCTTGTTCCTGAGTTGATAGAAGCGCCTGAGGGCAAAGTTATGCAAAAGGTTGTTGACGAGAACCAAACAAACTTGGATCAGCCAGTAGTGTTTAGGTCATCAGTACATGACGCAACGGGAGTGATAGGTCCAATTAGGTTTGTTACACGTTGTGTCGCACTGACATGATATTTATAGATGACCTCCATACAAATACAACAGCATGAAAATCATGTTAAATATCAAATTATCACATGTTAGGTTAAAATGCAGTCCATTCACGTTTCATGTTAGGTTAAAATGCAAACAAACACACACACACACACACGTGTATGTTATTTAAATTATTATTTAAATAACATACACACGTGTTAGTTTGCAACCTAAACACTACTGGCTGATCCAAGTTTGTTTGGTTCTCGTCAACAACCTTTTGCATAACTTTGCCCTCAGGCGCTTCTATCAACTCAGGAACAAGCAAGAGTTTTGTCTCGACACCCACAGTTGGCTTTCCAATCACTTCTTTTATTGTTACACTTAATTGTATTTCCTATGCTAGTTCTTCCTCCATTTCCGTGTGTGTGTGTGTGTGTGTGTGTGTGTGTGTGTGTGTGTGTGTGTGTGTGTGTGTGAAGTTAACATAGCTTAGACAAAATAACGATAATGTAAGACTTTCATTATCGTTATGCTGCCGTCGTAACGTTAGATTGCTAATGACAGGTACAGGCAGTCTGATGTATAGTATTCACGTATAGGCTACTCATAGTACCATATCAATATCTGTAATGTTATTTATTTCTAACTAAAGTCAGAGACACCCCAGTAGTTTTTCACCTAGAACGTATACAAAACATCTGATTCTTGTGTGTGTTCACTTGATATTGCGTAAACGTGTCTGCTCTGCTCTACCTGAATATCCTCATGCAATAAAGGACGTGCCTCGGTCATTACGAATACTATGTCATGATCCGACGCGCGCACACACGAACACACACAGACGCACACGTAATCACACATCCGACGTGCACACACACACACAGACGCATACGCAACGTAACCAAACACGCAACGCAGCACACACGAACACACAGACGCACACGCACACACAACGAGCGCACACGTTGGCATGAATCATGTTAGGTCCAATTACGTTGTGTCGCACTGACCTGATATTTATAGATGACTTCCATACAGAAGCAGATAACAGATTTAAATAATACTTTCATGCTTTTGGCTGTCCTAAAAACATACCATATCTATTTCACAGGACGTTATGTATTACAGCATTTTTAATTTCGTTTAGCAACACTCGTAGACGGACATGGGCGATAGCTATTTCTGTATGAAAGTAAGCCATGTGTCAAATTAGAATGTGAAAGTAAAATGCATCGATTTAGACACCAAACCTCTGAACATACATGCAATTATTTTTATAGTAATCAGAAATGTGTGTGTGTGTGTGTGTGTGTGTGTGTGTGAGAGAGAGAGAGAGAGAGAGAGAGAGAGACAATTTAATGTGCATCAACTTTCAAACGTGTACGCTACCGCCGTATGATATATATATACACACACAAGACGACATGCCACTATTTCTCATTTGTATGAGACACTCATCGTACAATCGACTATTGTGTGTATAACAACAACAACATTTAAGAGGTAAGTAAAAGACTTGCATATGTTACTAGGTAAACATAATTTTATTGAATATTCAGATTTTATTTAAATTGAGCTTATAGTCGTCTATTTGATTTTTTGGTCTGTTGCCTAATGAAGCACATGTGCTTAGGTCAGTTACTGTTGTCTCTCGATAAGAACGGGGTTTTTGTTTGATAGGGGTTTGACAGATATTTTTGATGTGTTTGTAGATTTCCAATTTTAAGTGTTCAAAATACGCTGTCCTGTCATTATTATTATACGAGGTTAATCTGTATTATTACATGAGTCATCAATCGTTTAACATGAACATCAATCGAGTAACACAAGTAGTTATGTCGAGTTTAAGAATGACTACGACTCAAGAAGCGATTACCGGTTACGTTTATGTACTAGACATTTAGACAGAATTTACTGATATCACGAGTAGGCCTACTTAAATACGTACAATACAAAAAGGATTAATTGCCCTACACCTGAGTGATGTATTTTATGAATGCGTGCGTATTTGCTACATAAGGATTAATATAATTACTCATGCGTCTGATCAATAAGATCTTTTGTAAAACTTAATGATTCCGTTGAGATGACTTTTAGACAGAATATACTAATATCACGAGTAGGCCTACTTCAATACGTTCAATACAAAAAGGGTCAATTGCCCTACACCTGAGTGCTGTATTTTACGAATGCGTGCGTATTTGTTACATAAGGATTAATATAATTACTCATACGTCTGATCAATAAGATCTTTTGTAAAACTTAATGATTCCGTTGAGATGACGTTTAGACAGAATATACTAATATCACGAGTAGGCCTACTTAAATACGTTCAATACAAAAAGGATTAATTGCCCTACACCTGAGAGATGTATTTTATGAATGCGTGCGTATTTGCTACATAAGGATTAATATAATTACTCATGCGTCTGATCAATAAGATCTTTTGTAAAACTTAATGATTCCGTTGAGATGACGTTTAGACAGAATATACTAATATCACGAGTAGGCCTACTTCAATACGTTCAATACAAAAAGGGTCAATTGCCCTACACCTGAGTGCTGTATTTTACGAATGCGTGCGTATTTGCTACATAAGGATTAATATAATTACTCATACGTCTGATCAATAAGATCTTTTGTAAAACTTAATGATTCCGCCTGGGTGATTGTAGATTTATTCTGTACTCATTTTCTGAAATGTATCAATGAAAATACTGTGAGAGTAGAATATATCGAGTACCAAATCAATCAATTTTCAAATGTTAATGAAACTGAACGATTGTGACTGTCGTTGAAGAACAGAATATATCGAGTACCAAATCCATCAATTTTCAAATGTTAATGAAACTGAACGATTGTGACTGTCGTTGAAGAACAATTCTGTAATTTACAAATGTAACGAAATTTAGAAATGCATTTTCTCATAACAAAATACAACGTACCCTTTCATTTTATATTCAAACTATTCTTATCTGAAACAGAACGTTATATAGATAATACGCTGTCCTGTTTTAAAAAAAATTTATTCAAGTATTAATCTGTTTGTTTAAACGTTAATCTATGTACGTGACCATACGTACTTGTTTTCGTTATGTTTTTTATAATACCTTTCCTGTTCTGGATTTATGGTATGTGCTGTGTGTGTGTTGAAAGCCTTATGTATATATTTATATATATATATATATATATATATATATAGCACATAATGTATATGATAATGAAGCAGGTACTGTTATTATTATTATAGGAACAAGAAGATGAACTCTTATCAATGGTTGACTGCATCCAAACATACTGTCAGTAAACGGGAGGGAGGCGAGCAGATGAATATGTGTACTTCTCAGAACATTGAGTTTAAATCTTTAATTGTACCCAAACACACTGCTAGTACATGCAAGGGTGATGAGGTGAAGACGAACTACAAAACAAATTTCAAGAAATTCCTTAAAGTATGTCTTTTCTCTTGTATTCACCTAATATATATATATATATATATATATATATATATATATATATATATTGTAACAGCGCTAATTCTGCCTGTGTGTATGTACATGCAAAGCTTCAGGCGATGAAAGTGAACTTTCCTGATGACCACACCACACCACCACCACCATTACTTTCACTAGTCTTCTTTGTAGCGAATATTCTGACATTGTTTGGTTCCACCTCGTTTGATACAGACGTCTTCACTTCTAATAATGTCGTTTATCACAAAATTCAACGCAGTTTCTGCTATTGAGTACAAACGGTGTGCAGAATTAACAGTGAACAAGCAGTATCCGATCGTTAACATGGTGCATGTGGACACGAGATATGGGAAGTCTGTGCTTGTAACGTTGGAAGATTGTGAGCGCCGCTATCGTGTATATCTACCTAAGAGGTATGCTGACGTCTTTACAGATGAAGAACTCCGTCATATAAATCCCAGCGACCTACATCTCGTGTTTCGAGGGATGAGGAACCAGACTGCGCATGTGGAAATAGTACCTCGTTAAGGTGACAAACTACTTTTAATAAACAATTTTTTTATCACTGTGTGTGCGTGTGTTTGAATGTAGTGCAGATTCTAATTTACAAAGTTTTGATGAAAGGACATTAACTTATGAGGAAATTAATTTCTATTTTTAATTTATTTCACTATACGCCTCTGAACCTATATGTAATTATTTGTAAACTGCGTTACCTGTTGCAGCAAACGATAACACTAGAACGATTATATTATCATTATTCAGTGATATATACATACAATTTACTTATTAAACACTTCAAGGATTGTAACGTCTTACAATGACTATAGCATATTTAAATCTGTTATCTGTTTTATTGGACCTACATGTACATGATTCAACCCAAACGTGTGCACGTCGTATGTATGTGTGTGATTACGTTGCGTGTGCGTCTGTGTGTGTGTGCGCGTTGCGTGTGTGGTGTAACCCAAACGTGTGCACGTCGTATGTATGTGTCTGATTACGTTGCGTGTGCGTATGTGTGTGCTCGCGTTGCGTGTGCATCTGTGTGTGTGTGTGTGTGTGTGTGTGTCTGTGTCTGTGTGTGATATTTAACGTGATTTTAATGTTGTTGTATTGTTATGTTGCAGGTTGCTTCTCCTACAAGTACGACACAATTATATATAAACTTTCGAAAAAAGATCAATTTTATAATGTATTTATTTAATTATGAATTGTGAATTTATATTATGAATGTTAAAATATATTTAATCATTTAAACAAATTATGACTTTATTTTATTTCACTCTACACCTCTGAACATGTGTACAATTGATTTATTTTTGTGAACTGTATTACTTGTGGGAACTGTTACATCAGAAGATTTGTATGAACTTCCACCACCGTTTTCATGTGTGTGTATAATTTTAATTTATTTCGCTATACACTACTGAACCTATGTGTTTGTAAACTGCAACCATTACACAGAAGTATTGTACCACATGAAGAAGAGCGTATTGAAGATTGCTACGCCGTTAACGTATGGATTTGTCATCTGTAACAGCACACAGGTAAGTAGTTCATTGACAACAACACACATACATAGTTAATATTTGCCAAATATATATATTTCTAACAAGGATCAATCACACTGACTGCATTATAAAACTATTAATTAATTATTTAATACATTGAAAATGAAGACGGCGTTTTGACAACGAGAGAGAGAGCTAAAATTATTTACTCATCACACCGACTACTCAATGTACACGTAAGAGAGAGAGAGCTTGTACAGTTGAAACGAGTGAGAGTGAGAGAGAGAGAGAGAGAGAGGGAGAGAGAGAGAGAGAGAGAGAGAGAGGGCGTTAATATTTGTTGACACAGTTGAAACGAGTGAGAATGAGAGAAAGAGAGAGAGAGAGAGAGAGAGAGAGAGAGAGAGAGAGAGAGAGAGAGAGAGAGGGCGTTAATATTTGTCGAATAAATATAAACTTTCTAATTTCATATACATGCGCGGTAATGACCACAGAGAGAGGAGAACAGTTTGAGCATAACGTTTGACAACGAGAGAGAGAGACATACTCAAATTTGTCGTGTGTTATAATACACAACGAGTGAGAGAGAGAGAGAGAGCTAAAATTATTTACTCAATGTACACATTGAGAGAGAGAGAGAGAGATAGATAGAAAGAGAGAGAGAGGGAGAGGAGAAAACGGTTTGAACATAACGTTTGACAACAAGAGAGAGAGACAGTTTTACTTACATTCAAATGTGAGAGAGAGAGAGAGAGAGAGAGAGAGAGAGAGAGAGAGAGAGAGAGAGTAACAATTATGATCATATAGTTTGAATTTCCCACTACAGAAGAGAAAAAAATGTTGGCAGACCTGCTCTATACACACACAATAATGTAAGATTGGTAACCCTGATCATATATTTTAATATATACACTATATAACACGTATTTGAATTTCCCTCCCCCGCCGCAGAAAATGTTGACAACCCTGCTCATATAAAATATCTATACACTATAATAATAATACAAAGGTTGGTACACCTGATCATATAGATTTAATATACATTATAACACACGACAAATTTGAACTCATGCAAAGGTTGGTACACCTGATCATATATTTTAATATACACTATAATGCATCGAGTTGGAACCACCCCCACCCTCCACCACCCGCTGATATGAAATAAAAAAACCACCCACCCAACACCACCCACTGATATGCAAATCAGCTTTCTAAAAAAAATAAAAAATTATATTCACGGATGCTGGTGGTCCATTGAACCTCATCCCACCCCTTGATATGCAAATCAATTTAATTAAAAAAATAAAAAACCAAATAAAAAAAATAAAAAATTTATTCGCGGAAATTCGCGGTGCTGTGGTCCATTGGGATGCTGCGGGTCCAGCAGTGGCGGCGTCATCTCTTAGATCATGTTTTTTAGTGTTTTTTATTGTTTTTTAAGAAGGCGGCATTCCTTTGTGGCTTTGAACTGTCATTTTCCCTCTACTCACGTATGCCAAAATCTCCGGTTGTCTCTATATTTCAATTAACTATTGTAATAATTTTACTGTGTGCTCTGCTCTAAACGATTTTTTATCTGGTAAAACTGTTCTAATTTGAGTTGGGTATCTTTTACTAAGAGTGTCCGGATACACCTCACAGCCTGTAAAATTTGCTGGCCGTGCTCTATCACAAAGAGTGTATTTAACCGAGGCTTTCCGTTTTCTTTCTTTTTTTTTTTACGCACAATCGTTTATAGTGCGCACCTGCACATTTAACGTAACGAAATTACTGCGTGCATGGATTTCGTGTGTGTCCATAGTTCTGACAACGCTTACGTTGATCTATCACTTGTTTTCTCTGTGGAGTTTCGATCTGTCTACTACATGGGTCCGTTAACACAGAATCCGGACAGGGGAAGCGTAGCAGCACTGGCACTGCCAGTTGCGCGGGGATTCAGTACGTTCTCCTACGCTGCTTGACGTTTGTACAGTCAAAGTAAAACTCATACGCGACTAGAAAATTTACACGTCGAAAAATTAAAGTTAGAGTATTTTAATACTTAAACTGTACGCGTATGGTGCCAAATTGTTATTCTACACCGTTTCAAAAATTATTAAATTACTTTGACCATAAACATAAACAAACATAACTAGTCGTTTCTCCGTTGTTGATCAACATAAATGTATTATTAATGTTACTGCAGTTTGGAGCTTAATATGTCAATAAGGCTATTCAATGTTTAATTTTTTTTGTACTCTTCATAAATGTATAAAGTTATGTTAATTTTGCTCATGATTTTTTCGAATTACAATATGAAAAGTTAGCTGGTAGAGAAAGGTTTTGCTATTACAAATAGTAGTTCTATAAACGAGTGAAATTATGAGGAACAAATAAATTTAATTTCTATTCAATTAGAAAGTTTCTAACGTGATATTGTGTATACCACGTTATAAACACGATATCACGTTATAAACGGACTTGGGAAACCTCATAATGATTGTTAACTGATCAAAGGTAAAGTTACTGTCCAAACAAACTAACTAAGTTAAAGTTATAGTTAATAGTTATAAAAGCTAACTGATTAAAGATAAATAAAATTAAGTGATTAGAAGTTAAACCATTTTTGGTTTGCTTTTTTTGTTTTATTTTTATTGAGTAAAGTGCTCAGTTTTCTACCAGTCGTTTTTTTACACTTTTACCTCTTTCCGTATCTTAAAAATTTTGGTTTCTGACTTTCCTGTTGCAGCTGCTGTTCGCTTTGTCGCGTTGTTTATTGGGTACTTATAACAATTACTGTTCTTTTCTTCATCAAAAAATTCAATACCTCGCCCAACTATTTGGCGTGCTTTGACTGCGAATTGTAGGCCTCTCTTTGTTACTTGTCTTCTTTCAATTGTACAGCTAATTAATTTTATTTCGGAGTTCATCTATTATTGTTTACCTCTTGTATTGTAACATTCTACGCTATTCTAAATTTTATATGTCGAGTGTGGTGTTAAAAGTCTGGAAATTACACTATATAAAAAGTTAAAGTTTAAATACTTCTATTGGGTTTACACGCACAAATATTAATTACAGGCCTAACGCAACTCGACGCTCACAATACTCGTAGTTAATAATCATAAATTCAAGTGACAAACTCTGTAGGCCTAACACGAACACAAACAAATATTAATTATACCGCAGATCAACGCTACGATACTCACAATTAGTAAATATAAATTCAAATAACAAACTCTGTAACGCGAACACGCACAAATATTAGCCTAGTATTTGTAACGCAAAACGACGCTCACGATATTCACAGCTGGGAAACATACATTCAAATGACAGACTTTTGAGGATGACTGTAAACCGCTCGGTGGGGTGAGACGCGCTTGCGCGTTTGTCTCTGAACTCTCTTGGTTCACATTTTTCCTGCATGTTTGTTGATGTTGTCAGGTAGTACTAGTGTGGAAGGTTTTTGTATTGTATATTTCTCCATTGTTACTTTATATTTCAAGGTCTGTGAAGGAGATGTTTTTGTATTATTCCCGATTAAAGTTTTCTGAATCTTATTCTTTATTTCTCTCTATTCCTCATTTATTTCTTATTTAACTTTGCTGATCAACATAGACTTCTATGATTTTCGAAAACTTGACTCAATTTTTGGCTTTTGGTCCCCATAAAGTTACACAATTTTTCAAGTAACCACTAAATTGAGATTTATATTAAAATTCTCTTTATTATGATACCCCACTTGCATTTTTACGATTTTTTCAAAATTTTAACCTAATTTTCGAGTCCTAATGCCTTAAGATTTTAAATTTCCAAAACTAGACATTATAATTTGACTTTGTCTAATTTCTCTCTAAGTTGATACTCTATATGGTTTTTTATTCTTCAAAATTATGCCCCTTAACATTTATGCCTGTCATTTTTTATTTTGGGGGAGGGGGACCAATCTAAAAAACAACAGGGTAAAAGTATGTCATGTTTTACGAAAATCAGTTGATACATTCATAGGTTGCCTTGAAACAGATACACTTATGCCAAACGGACGAGTTAAAACTGAGAACTTGCTTTTTTCGTTCAGTTGTGTAGTTTCACAATTATTGCTTTTTAATACAGATGGTTGACAACAGCGTTTTAGATTTCGCATAACACAGAACTCGGTTTCCGAAGCTGGTGAGATTTGTATTTAGGAAAATAATTGAAAGAAATTGTTAAAAATAGCATTAGAAATCTGAACTAGATGGGAGAAGATATATAAGAGGAAAAATAAATACATTTTCCAGCAGCAGCAACAGCAGCAGTAGTAGTAGTACTAGCGATGGTGGTGGTAGTAGTAGTTTTTGTTGTTGTTGTGTGTTGTAATGTTAATAGTACTATGACGTATTTTCTTAATTTTTAATATGGAACATGACTGATGCGAGTTCTGTACTTGCGTTGCTATTGTTTAAAGTAAACGTGCCGTCACTCCTGGACCAAAGCGTACCGGTACACGTATTTCAGTTTCATCAGACCGGAGACGTAAACCAAAAGAAGGGGAAATAGGAACCGTGACTATAGAGAACTGCGATGGATCTTCAGACTCTAAGTAATTATAATTTTGTATTCTTGCATTATGTACATAATTTATAATTGAATTGAATTCATATTACTGCAACATGTGTCTAAAGACAGTTCTTACATGAACAAAGAAAGCAACACACAAGAAGCAGCGTATGGAGACTGAAGACGAATAACTCCCAGTCTCACAGTCCCTGACAGTTCAACCCCGGCCAATTAAATCAGACAATTTGTAAATCCATAATTCAGCCCAGGAAATTTAAGTTTCACAATCCATTCCTGGTAACAAGCAACATGAAATTTTATCTCTAAAAACGAAATTGCAGTTTTAAGATTTTCCCAAAATTTATGTTATTAGAATACTTACGTTCTTGGAAAGGCACGTGGTTGAATCCAAAGCATGCGTGCAAAATTCTAGCATATAGAGACTAATTTACTGTAACCGATTTTATTTCACTTTCTTTGAGGTCTCCTCTCACCGTTGCTTGTTGCTTGTACATAAAATTCGTGAATTAATTACACCATTGTGTTAAACGTGTTTGTTATTTATTCATTTATGTAAGGGAGCTTTCAACTTTTCCATTTTCAGTTGACTTGAATTCCTTATCAATGGCAGTCTTTAGTTACTTCTTGTGATCTCGCTTTTCATGTCAGTGGTTGACTGGCGAAAAGCAGCAAACTTTGTCATACTATTTAGAATCAAAACTTAGTAGAAGAGTGCCACCAAAACTGACAAACAGCTAAACTTCTGTGTTTTCCAGAGGACGATTGTGGTTTTGTATTAAAATTAAAAAATTAAGCCTTAAATGAAGCTATATCAATTAATTAAGTTTTGTATTCAAATTAAAAATTAAGCCTTAAATGAAGCTATATCAATTAATTAAGTTTTATTGATCGATCTCTTGCATGCCTTTTACTTATACACATATTACTTCCCTTTACTTACGCTGTAACATGGTAGAAAACATTTTTATTTCATCTTTATAATAAATAATGTAATACATGAATTACAGAGGTTTGCAGTTATTGTTAATTTTATCAACTTTCCGAGGACACCTGTTTTCTAGCAACTTTCAGCTAAAAAAATTCTAAAACAAAATAATTCATAAAATTAATTATGAATGAAAAACAACGTAAACATTATTCTATTATTCTATATATAGAAAAACGGTTGAACAAGCTTTACAAAGAGAAGTATACAGAGAAAGTCCAAACCACTTGCCCTGCAGAAGCGAGTAAATAATTGAAACACACGCTTACGGCGTGTTCTGTAGAACACCGTTCAGATATGGTGTGATTGTGTTTGTCGATTAGGGTTCAGTACAGCATTCTGCAACTTGTTCAACTTATTTTCTATACTTGTTAACATCTCTTTGTAACACTTGTTTACCTGAATGTCTAACACTAGAATGACAGACAAATGTTAATGTTATTTCTTTCAATTTTAGCTTTGAGCCTGAAACGTCTTTGTAACCGAAACGTTACTATCTGATATCTAATATCTTATTTCAAAACATCGTTATTACGTTTAGAAAAGTTGTAAATAGTGTTAGGCCTACACTTTTCATTGTCTGGCCAATTCTTTCTTGATTGATTCAATCATGTTTGGTGCCGAAAGATCACCAACAGAGAATAATCTCTTAAAAATTATAACCTCAAGTCTTACATAGAGTGAATCAGGAAAGAGTTGTGAGTCATCTAAAATGCTTTTTGAAAGCAATGAGAGTTTCATTTGTTTCACGTTACTCAGTGAGTGAGGAAGTTCTAATTTCATAAAACACCATTGAGACTATTAAAGATTTGTACAGTCTGTAGTTTATCTTGCAAACGTATATCTAAACTACAGTCTAACCAATAATTGTATCTATGTATCTAAGTGAGTACTCTTATTGGCGCTAAAACTAAGCACAAACTAAATCAAAAAAACTCAACTTACACCATTTGTATGCAAAACTTCATCGCATATATAGCCTACACGTTAATCTTGACGTTCATTTTATCAGAACGCAGCACCAGTGTTTTTCGTAGGAAACGTTTAGTTGTACTAGAACACACACAGCTCCAACTCTATTAGTAAATTCATAAATATACAATCTGACATGACTACACAGATTTTTACGCGAGGAAAACTATCACACATTTGACACTAAAATTGTATCAAAACCACAATACGACACTATATGGACGCTGTCGGTCACAACTCTGAAAGAGAGCCAAACTATGCATAACCAGAAACAATCCATGTAGCCAAGCGGCAGTAATGGAACATTGTAGGTAGAAACCTGGCAACACCCTTTCTTGGTTGCTTAGCTCGCGGACCCAGCAAATGAATTGTCTAGAAAGGAGTGAGGGGAGATAACGCGATAACAGTTCTGTGCCTCTGTCACACACATGCTTCCATTGTTCTCGTCAGCCTTGTTGCACCCGATGGAACACTGGCGAGACTCTTGTGCGCATGTGCGAAATGACCGGAAATTTTGCTAGCCTCGAAATGAGATGTTTGTCCACTGCGTATCTGGAGTTCAGTGTTCAATTTCTATCGTCAGGTCTGTAACGAGAGAATTCAGTGACTAGACAGACACAAGAGGGTAAAACGGTTTTGTGTCTCACTGACACACTAACTCTCCATCGTATACTGTTGCTTCGCAATAAAACTTAACAGGCTTCTGGTGTTCTCACCAGAAATAAATTTACATTTTATCTTTGTCGATGATGCCTACTACACGTACTAATTTATTTTGAAAACAAAATTCATTTCCAATTTTGATTACAAATTACATTCACAACTAACACCAGTTAATAGAAACCTGATGATAGAAATTGGACAGTGGCTTAGACATGCGCAGTGTACAACGACTTCGTTACGACGCTAACAAAATTTTCAGTCATTTCGTACATGCGCATAACAGTCTTGTACAGTGTTTCATAGTGTGAACATCGCCTGCAACAAGACTAGCGAGAACAATGGAATCGTGTGTGACAGAGACAGAGGTAGTACATGGATTAGACGGTGCACTGTTATCAGGTTGTCTCACCTCTCTCCTCTCTAAACAACTTACTACACTTGTTAGTGAGGCTAATTCATGCATTGGGTCGGCGCAGATGACTGTTCAGGAAACACTGTCGGGCCTATAGCACAGAAATCTTTGTCCTCCCAATATGTTTTGGAAGTGAATATACACAACGTTATGATGCTACTGGTGTCTCCACTATAAAGCATTGTTATGCCCATGTGCCAAATGTTTGAAAATTTGTGTAGTCTCACAATGAAGTGTCTGTTTATTGCGCATCTGAAGTTAAAAAAAAAAACTTATCTTCTGGTGTATACGAGTACAAACTCGGTGTGTAAAGCACATCGAAACTTGACAAAATGTTACTGACACTTTAAAACTATATATTATATTTATCGTGATCAAATTCCTGTTACAACTTAATCCTTCTTCTATAATACTATATAGACTAGTGTATTAATTAAATACAATAATTATTTAACTAATTATTGTATTAATTACACTACTTACTTATTACAGTACTTCAGTAATACTCTCAATAAAATAATATTTGTTTTGAAGGAATCAACCCACAGAGCTACCACTGAACAACGATGGTTTAAAGTGGATCAGATGGATGATGCAATCTGGAAAATTCGGAGAACAATGGTATATTTATTTTGTGCACATATACGTATGTGTGTGTGTGTGTGTGTGTGTGTGTGTTTGAGGGTACGGTTATTTGGCCATTTAAATTAGATAAATATCAGTTTTATTTTACAAATATTGCTGGTACCGTGAACTTCCATTCACCTCAACGACAAACGTTTGTGTTATACGTGAGCCAGAACAAAACTGTTTAGTCAGAGACGAGTACTGTACAGTTCAACTGGGCAGTTTATAACCGTGTCCTTGCTGGGCTGGGCGGTACCATATTGCAAGGAAGGAATAAGGAATGTCCTTTCCTTACCGGATACCTGTTTTCCGGTATCAGCCACTGAGGCTTCTTCCCATCCTATGACTTATTTTTGTACTTGTGATGCGGTCGAACCGTAATTTCTTACATCATCTTCTTGTCGCTTCCAATGCCTTGCTCAATCATCAGTTTGGCACCTATGTTTCCGTCCTACACAATCCACGACATTCAACGACACTCCTAGATACTCGTCTTTTTGTGTTTCTCGCTGTATGGTCCATCCATAACAACGGATTAAGCTGTCTTGTCAGATATCTTCCATTTGACACCTTATGATGTCTGCTGTAAAAGTTACTTCTAAACAACTGTATTTATTTGTTATCTCAATTGTATCTCCATCGACTGTCAGACTTTGTCCCTTTTCACCAATCACCAACTACTGTGTATTCCGCGTGTTCGCTTCTAAACCATTTCCATATCAACTTCTTCCATTAACGTTTTTGTAATACACTCTACGTCTTGCTGATCTCCAAGGTCGATTTGATCATCCTCAAGTAGAGTGTAACTAGGTGGTTCTTTGTACTATGTGATTTCCTTAACCGCCGGCTTAATTTAAATGTAAATACCGTTGGTAAGAACAACACTCTTGTCTGAGTTCTTTGCTGACCGTCAGGATCTCTGATACTCTACCTTGTACTTTTTATTGGCTTTCGTTTTTAGTACATTTCCTTCACTATATTAATCAGTTATTGTTTTCATCGTCGCTTGCCAAAACTGCACTACTTCACTGCGTATGTGAAGTGTCGCTGGAATAAACTAAATAGAAAATAATAAATTACAAACTAATAATTGTAATAAAAACTAAATAATAATAGAAATTTGTAGAAAATAATAGAAACAGCAAGTAATTAAAATTAAAAATTAAATATAAAATAATTGGGTAATAATAACCACTTATTGAGTGGTTTTTATTTATAAACATTAATATTTGGGAAACAATAAAAATAACGTTTATAGTAATAAAATTAAGCAGTAATAAGACTATCATAGAGAAATTAAAAGAACAAGTAGTTAAAGTCATTAAATTATTATTTTATTACTTAATAATAATTAATTTATTAATAAATTATTATTATTACTTAAACGGGAGTGTACAGAATAACATTGGTCTACAAAACGAAGGAAGAATATTATTTTTAATATTACCATGTTCAAACAAAACAGCTTCTAAATTTATGTAAAATTAAAATATTTAAGAAGGCTGCAAGGAATCTAAGGGAGTATATTAGACATGAAGAAAGAAAATACAAATTCAAGACAATAGTAACAAGGGGTTACAGAGAAACAGAAAATGTGAACGATTTGCTTATGTTTTAGTAATTAAAAGAAGACTATTATTGCGGCTCAACATAAAGTTGTGTTTACAGAATGACTATGTTTTGTGTGTACATTTAATACATAAAGTTGTGTTTTCTGTTTCATGAAGGAAAGACAGGGTTCCGACTGATGACGAAGCTTTCAAGTTTATGGAAAAGATATTTGGTGGTACTTTTGATCGAAAGTAAGTGCATTTTAAAAATTTAATTAAAAATGTAAAATATTTAATTTGTTTTAATTGTATTTACAAGAAATAATTTAGAGTGAAATTATTCTTTTATTTATTTGTGTTGTTTTTTCGTCATTTGGTCCTGAGCCAAAGGCAGGAAAATGAAAATCTTGTACGAGTGAAAATAGAATTTACAAGGTTCAGGGGTAGATCATTAGATCGTAGTGAGATGTTTGGAGAAACTTGAGGAAGCAATTCAATTGGTCAAGCATGGAAGGTTTTGGAGAGACATGAAATAGATATTTACCACCAAACCCCGTATTACATGGTTTCCATGTATATGAAGATACCAGGGCGTCCTCTTTCAAGTCTGGCAATGACTCTTTGTCTAGATAAGACAGTTTTCAACGCTAACCTGTTTTCCGTGACTACCCGTGTAGGGATATCTGGCCGCCTGCAATAGAAAAAGGTTCCAAAGCGTATTCGTCACGGGAAATCTAGCCGATGAAATCGGCCGCCGGTTCTCTTCTCGAGCTCAAAGAATATGATTAGGTCTTTGCTACCTGAATGACACCTTTAAAAACTAGACGCCCTAATTATACGCAATTCGTTGCATAGCTAGGGAGATAGGAACACCACCGATTTCAAATTGCCTCATTAGAGTGATCCAACAAACGCGAGTCGGTTGGCACCCACCACAAATTTTAAAAACAAATAATTATAATAAACTCGGTCAGGTGGCATATAGAGAGAGAGAGAGAGAGAGAGAGAGAGAGAGAGAGAGAGAGAGAGAGAGAGAGAGAGAGAGAGAGAGAGAGAGAGAGAGAGAGAGAGAGAGAGAGAGAGAGAGAGAGAAAGAGACAGAGATGTCTGTGTGTGTGTGTGTGTGTGTGTGTGTGTTTATGTGTGTTATATACAAATATTTTTTATACAGGTACTTATTTTTATTTATTGATACATTTATTCTAAGACTCGTTTTATTTTTGTTGAAAAAGGGACACAAACGAAGTCATAGGAAAAATCTATGAGGTGGTGGAAAAAAAAAAAATAGCGGATGTTGGCCACGGTTCAGGGTAAGTGTGTAACAGTGTATCTCCTCAACGTTTGTATTCAAACGAATCTTTAACTGTTTTAGGTGAGACATTAAGTAATTGGGCACAACAGTGTTTACATTTCCACACGTTGTTAAGCGAATGTAATAATTTTTGAAACGTTAAACAAGATTAATAGTTGCTACAGTTATAAACGCGTCATTTTATCAATCATCACGTAATTAAGAGAAGTACATTCTATTGTAAACATCTGCTATCACGTAATTGAGATTTCTGTTGGTAATACAGTCGGGAGTCGATAATCGAAACAAATTTGGTCCAGGGATTATTCAAATTACCTACTCATACGGAGTTTTGAACATTAAGTGTTATAATGTCAATACATCATAAAGGCTAAACACTGAATTCCTTTGCGGCAGACGTAAAGCTAATAATTAATATTTGAAATAGAAATTTAAAAAAATTTTAACCTTTTTGCCTGAACCAACTTTTTTCAGAGGCGGACGCTAAGAACGCTGTCAACTCCGTTTCTGGATTAGCGCCGATGTATGAATTGGTTGGCAGATCATTGTTTCGTGTGAATTGTCAATATGGATTTAATGTTGGTAGATTCAAAACTTCTGCAAACCGTTTCAATGAAGCAGACTCACATGAACGAACACAAAATAGATTTACTTGAACGACTAGAAATTCAAGGACACACAAAAATATGTGGAAACAATATTCTAAATAAACAGTCACAATATAAATCACATATAATCTCTGAACATATCGCGCAACGCACACCCAACCGACTCAAATAAGAGCTCTAGCCCCAAAAACTGAAGTGACACCGCTCAAAAATAATCTCCAATATTCTTCTGATGCATCTATGTTGTATCTCCTGTCATACGTGCTGCGGAACCAATAATTACGTGCTGCGATGTCACCCATTACAATTTGTGACAAATCATTAAAAATTCCAGCTACTCTTTATGAGAGTTCTTCATTTACATAGAGTACGTTATTGACAAGATATTACCTCAAAAAATATTGGAACCGGTCACAAAATTTAAACAGCCAACACAGTTTCTTAATTAATGAATATATTGTAACTTCTGTTGCTCATGACTCGGTTCGCAAGATCTCCCCAAGGACTTTCCCTACGCTTTTTACCCTGAGCGTACCTTAGGTAATATTTAAAATTATGCAAACATACTAATTTTTTTCCTATAGTCTAATTTTCTAATTCTGTTTGTAAAGTTTTAATTTTTTTTTTTCATTTCTGCGTATATTTCATTGAATTTTTAAGAAAGGTATTTCCTCATATTTTATTTTATCACGTACCTTTTTTATTTTTTAAATAAATTTACCCGTGTTCCTTATTTTCAATGTCCATCTTCAGCACGACGCTACAGAAGCTTCAAGAGGTTTTAATTGCTTTACCCTCAGCGTCCATGTTTCCGAACCAGAAATTGTGATGTTCAGTATGCGACTTTCGATTACTATATTTTTGGTATTAGTGTTGATATTATTCAAACATAGTACAATGTTTTTGTTATTAAACTTAATTAAGATTTTCTTGTTCTTTGCTTTCCGTTCTCCACCGTTCTTTGGTTTACAGTTCTATGTATTAAAGTGACTTGGTAAGCCTCGCTCTGTTTTGACCTTTACTTCATCTAGTTTCTTGAAGGGATTCTAGAAGGCATGCCTCTGCTTTTGTCCTATTTATCTCCATGTAATACCACCAATTATATATTGTGTCTATGCGTTCTAAATTTATAAGTTAATTCTCTCTTTTGGTGCAAATAACAAAGAAACCAGCAAATCTATGAGTAATCATCTATATAAGTTTCTGTATATATAACCACTGCTGGTTTTAATTTAGAAACACATTATTTGAATTAGTTTTTTGCTTGATCACTATATATTTTTGAAAGCAATTAAGAATGAGTCACTAGCTTATACATTTTATAAACCTAGCTTCTCATTTTTCGTATTCCATTTTCGTAGTTATAGTTGCACAGAAGACAATACAGTCGTGAGTTTTAAGAATCGAATCGATAAGACGTGTAATTATAACTTAATGTGTGCGGACATCTGTAATTAGAGACTTGCATTATATATGCTGACAGAGTTTTTTAGTGTGTGGACAATCATAAACTAGAAGAATTTATTATGTATACGAGTGCCTATGTTCAATTTTCTTATTCCACTGTTTGAAGACAACGATCCTAGCGATCGTAGTTACGTTTGGTGTCAGAAGTGGATACAGGATCTTTAACAGTGTAAATGAAAAAACTGTTATAGCATAGAATATTTTGGTGTACGTAGTAAATTATTAAAAAAAAGAAACTAATATCCGTATAGTCAGGTGTCTTTAATTGGAGTTCTCCAAGCTATGATGACAGTGATGAAATAAGAACGAAAACAGAATAAGGAAAAAAGGAAACGGGAAGCTAAAGAAACAGTAAACGGCAGGAGGAACGACTGCTGCTCAAATCAGAGGAAGAAAAAAAAAGAAGAACGTTAGGAGGAATAGAAGGACATCAAAGAGTTCATACAGGAGCAGAAACAAATCCAAGAGCATACTGATGCGGAGTTGAGTCTCCTACGTGGTGGCTTGGGTAAACTAAGTAGTGATCTGAGTGGGCAAGAGGTAAGATTATCTGAAGTAGAACAATCTGTCTCAGATATGAAAAAATCCGTCTTAAATATGAAATAAGTAACGAGAACAAAAATTCTGTAGAAGACTCAACTGCAAATATAAGAGAAAAAATGGAAACTGAAATCAAACAATTTCTAAACAGGCAATGCTAATAATAATAAAAATATAGAAAGGCAAAGATAATAAGATAATAGAGAAAGTTGCCTCACTTGTAATAGGGGCCAGTTCATGTTAAGGTCTCAGCATTTGATGGAAACACCACTTTCGCTGTATCTTCGAAAATTTGTGAGGCCGCTGTTGTTCTTTAAAAGGGCCTGCCAAGGAGCTACTACCGATAGTGTCACCTGACAGCCAGAACAGCAACGCCGAATTAATAAAACGTCTAGGGTGATCAGCATCTGCTCAATGTGTACTGTGCTCTAGTAAAGGCAGCATTCCGGAGTGAATGTTCAAGAGTTTGTCGACGGTCTGATTAGACTGGCCTGAAACACGGAAGGATTTCCAAATGCTGTTTGTGATACAGATATTATTGAACGGGCCAGAGACAGTGGGCTTTACGAAGACTCTTTAAGATGCTTTTCCAGTTTGAAGCTGCCAAGTCGAGGTCCATCTACAGTGATGAAGTGAGGATAAATCGACCATAAACACAAAAACGGCAACATAAACAAAACTATAAAAGTTATAAACCTCAGAATATAGGCACAAAATGAATTTACTGGAAAACTTAATTACATCAAGATATAAAACTTATAATGTCATCATAAACGAGCGAATAGATCTGGACGGATATGGCAAAGCCTTAAGGATATTTAACAAGCAATCCCAGTCAAAAGTGATTTAATTAAATAAAAAGGGGTTTGTAAAAGAAAACAAAAAAAAAATACGAATACCTATATGTAAAGTGTAAAAACAATTGTAAAAACTAATAGATTTTACAGTCTTTGATTTTTAAGTATCCGGGATATTACTAGGTTCAAGATGTAAGGCGAGAGGTACTACAACATGCTACGGTAGACTTAAGGTACGATTTCGAATCTCGTTAAAATGGCAGCCCGCTGCCGTCGCCAAACGAACACTGCTGTTCAATGGATTTTACTAGGGATACGTTTCGAACTCCGCTGCCGCCGCCTGCGTAGCGCTGCCGGGCAGCGTCAGGAGCAGTCTGGCAGCTTGGCGGCGTGCGGCACGCGCATTTAATGTCTTTTTACCTTTCAATGATGCACGGTACTGAATGGTTCGTGGATTAAGCTCTTAAAAAGGAGAGAGGATCAACGACAAAAGGATATGAAGAATCTGACCATATTTAATTCCGCGATAGAAACGTTCGAGGAACACGATAAAAGAGTGCTGAGTAGCCTAAATCTTCAATGATGATACAAGCAAAATCTGAAATTTTCAATATTTTAACAAAGTATGAACTTTGAGATGCCGAAATAAATTTTCATCTACTTCAGGGACTGAGGAATCGATGTCAATCTACTCACTCGTCAGTACCGTACCATCACATCATAGCACCAGACATGACTTTTCTGGTACAGACTTTTAAGTCATTGGTTCTAAGTCTCGAGAATCAACGATATATAAATTACTTGGGCCATACACATTACGAAATGTAATTAACATGTGATTTTTTGTGTAATTTTTTTAATGATAAAAACTGATATTTAACTGTGTGCATTTTAACTGTGAATTGTGAATAGAAAGTGGAAAACGTGTGTTTACATTATGAAGTTCATATGAAACTCAAGTCTGTATTGTCAAATGGCTTACAAACATACAGTGAAACTAGTATCTCTGTTGTGTTTACTAAATTAAGGAGCCAGTTTAAGATCTTCAAATTTGTACAGTAATCAGACAAGTATTTTCAGCCAAGTCCACCATTCATACATTCATACATACATACACACATATATACAGACATACTACACACAGAATCGACTGAAAAACTGCGTACATATTGTTACGTAATGCAGAAAAAGTGTTATGTCATTAGGGAACGTTCTGGTACATTGGAGAACGATCCCGCAGCTGTAATGCGTACGTGACACTTGACATGTGAGGCAGTATTACGTAATGCGTCACGTCTCGTGCGTTCTGGTAACATCTCATTTAGCCCAGCGGTGCGTGTTTCTGGGAAGGTCGCGCTGAAGTGGCCTCTAGAATTTTCGATGGCTTGTTAAGGACGCATGTTATGGAACACTGTAGACTATAAATAGCCCATACCTGCTGCTTAGTTTTTTTAGTTTATTGTCAGGCGATTGGAAGTGATTATCGGGCGATATTACTGTGTGCGTCCAAGTGGTTATTAGTGTTGTGTTTTATAATCGGGCGGTATATTGTAATACAATTGTGTTTTAATATTAGCTGACATTTTATTGCGTGTGAACAATTTTTATTTGATTTGTTGGAAGAGACTGTGTTGTTAATTACGAACTATTTACCTGTGAAAATTAAAGCTGGTGATTAGTGACTTAATTGGTGTCTTGTATTTTGTTTTCCACTGTACCTACGACGATCAACAGACCGTCGTAACAGTATGTACTACCTGCACATGTACATACTTGCATTACTTGTCGAATATCTCTATTTACTGTAGGATGAGGAAAAGTTTCTGTTGGGGTACTGTATAAACGTCAGTATGAACTACGTAATAAGCGAAATGTGAGTGTAGTATCACCTGTCTAAAGCAATTTGTTTTAGAAATTTCCGTCTTTACACTTGTCACAGAACATAATTTCAATTAGAATTGGTTGGTTTCCGAAAAAATGTGTTATGGAAAATAAATTGTGTTCAAAAACGAGTTTTGTAACACAATGAGAGTTCAGTATAGTGGTAGATTGTACCTTCAATAAAAGAGAGTGTTTTATTTTTTGTGTATTAACGAACGTCATATTTGGCTGCCCTACTTTGAGTTGCATATTGATCGTGGTTTGCAAAATACAAGTGAATATCTACTAACTTTAGAGTTCATTGTTATAGTTGAACCAAACAACCGCTTTTACATTAGGCCTATATTGTTACACTATACAAAACTTAAAAAATATACCGGCCAACGTTATTTTGTAAATTTTACAATTACAGACTCTAATTCTGCCCAATTCGACAGATTGCACCGGCAACAAACTACTGGTTACTTATTTGAAATATTTTAATGTTAAAACCAGAATATTTAATTACTAAACGTTTTATTAGTTACTAGCAAAATACCCGTGCTTCGCTACGGAGTTTCACGTTGTACGTAATGAAAATCTTATTTAATTAATAAAGTTCAATTAAAGTAGGTTTCTTATAAATAAATAATTAAAACCGTCGCGGCTTCGCCCGCAAAAAGAGTACAGACTGATTAAATAACAACTTCCTCATCAATGCCATACATTATTTGTAGTTTAATACAATAAATTTACGTGATTACTTGCTATCTCTCTGACATAGTTTGATCTTGCTGTTATTATTATTTTATACATATAACCCTGGATTCCTTTGAACATAAATAAAAATAACATAGAAATTACAATTATATTGCCTTTGTGGCCTAAACAAAACAAAATTACTACAACTTATCATTAATATTATAGTTTTATATAACATATTGTGAATTGTATTTGTTTCACAAATTTGTGAAATGCAATGTTTTTTAACTCTTTCACATAACATACTATGTTCCACTTTGTACACTGCACTTTTATAATTACACTTAGTATTGTTTTCTATGGTTAAAGTGTTTTTAGAGTACAAAGGTTCTCATAGTTTGATAAATAATCCCAATATAACATAATTTTTGATAACATAATTATAAAAAAATCATTCAGTTTTCATGAAAATTATAAACATTAATGTATCTCTCGGTGTACTCGTATACTCTGTGTGTATATTAGCTATAGCTGTTGCCCGCGACTTCATCCGCGTCGAAGAATATTTTTGTCTAAAGTACCTATGTCCTTCCGCGTATTTCAAGAAACTTAAAAAGTAAGTTAGAAGATTTTCAGTTCCTTAATTCTACTGCTATGATTTTCAGTTGCTATCTTTCCAAGACCTCTCTGTAAACAACATTCCTGGTTTTCCTTTCTGGCTGGAGGATGACCAAGCTATCAGATGAACTGACTCTCGAGCACGCCACGTACAACTGGCCATGGGAGAAACAGTCACTCCTGAGATCCACACCAGCCACTTTTAAACTCTGTCCCTGCGCCTTATTAATCGTCATAGCGTAACAAACTTTAACCGGGAGTTGCAGACGTTTAAACTCAAAATGGTAATCCGATGGGATCATTGGAATTCGGGGGATGAAGACAGTTTCTCCCTGACTGACGCCTGTGAAAATCTGGGCTTCAATCACATGCTTGTACAGATATTTTATTATATTAATAATATACGCTTAGCGTAGCGTAAGTAATTATGTTATTTTATTATATTTAACATAATAATGTTAAATTATTATTATGTTATTATTATTATTATTGTTATGTTAATATCATTTTATTATATTTAGCATATTGGTCTGTATCAAACTTTAAATAAATTATGTTAAAATTTGTATAATCTGTAATATTCAGTGGATTTTTTGACCGCTAGACTACTGCCATAAAGTATCAAGCTAACGCATAGTCAAAATATCGGACGTGTAGTCTGTACTCTGCACATACGTAATTGGAATCTACTCATTCTACCGTGGAATACAACTAAATAAATAAATATAATAGGGAAACATCAATTACAAAAAGTTTAATTCAAATAGTATTAAATCTTGTGTGAGAAAATATGTTAATCTTCTTTTACTAATCAGAAAATTAAATTACGGTCACACCTTGTTTATAACCATTATATACTGATGTTTGTGTGTGTGTGTGTATTTCAGAGGCGGCTTTTCTCCAAGAGGCGCTCGTCAACCAGTCGTTAAACCATCACCGTAAGGATACTTCAATATGCATATTATTTTAATACACTTACACTTACAGTACGTGTTAAGTATAAAATGTATTATATAGGCCTATTTCTAAAGGTATTAGGAATTATACTAATACCTTGATATTATTATTAGGCTTTATATTTGGCCCTTGATGAGAATTTATCATCATTCCTTCAATTTACTGAATTAATTATACGCAAGAGATAGCCAACCGGAATTATTACTTAACTAGTGTTATGTATCTCCACCCCAATAAAACACTACCTCTCGTGAAACTCTATTGTATAATATCAACCAGTGTCTTTATCTAATTTTCACTCTTTAGCTAATCAGCTCATAATCTAATGTCAACCAATATTTCTTCTTCCCTCCCTCTTGCTCTTGTAGTTCTGCTGTGACAGTAACCAGTTCCTAATGGCCAACTTTCTGAAGTCATTGTAAAAATTAAATAAATATTTATTTAATCATTATAAAATATGTAATAGATTTTTAAAATCATTTTCCATTATCTTAAATTAGCGTTTTCTCTTTTTCTTTCCTGCTTATTATAGTGCTCCTTCTTTTTCACTAACGTTTTGTAGCCATATTGTAGTACTAAGTTCTGTTGCTTCTTGTTTCTCTTTGCAAATGTTTACTTCTGGCTTCATTCTTATCTGCACTCTTCATCAAACCATCCCGTGCTAACCACCTATTCTAGTTTTGCTGATCTGAGCACACGGTAGTTAATTTGATCCCTAGTCTGCTGGATAGTAGCTCGGTGCTTGATTGTAACTTTGGTCAGACGACAGTAGGTGTTTACAGCTACAGTACCGTATGAAAGTATAGTACAGTACGTTCTTATAAAGTATCATATTAACAACCCAAGCAAAGACTAAGATCAGAATGTGTTTGACAAAGAGAACACGAAGAAAGGGTCAAGAGAGAGAAGTTTCTGAAAATTACATACTTCAATATTAAAGTGTTCTAAGTTCATAAATAAAACAAACCTTTTGTTATTACGCATGTTTCATTTGTAACATGAAATATGCGTAATCTCGGAGTTATCCAATATCTCAGAACTATTATTTTAAAGTATTCTTTCAAATTTGTCAAATATTGTCAACAAAATTTTCTGAACGAAATATAAATACAAATATAAATATAAATATGAATATGACTATGAATATGAATATGGACGTGAATATACTCCGAAGAATTTTTTCCGTAAACTGGTCCCATGACGATTAATCGCCCTGAGGTGTTTGTAAGCTTCGGAACTGTATTCTATTTATTTAACTGTTTGTTAGATTTTATTAACAAAAATTAAAATAGAATTTTTATAAAGCTCAAAAGATTGGAAGCAAAGTGCCTCATTGCCCATTCCTAAGTTACGCCTATGTTTAGATTTAATGTTCCATGAATCAAGAAGTTACTGTATAACAAATGGGAATGTACATTATATTAAGAGGCTAAATCATATACAAAAAAATGTGTAAAATGTAACTGTAGACAGAATTTTAAGGTGAAGGAAAGTCTGAAGAGCATATTGTTAAACGGCTATTACTACCAGTAACAAACCAATTAAAAATAATTAGAAGGAGGTAGTCAGGTAAGGTTCTGTCTGATACAGAGTAGGAAATAGCACCCTTGTCTTAGATGGAAGAAAAAGAAGAAAGAGGAGGAGGAGTGGAGGAGCAGGAGAAGATAAGAAAATGGAGATAAATGTAATATGATTGTGTTATTTTATCGTAGACAAGTTAATTTGAGTTTAAACTGCATACTGAAATTGTACAAAACTTAATGTAAGCAAATAAGAATATGTAAGAAATTTTACTTCAGGCATTTCGAGCGATATCCACATCCTCCGTCATATGATGAACCGTAAGTAAAGTTTATTATACAATACATAACTTGAATGTACTAATCAGATTATAGTAGATACTGAATTGCCATATTCAGTACAATCTATAAAACGATATAATATTCTTTGACTACAGCAAATTAACGATACTGTCAGTTTTTTATTTTAAAAAGTGAAAGCATTATAATATATAAATATTAAATGTACAAATTAAAAATAATAAAAACAATATACAGAAAAAGTGTGTAAAAATAATAATATTTTAAACTTTTTGTTTCAGTCCTTCCCATAGGCCACCTCGATATCCAGGCGGACATGACTATGGATTGTAAGTATAGTTTATATTACATGCTTCCTTCGTATTTTATATCTTCTAATCAGAAAATAAACTGGCATATCCAAAACAAACTACATTATATCATTTATTGGCTACAGCATACAAACAATACAGTAACTTCTTTTACTTCTAAATATATCAAGAATTATAATATAAAAATAAAAAACTTTGTAATTTGGAAACAAAAAGTAAAGTCGATTATACAACTTGGTTTAGTGTAAACCATATCAATGAAAACAATATGAAAAAATGCTGTAATGAACGCTACAATATCTGCTTAAATGAATTACTCACTGTTGCTTAAAATTTATTTTAAAATCTAGAACTGAGTGTCAGTACTTTCAAGTGCAACGAGTTTACTTTTTCATAAAGAAGTATCCCCTAAAAAAAAAATTGCTTTATTGCCAAATATGATAGACAAAACGCAACACACAAAGTAAAAAGGAAGAAATGAAATGTACTAGACTAATTGAAAGAGAAACATTTGCCATATTATATAAAATTTTGCTAGTGCAGACAATACCAATATACGCGTATATTCAGAACAAGAAACTTTCTTTTGTAACCAACAAAGTAAAGACAAAAACTGTTTCTTGCTGTATTGTCAACATCTTGAAAACTTCCATAATGTAAAAAAAGTTTTCTCAATTGTTTTAAACAGAATAGTTTTTTTGTTTTGTTTTTAATGTATAAGTTTCACTGCAAGTGTAATTGTCCTTCCTATAGAGTGTACGACTAACTAGCAAATACATACTGCATTCAAAAGTTCCGGGACTAAAGCTATTAAGGACACAACTTTTCAGATAAATGAAATTTTATTATTTATTATTCAACATACATCCCTTCCCTCCCTATACAGATTTTAGATCGCTCATACAATCGTTGAAAGGCATGCGCATAGTTCTCTTTCGAAATCGTGTTTAAAACAGCTGTCACATTCTTCTGAAATGTCTCTACGTTATCAAAACGCTGCACCTTCAGTGCCACCTTCCGCTTGGAGAACAGAAAGAAGTCAGCCGGAGCTAAATCTGGTGAGTAGGGTGGATGGTTAATCACTGTGACTGATTTTCCAGCGAGAAATTGTGAGACAATCAATGATGAGTGGACTGGAGCATTGTCATGCAGGAGAAACCACTCCCCTGATCGGTACATTTCTGGCCTAACCCTGCGAATTCTTTTCAAAAGGCGATCAAGTACCTCTTTGTAAAATGGTCCAGTTACAGTCTGGCCGGGTGGCAAGAATTCTTTGTGGATCAGTCCCCTTGAATCAAAAAATGTGATCAGCATTGTTTTCACTTTTGATTTTGTGGCCCTCACTTTCATGGGTCTGCCATCTCCTGAGCCGCGCCATTCAGCTGTTTGACGTTTGGTAGATGGGTCATACTGGAAACACCACGATTCGTCGCCTGTGACAATGTTCTGTAAGAAATTCGGGTTGTCATCGGCACATTCAACGAGGCTTCGCGACGCTTCCACACCTTGCTCTTTTTGCTCTGCTGTTAACGATTGTGGAACGAAACTGGCTCACAGTTTCCGTTTGCCGAGTACGTCATGCACGATAGTGTAAATACTACCCACACTGATGCCGATCTCTTCTGATACAATCTGGACGCTCAGCCGACGGTTGACGGACAGTGCAGCACAGACACGCTTGACATTCTCGTCAGTCACGCTTGTGGAGGGGCGCCCATCTCTTGGATCATCTTCTAGAGACTCGCGACCATTTTTAAAACGTGCATACCACTCGAACACTTTGCTACGACTTAGACAACCTTTTCCATATTCAAGTTGCATCATCGAAAACGTTTCTGTCACACTTTTTCCACATTTTAAACAAAATTATATTGCAGCTCTTTGCTCCATATCGAAAATTATGACAACAAGGAAAAACCAGATAAACTTAACAGTGTCGCTGTTTACTATGGAATCAGTCCTCAACAATGCAATTGTCACAGGAAGTGGGTGAAGGTTGTCACATAGTGTTCCAGCTGTGACACAGAGATAGCTCCATCTGTATGTCAATAGCAGTATCAGTCCCGGGACTTTTTGAATGCCCGGTGTATACTGTGTATGTACGTAATGGTTTGTGAGAATATTTATATTGTCTGAAAAAAAGTATGTTAATCCGTCATATGATGAACCGTAAGTAAAGTTTATTATACAATACATAACTTGAATGTACTAATCAGATTATAGTAGATACTGAATTGCCATATTCAGTACAATCTATAAAAGTATATATTATTCATTGACTACAGCAAACTAACGATAATGTCTGTTTTTTTATTTTAAAAAGTGAAAACATTATAATATATAAATATTAAATGTACAAATTAAAAATAATTAAAACAGTATACAGAAAAAGTGTTTAAAAATAATAATATTTTAAACTTTTCGTTTCAGTCCTTCCCGTGGGCCACCTCGATATCCAGTCGAACATGACGATGGATTGTAAGTATAGTTTATATTTCTTGCTTCCTTCGTATTTTATATCTTCTAATCAGAAAATAAACTGGCGTATCCAAAACAACCTACATTATATCATTTATTGGCCACAGCATACAAACAATACAGTCCCTTCTTTTCCTTCTAAATATATCAAGAATTTTATGTAATAATACAAAACATTGTAATTTGGAAACAAAAAATAAAGTCGATTATACAACTTGGTTTAGTGTAAACCATATCAATGGCAACTATATGAAAAAATGCTGTAATGAACGCTACAATATCTGCTGAAATGAATTACTCACTGTTGCTTACACTTTATTTTAAAATCTAGCACTGAGTGTCAGTACTTTCAAGGGCAACGAGTTTACTTTTTCATAAAGAAGTATCCCCTAAAATAATAATTGCTTTATTGCCAAATATGATACACATAACGCAAGACACAAAGTAAAAAGGAAGCAATGAAATGTACTAGACTAATTAAAAGAGAAACATTTTCCACATTATATAAAATTATGCTAGTGCAGACAATACTAATATACGCGTATATTCAGAACAAGAAACTTTTTTTTGTAACCAACAAAATAAAGACAAAAACTGTTTATTGCTGTATTGTCAACATCTTGTAAACTTCCATAATGTAAAAAAAGTTTTCTCAATTGTTTTAAACAGAATAGTTTTTTTGTTTTGTTTTTAATGTATAAGTTTCACTGCAAGTGTAATTGTCCTTCCTATAGAGGGTACTACTAACTTACAAATACATACTGCACTCAAAAAGTTCCGGGACTAACGCTATTAAGGACACAACTTTTCAGATAAATGAAATTTTATTATTTATTATTCAACATACATCCCTTCCCTCTCTATACAGATTTTAGATCGCTCATACAATCGTTGAAAGGCACGCGCATAGTTCTCCTTCGAAATCGTGTTTAAAACAGCTGTCACATACTTCTGAATACGTTATCAAAACGCTGCCCCTTCAGTGCCACCTTCCGCTTAGGGAACAGAAAGAAGTCAGCCGGAGCTAAATCTGGTGAGTAGGGTGGATAGTTAATCACTGTGACTGATTTTCCAGCGAGAAATTGTGAGACAATCAATGATGAGTGGACTGGAGCATTGTCATGCAGAAGAAACCACTCCCCTGATCGGTACATTTCTGGTCTAACCCTGCGAATTTTTTTCAAAAGGCGATCAAGTACCTCTTTGTAAAATGGTCCAGTTACAGTCTGGCCGGGTGGCAAGAATTCTTTGGGGATCAGTCCCCTTGAATCAAAAAATGTGATCAGCATTGTTTTCACTTTTGATTTTGTGGCCCTCACTTTCATGGGTCTGCCATCTCCTGGGTCGCGCCATTCAGCTGTTTGACGTTTGGTAGATGGGTCATACTGGAAACACCACGATTCGTCGCCTGTGACAATGTTCTGTAAGAAATTCGGGTTGTCATCGGCCCATTCAACGAGGCTTCGCGACGCTTCCACACGTTGTTCTTTTTGCGCTGCTGTTAACGAGTTTGGAACGAACCTGGCACACAGTTTCCGTTTGCCGAGTTCGTCATGCACGATAGTGAAAATACTACCCACACTGATGCCGATCTCTTCTGATACAATCTGGACGCTCAGCCGACGGTTGACGGACAGTGCAGCACAGAAACGCTTGACATTCTCGTCAGTCACGCTTGTGGAGGGGCGCCCATCTCTTGGATCATCTTCTAGAGACTCACGACCATTTTTAAAACGTGCATACCACTCGAACACTTTGCTACGACTTAGATAACCTTTCCCATATTCAAGTTGCATCATCGAAAACGTTTCTGTCACACTTTTTCCACATTTAAAACAAAATTATATTTCAGCTCTTTGCTCCATCTCGAAAATTATGACAAGGAAAAACCAGATAAACTTAACAGTGTCGCTGTTTACGATGGAATGAGTCCTCAACAATGCAATTGTCACAGGAAGTGGGTGAAGGTTGTCACATAGTGTTCCAGCTGTGACACAGAGATAGCTCCATCTGTATGTCAATAGCAGTATCAGTCCCGGGACTTATTGAATGCACTGTGTATGTACGTAATGCTTTATGAGAATATTTATATTGTCTGAAAAAAAGTATGTTAATCCGTCATATGATGAACCGTAAGTAAAGTTTATTATACAATACATAACTTGAATGTACTAATCAGATTATAGTAGATACTGAATTGCCATATTCAGTACAATCTATAAAAGTATATAATATTCATTGACTACAGCAAACTAACGATAATGTCTGTTTTTTTATTGTAAAAAGTGAAAACATAATAATATATAAATATTAAATGTACAAATTAAAAATAAAAAAACAGTATACAGAAAAAAGGTTTAAAAATAATAATATTTTAAACTTTTCGTTTCAGTCCTTCCCGTGGGCCACCTCGATATCCAGTCGAACATGACGATGGATTGTAAGTATAGTTTATATTTCATGCTTTCTTCGTATTTTATATCTTCTAATCAGAAAATAAACTGGCATATCCAAAACAATCTACATTATATCATTTATTGGCTACAGCATACAAACAATGCAGTCCCTTCTTTTCCTTCTAAATATATCAAGAATTATAATATAATAATACAAAACTTTGTAATTTGGAAACAAAAAATAAAGTCGATTATTCAACTTGGTTTAGTGTAAACCATATCAATGGAAACTATATGAAAAAATGCTGTAATGAACGATACAATATCTGCTTAAATGAATTACTCACTGTTGCTTACACTTTATTTTAAAATCTAGCACTGAGTGATAGTACTTTCTAGGGCCACGAGTTTACTTTTTCGTAAAGAAGTATCCCCTAAAATAATAATTGCTTTATTGCCAAATATGATACACAAAACGCAACACACAAAGTAAAAAGGAAGCAATGAAATGTACTAGACTAATTAAAAGAGAAACATTTTCCACATTATAAAATACACATAAAATTATGCTAGTGCAGACAATACTAATATACGCGTATATTCAGAACAAGAAACTTTTTTTTGTAACCAACAAAATAAAGACAAAAACTGTTTATTGCTGTATTGTCAACATCTTGAAAACTTCCATAACGTAACAAAAAGTTTTCTCAAATGTTTTAAACAGAATAGTTTTTTTGTTTTATTTTTAATGTATAAGTTTCACTGCAAGTGTAATTGTCCTTCCTATAGAGTGTACGACTAACTTGCAAATACATACTGCATTCAAAAAGTTCCGGGGCTAACGCTATAAAGGACACAACTTTTCAGATAAATAAAATTTTATTGTTTATTATTCAACATACATTCCTTCCCTCTCTATACAGATTTTAGATCGCTCATACAATCGTTGAAAGGCACGCGCATAGTTCGCCTTCGAAATCGTGTTTAAAACAGCTGTCACATTCTTCTGAATACGTTATCAAAACGCTGCCCCTTCAGTGCCACCTTCCGCTTAGGGAACAGAAAGAAGTCAGCCGGAGCTAAATCTGGTGAGTAGGGTGGATGGTTAATCACTGTGACTGATTTTCCAGCGAGAAATTGTGAGACAATCAATGATGAGTGGACTGGAGCATTGTCATGCAGAAGAAACCACTCCCCTGATCGGTACATTTCTGGTCTAACCCTGCGAATTTTTTTCAAAAGGCGATCAAGTACCTCTTTGTAAAATGGTCCAGTTACAGTCTGGCCGGGTGGCAAGAATTCTTTGTGGATCAGTCCCCTTGAATCAAAAAATGTGGTCAGCATTGTTTTCACTTTTGATTTTGTGGCCCTCATTTTCATGGGTCTGCCATATCCTGGGTCGCGCCATTCAACTGTTTGACGTTTGGTAGATGGGTCATACTGGAAACACCACGATTCGTCGCCTGTGACAATGTTCTGTAAGAAATTCGGGTTGTCATCGGCCCATTCAACGAGGCTTCGCGACGTTTCCACACGTTGTTCTTTTTGCTCTGCTGTTAACGAGTGTGGAACGAACCTGGCACACAGTTTCCGTTTGCCGAGTACGTCATGCACGATAGTTTAAATACTACCCACACTGATGCCGATCTCTTCTGATACAATCTGGACGCTCAGCCGACGGTTGACGGACAGTGCAGCACTGACACGCTTGACATTCTCGTCAGTCACGCTTGTGGAGGGGCGCCCATCTCTTGGATCATCTTCTAGAGACTCGCGACCATTTTTAAAACGTGCATACCACTCGAACACTTTGCTACGACTTAGACAACCTTTTCCATATTCAAGTTGCATCATCGAAAACGTTTCTGTCACACTTTTTCCACATTTAAAACAAAATTATATTGCAGCTCTTTGCTGCATCTCGAAAATTATGACAACAAGGAAAAACCAGATAAACTTAACAGTGTCGCTGTTTACTATGGAATGAGTACTCAACAATGCAATTGTCACAGGAAGTGGGTGAAGGTTGTCACATAGTGTTCCAGCTGTGACACAGAGATAGCTCCATCTGTATGTCAATAGCAGTATCAGTCCCGGGACTTTTTGAATGCACTGTGTATGTACGTAATGCTTTGTGAGAATATTTATATTGTCTGAAAAAAGTATGTTAATCCGTCATATGATGAACCGTAAGTAAAGTTTATTATACAATACATAACTGGAATGTACTAATCAGATTATAGTAGATACTGAATTGCCATATTCAGTACAATCTATAAAACTATGTAATATTCATTGACTACAGCAAACTAACGATAATGTCTGTTTTTTTATTTTAAAAAGTGAAAACATTATAATATATAAATATTAAATGTACAATTAAAAATAATAAAAACAGTATACAGAAAAAGTGTTTAAAAATAATAATATTTTAAACTTTTTGTTTCAGTCCTTCCCCTGGGCCAACTCCAGTCGAACATGACGATGGATTGTAAGTATAGTTTATATTTCATGCTTTCTTCGTATTTTATATCTTTTAATCAGAAAATAAACTGGCATATCCAAAACAATCTACATTATATCATTTATTGGCTACAGCATACAAACAATACAGTCCCTTCTTTTCCTTCTAAATATATCAAGAATTATAATATAATAATACAAAACATTGTAATTTGGAAACAAAAAATAAAGTCCGTAAAATGATGAACCGTAAGTAATGTTTATTATACAATACATAACTTGAATGTACTAATCAGATTATAGTAGATACTGAATTGCCATATTCAGTACAATCTATAAAACGATATAATATTCATTGACTACAGCAATCTAACGATAATGTCTGTTTTTAAGAGTGGTTCCGCAGGTGGGAAAGAAAAGTCGTCAGAAGGATAACCTGGTGTAGTGAACGTTTAAGAAACATGGAGAATAAGGATAAATGCAGAAATCCAGCAAATCTAACGTGAACCAGATATTATCACTGATATTAAGAAAAGTAGAAGTCGGTGGCAGGGCATGTCCAGAGAATGCTAGAGACATCTACATTAAAGACAATTTTTACGGGGAGACCTGGTGAAAGAAGAAGAAGCAGTCGGCCCAGAAAACGATAGTTGCATGACCTTGAGGACGATCTGCGCAACTCGTAATCGTCTTACGACCTGCGGTGTAAGAAGATTGAGACTCTGAGTTCGAGACGTCTGGAGGCAGATTGTCCAGAAGACCAAGGCTCTCCAAGAGCTGTAGCGCCAATTTGAAAGAGAGAGAGAGAGAGAGAGAGAGAGTGAGTGAGAGAGAGAGAGAGAGAGAGAGAGAGAGAGAGAGTGTGTGAGAGAGAGAGAGAGAGAGAGAGAGAGAGAGAGAGAGAGAGAGAGAGAGAGAGCAGATAAAAGGAAGCCGAAGCCCATGATGGAGAGGAACAAAATTGGAAAGGGTTACTTGTGTCGCACAGAATCCGGAGATAGACAAATTCATCAAAAGCTGGAAGAATATTTACTTCCAATTAGTTCAACTTCGATTACTGAAGTTTAAAGAAAGGATTCGCTATCTGTATCTTTCCTCTACATCCCGACTTAACTCACTGGGGACTTGGATGGATGTTTGAAACTATTATTGTTTACGCTGTAAAGCAGAGAAGATTACATTGTATTTACAAAGTAAGTTATTCACTCTAATTCTTTATTTGTAGTTTAATTGTATTTTGTTTTTCTATAGAGCATATTTCACTAGTGTTAAGTTATATTTTGATAGTTTTTAACATATAAATGTATGTATATTTCCAGATGTTTAAGGTAATAAATCTGACCACGAGTAATTAGTATATAGCAATACCATTGTGCCACATTGAATATCTATTATAAGTCATATGCTAACCAATAAGTGTAGCTGTAGGTAAAGTTGTAAATAGAATGTGTTATAACATTTTGTTAAGATATTTACTTACCTCCTTGGAAAAGTATCCGGTTCCGGTTTCGGTTCTTCGAATCGGGGGTAACGATCGTAACTAAAATAGAAATGTATACACATAATATAAAAAGGTATATGACAAATAATAAACAACTAAAACAATTTAAAATTTAAATATATCATTTATCATAGGATGAATAAGACTTCTTTTTTTATTTTGAGGTTGAGCGTTTGCACAACATAACTGGCGTCTGACTGTGTTTGACAGCATCATTTCTTTCTAAATCTTTTTCAGGTAATATTAGTTGAAAGATTTTCTTAGCCTTGTGCTTTTAAAATATTAATTCACGTAATATTCCATCCACATAGAATGGTGTTTTTTATACAGTTAGCCTTTGCCATGCAATAACTCCTTGTGAGACAAGCTCAGTCGTATTTTGTTTACATTACTAACCCCTTTGTGGCGTTCAGAACAGAATGTGGTGTGACCTCTACATTGATATACCCTAGCTTTTGCAGGTTGATCAGTTTTAAGGCCTGTTTTTAATTCGGGGTCTCTATGAGCAACTTTTCAGATGGCTGATCCAGCGCAACCGATGACTACTTTGCTATCAGGAAGGGGCTTACTTTTGCATTGTCGCTTTCCTTTCTTTTAGCAACTACATACTGCCGTTACATTGGCAGACAATGTTAGAAATTTGTCAGCATTTAGTAAGGAGTAAGGAGTAAGCAGTACTAAGCTAGGTGTCTTTTTCTCTTCACCGTCCAAAGAGCACTATTTTCTAGACGAGGGTTTTAAGAGATCCGACAACGTCAGAATTAATTTGAGAACTTTGCATTTGAGTGCAACGAGTCTCGTGTAAATAACCAAACCACCGCAGCAGAGCTCTGGGGTAACGCAGTTAGGACTACATTCAACACGACTCACTAACCTAGAGCCATCCACTCACTGGCACGATCGGTCCAACTGTGGGTTACCTTTTCAACCTTGTCGAACTCACATACCAGTGTTATGTTAGTCAGCTAAAGAGTAACAGCTCTCCCCACCCCCATGAGGTAAAGATGTTGTAGGCTCGGGCGTAGGGTTGGGTTTCTGTGTTGGGGGGGGCATTATCATCATCATCATCATCATCATCATCACAACACGGCATAGACAAGGCACTGCCTGTTCCATCTTTAAAGATCCTCCAGCCATCTCTTCCTGGGTCTACCCACACTCCTGTGTCCTACAGGTTTGTATTTCCAGATTTGTTTGGCTCGTCTGGAATCGGACATTCTTTCTAAATATTTTTTCTACAGTTGTTTGTAATCTTTACATTGTTCATTCTAGTTAAAAACTTGTAACTTTTCCCTTATGACCTCATTCTTTATGCGGTAAAATTTAGAACACCTTTTAACTCCTCTTAAAGATACCATTTCCGAGGCCTGTATTTTATTGTCTTGTTCGTTGGTTGTTTTTCATAATTTACACCCATAGGACAATAGAGGGACTGCCATAACTTTGTGGAACTTTAATTTTGTATCTTAAAGTATCTTGTTTCTAAAAATACTGTTGATTGCCCCACAGATAGTCTGGATCTTGCCTAACTTAACATCTATATCATAATTCCTATATTAGCCAATATCATTTCCCAAATAATTAAAATGGCTCACCTGTTCTAGAATCGATCATTAATCATGATTTTTGTTCTTATTCGTTCCTTGCCTTGAAATGCCATTACCTTTGTTTTTATAGTGGAGGTTTTCATATTGTATTGTTTGCAAATCTGATGAAGCTTAAAAACAGATTTTTGCAAATCAGATTCTGTACTGTGAATTGCAAGCAAATCGTCAGAAAACAACTGCACATTCAATTATCAGTCTCGTAATAACTTAATACCAGGGTTTTCTAGATGTTTCCATTTCCTTGCCAGATCGACAATATAAATGTTAAAGAGTAGATGATATACTTCACCCTTTTCTAGCACCTTGATTGAGAAATATTTGTTGACATATCATACAATTATTTTTAACAGCCATTCTTGTTTCGATACATATGCCTTGAATAGTTCTCATAAGTTGCTGTGGGTATTCCCGTTCTTCTAATATTGGCCACATCACATTTCTATAGGCTATACTCTATCAAAAGGCCTTCTCAAAGTCAACCAAAGGTACATGCAATTCTTATTGCATTATTATAATAATTATATTGACCGCTTTATAATTGTTGTTTTACTAAAAGAACAGTAGATTATTCGGGGTTTTCGTAATTTTTCCTTTACCTATTTTATTTTTAAAGATATACCAAAACCGTGATAATGATTTTTTTGTCACCTCCCCTTGGCGTAATTTATTTAACTTGATTTTATCTAATACTGAATATATTTCGCTCGAAACAGTGAGCGAGCTCTGCAGCTTAGACAACTTACTAGTATAATTTGTTTAAGATATACTGATACGTACTATTGATTAATGTGTGCACATGTGTATTTCAGAGATATTGACACCTATGATGATGATTTTCCCATTTATGATGAATGGAGCCAACCGTAAGTAAAGTATAATATTCTTACAGACACATACACACTACATCCTTATTTACGCCATCCCTTACACACACACGCGCGCGCGCATGTAGGCCTTTAGCACTTCATTTCTTTGTTGTCACGCTAGTACTGACACGTCTCGTGACGGAACCTGTGGAACAGTTCAATTAATTCATTAGAAGTTATTAGCAATTAGGTGGTCAGTGTTGGCAGTCAAATATATTGACTTTGGACGCCACAGTAAACAATCGTAACACAGGTCACAAAAGCGAAAAACGTAGCACAAAAGAGATTAACTGTTTCAACTTTATAATTTGTCAAAGTATAATTTGTGATACTTATTATAAAGTGGGTTTTTTCTTCTTAAAGAATTTAGCAGCAAACAGTGATAAGTGTGTAACCTACTTTCAGGCCCCAACAGCCTCCAGTCTCAAAAGTTATCAGTTATCTGTAAAAATTGGAAGTATACGTGGCTAATTCACTATTGATTTCGGCAAACAAATAATTGAAATTACGTTACGCACTGCAGTATATTTAAACTTTAGGATTGATTTCTCACATCATCATAAAATTGAAGATTGAAATTAAAGTAAAATTGTAATTGTCTCCTAGTGATTCACTGGAAGATATAATATTAATGTCCATAATGCCATGTAAATGAATTTACATTTTTGGAAGCAGCCATTCAAAAATCACATACATCTGATACACTGGGTTGATTAGAGTTAAACGACACAGGTGTACGCGTAAGATGATGACGTGACTATTAACAGCAGAAATAAAAGCGGCTTAGATGAGAATTAATTAAAATAGATAGTGAAGCACAAAAGAGGATTATGAAAATAAATGATGGAAATAAATGAGTGTAAAACTTAGTACTTGGAACTTTGAACAAAAGTGCTAATGTAATAGAATTAGAGGAATTAGAAGAAGGCCTAGGAAAAGATGAATAGATGAGATAGATGATTATTTGAGAAGTATAAACGTGAGAGGCTGTTGTTGCAGGATGCTTGGTGACAGGATGGCATGAAAGAAAATCATTGATGGCACTGTGGGTTGTGATGCCAGAAGAAGAAGAAGAAGAAGAATCTCAGAAAAGTAATAAAAGAAAAATGAATAAGTGTCCATGTATGTACAGAGAAGAGTTGAAGTAGTCAATAACAAGTCTAAGCGATAGGAAATCTATGGGTTTTGGTGAGTTAGTTTATGTTCAATAAAGCTGATAAGGCAAAAAAAATGTATTAACGCAATAATCTTAAAGAAGTTTAAAGCAATGAAGATTAATAAGGAAAGCATACTGAATAAAAAGGTAACAGTAACAACAAACGTAGAAGAAATTAAGATTATATCTATGTAAAGAATACATAAAGGAATTACTATTTCTTTGAGTAAGTGTATAGAAGAATGCGTGGTCTTCAGTAAGCACGCATGCATATGTGCTGTGTCATTCAAAGAACACTGAGTGGTAAAAGCAATGTGAAGAACAAAATACGGAACCGTATATTTCAGGGAAGATTTGGAGATGATAATTCTGAAGAGTTATTGGCTAAAGAAGAGCTTATAAAGTAATTGTAACGACATGGAAACGAAAGATATCAAAATTGATAGAGCACGTATTATATTCAGAGAATGATAACTGCGGAGGAGAGGAACATTGGAGGAAAAAGGACCAGAAAAAGGAAAATGATCTGAAGAACGGTTAGCGATATAGAAATCTTGAGAACAGTGGACGGAGCAAAGCATATGTCACCTGTAAATAGCCAGTTCTACTGCAGAAAAGAAATAATAAGTTATATATACCTATATATGTGTATTATCTGATGTAGGCCTACATATTGCAATTAATAAGCGTGTCAGTGTTGTCTACTTAATACAGTATAACTCTCCATAATAAGGACAAATAATATACCATACAGGAGTGTTAGATGTATTATTACTATTATACATTATAAGAAACGCGCGCGCGCACGGACACACACACACACACAATACTTTTTACTATATTCCTTACCATACAATATGTACCTACATTCCTATTGTATCCTTTACTGTTCAATACCTATGCTGTGTACACAATCGTTTTTACACAAATTAACACTTCTCTATCTTTAATAACACTGGAACTCACTGGAAACACTGGCCTCATTATGCAAATCAGCCACAGTTAAAAATAGCGTTCAGTAGACGTAAAATATAAAATGAATATTAAACAATAACTCTTTTATATTAATTAATAAGTTGTGTTAGTGGCCAGAATTACAAACAGAATTAACACTCTTACACAACACTACAGAAAAATTACTCCGTTTAGCGTTTCCAAGCTTCACAGCTCATCGTCAGATCGGAAATAACCTTCCGATTATTCCATCCGATTCCGATCGGGTTATTTCCGATCTGATGATGATCTGTGAAGCTCGAACGCGCAAATCAGAGTAATTTTTCTATAGTGGTGTGCAACAGTGTTAATTTTCTTCCTTTTATGTTAGTTGAGTGTATGAAAGTTTTACAAAATTACATTAATTAATTTTGTAATCACTTAAGAAATTGATTAATTACTAAATGCTTAATTACTAAATTTGAAATTAGGACATTCTCATTCACTGCGTTTTGTTTGGTATTAATGGTTCCTGGTCAAAAAGTGGATTGTTTAAATTAACACGCCAACGAACATTTGATATATACAAAACACATTGGAAATATTATTTATCTTGTTAGTTTTGATGCAATGAGCAGAGCTGTACAGATAAGCTCAGATTGTAGCGAGTCTCTTAGGAGTAAAAGACAGAAAATTCAATGAAATGGGTACATGTAATCCAAAATAATAGACTACATTGAATTTTACGATACTGTTACGACGGTCTACTCGATCGTCGTAGGTACAGTGGAAACAAAATAAGTGCAAGACACCAATTAAGTCACTAATCACACCTTTAATTGTTATAGTAAAACAGTTCGTAATTAACAACACAGTGTCTACAACAAATCAAATGAAATTGTTCGTACGCAATAAAATGTCCACTAATATTAAAACTCAACTGTATTACAATTATACCGTCCGAATATAAAACGCAACACTTCACTAATAACTACTTGAACGTACACCGTAATAACCCGAACCGCTCTGTAAATATATCGCACTAATACTCTCGAACCGCACAGTCAAAAATCTCGCATTGAACTGAAAAACTAAGGCCGCGACGCGATGTATTTATAGTTACGCTACACACACCAGAAGCTTCCAAACTGCGTCTTATCTCTCGCGAACTACGTAATTGCTGCGGCCTTGACACAGTCCGAGCGCCCGAGCGAAGGCTGGCAAAGTGCGAGAAAATTCTCGCAACATGCGTTTAGTAGCACGTACACCACACGCTTACGTCGAGATCTTTCTGGGACATTCGATAAACGCCTAGATTGTTCTACGCTGTCGTAGCACTGCCCCCTCCTTAAGCCTGTTCGTCCCGAACTGGCAAAGCGTCTCTAAATTTGTATTTAGCCAGGCGATCTAGGTGGACGACCTTGAACTTTCGCTGTCCTTCCTGTTGAATCCGATAAACAACATCGTTAATCCTTTTTTTTTACAGTGTAGGGTCCTTCCCAGTTAGACTGAAGCTTAGGTGAGCGACCACGACGGCGCTTTGGATTGAACAACCAGACCTGATCTCCTTCTTGGAAACCCACACTATTGCTGCGATTGTCATACCGAGTTTTCATTTTATCACTGGCAATCTTGAGCCGTCCTCTTACCAAGCGATTCATTTATCGCAGTTGGTTTTCTAATTGCGAGGAATAGTTCTTTGGCTCTTGGGACTGAGTCTCAGGTGATCCAAACATCCAGTCCCCAGGAAGACGAATCTCCCACCCAAACACCAATTTTGCTGGAGTCATGCCGGTTGTGTCATGTACTGATGATCTATACGCCATAAGGAATAGTGGTATACGTTGGTCCCAGTCTGTTTGGTTCTCGTCAACAACTTTCGAAAGATGCTGCTCAAGTGTCCTGTTGAATCTCTCAACCATCCCGTCCGACTGAGGATGCAGAGGCGTTGTCCTGGTCTTTCGAATTCCAAGTAGACGGCATAATTCTTTAAACACTCCTGATTCGAAATTTCTCCCTTGATCCGTATGGATTTCCATAGGGGCTCCATAACGGCAACAGAAGTTGTGAACTAACTGCTTTGCCACAGTGGTAACCTCCTGATTTGGAATTGCGTAGGCTTCCACCCACTTAGTAAAGTAGTCACCTACAACCATGATGTACCGGTTTCCATCGTCAGTAACTGGGAATGGTCCAGCAATGTCTATGGCAATTCTCTCGAAAGGTTGTCCAACGTTATACTGTCTCATTTTTCCCCTGCTTCTGGTTTGTGGGCCCTTGCTTGCAGCACATATTTCACACGTCCGAACCCATTCCTCTACGTCGTGGCGAAGATGAAGCCAATAGAATCGCTTCCGTATTTTGTCAAGGGTTTTGTTAACGCCAAGATGGCCTCCAGATGTTCCATCATGCATCTCCTTCAAAACAGACTGCACTTTACTTCGGGGAACTATCAACTGCATGACCACGTCCCGTCCATCTGCACTTTCCCAAGCCCTTTTCAGCAATCCGTTTTCTAAGGTGAGAGATTCCCATTGTGCCCAGTAGCCCTTCAGCACTTCGGAACCATGGCAGATATCTTGCCAATCCGGGCGGCGACCTTCCTCTTTTGCTGTCAAGATCGGTCCAATGTCTTCATCAGTCATCTGTTCTTGTCGAAAGTCTTGTGTTGTCCAGCCATCAGCCAGGAAATCTACAGTGATGGCTTGAACATGTTCACTTGAGTTTTGTTCTTCCTTTCTGTGGCAATGTCGGCAGTCTTCCGGGCATGGTCTTCGTGATAAGCCATCTGCATTACCGTGCAGGCGCCCCCACCGATGTTGTACCTTGAAGTTGTACTCTTGCAAACGTTCGAGCCACCTTGCCAACTGTCCTTCCGGATTTTTAAATCTCAAGAGCCATGCAAGTGCAGCATGGTCGGTACGTAGTGAAAACTCTCTCCCATAGAGGTATTTATGGAAGTGCTCCAAAGCTCTGACAATTGCCAACAACTCTCTTCTTGTAACACAATAATTTCTCTCTGGTTTAGAAAGCGTCTTGCTGTAATACGCTATTACTCGTTCTTCACCGTTCTGCACTTGAGACAAAACTGTTCCTAGACCAGTATTGCTTGCGTCTGTGTCTATGATGTACTTCCCTTCGGAAGCTGGAAAAGCGAGAATTGGCTGCGAACATAATGCAATCTTCAACGTTCTAAATGCTTGTTCGCACTCTCTCGACCATTGGAAGTTTCGTTTATTTTCCGTTAGCTCATGTAGTGGTTTAGCAATAGTAGCGAAGCCTTTCACAAAACGTCGGTAATATGAGCATAACCCCAGGAAACTCCGAACTTCGTGTTTATTCTTCGGAACTGGCCAGTCTCTTACGGTGTCTACTTTATTAGGATCCATGCTAACGCCCGCTGCCGAAACCAGATGGCCCAAATACTGTACTTCCTTCTGGAATAGAGAACACTTCTTCGGGCTCAGCTTCAGTTGTGCACCGTGAATTCTAGTTAGAACTTCCTTAAGGTTTTCCAAATGATCTTCGAAAGTCTTCCCGATCACTATGACATCGTCTAAGTAAACAAGGCAAGTTTTCCACGTCAGGCCTCGGAGTATCAGGTCCATCAATCTCTCAAATGTTGCCGGTGCATTACAGAGTCCAAATGGCATGACGTTAAATTGGAATAAGCCACTTGGGGTCGAGAAAGCGGTCTTTTCCTTGTCTTCTTGATGAAGACCCACTTGCCAGTATCCACTCTTCAGGTCCAATGTGGAAAACCACTGTGCTCCGGACAACGTGTCGAGTGTATCGTCAACGCGAGGTAATGGATAGCAGTCTTTCTTTGTAACATCATTTAACCTCCGGTAGTCTACGCAGAAACGCAATCCACCATCCTTCTTCGCTACCAGCACTACAGGGGAAGACCAAGCACTTGACGAAGGTTCAATTACTCCCTCTGTCAACATGTCTTGTACTAACCGAGACATCTCCTCTTGTTTAGATAATGGAGGCCTTCGAGGAGGTTGGCGTATCGGTGTTGTGTCCCCAGTATTGATGCGATGTTGCACAGAGAGGTTCTTCCCAGTGACTGTCCCCGAACTGCAAAACAATCTTTGAATTCGTGCAAAAACTGTCCGAGTTCTTTTACCTCACCACTTGAGAGGTCGTTAGAAGATCTGTTCAATAATTCTTGCAGTTCCTCTGGTAATTTAGAAGTATCCGAAGAACTGGGTCTTCGTTGCGTTATTCCGGCTACCCAGGCCACAGGAGTCAATTTGCCTAGGAGCGTATTGCTTTGTAAAGTGATAGCTTGATCCAAAATATTCGCCACTCTAATAGGTACATTTCCGGTTTCGTCAAGTTTTACTAAACTTCTGGCAATTAGTATGCCCGGTGTGCTGACTACCTGGGGTTCGAATATAGAGCACTCATTGCCCCTAGTATCTACCGCAGTTCTAACCATGATGATCTTTTCGGAGTTTGGCGGAACAGTTACGGCCACTTGGTTTATGACGTCCATCGATTTTTCTGCTGTCGTCATTGTTGATAGCATTACCTCTTCGCCTCCGATTCTCAAGACATTGTTTTTGAAGTCGACTATAAATCCGTATGCGTTCATAACGTCCACACCAAGAATTGCTTCATCCACAATGTCTGCAACAAGTACTTGATGATTAAACTCAAGTCTACCGAGGCGTAGGTGTATCTCCACTTTTCCATACACTTTTACAGGCCGTCCAGTAGCTGTTCGCAAGCTGCAAGAGCACCAGATTGGCTTGAGATCTTTCACCACGTCGGGGCGCACAATAGAAACTGTTGCGCCTGTGTCAACTGTAATCGAGGTTGGCCTTTCTTGAACAAATCCGGTAACTACCAAGCTCCCGGTGTTTTTCTGTAGCGTAGAAATTGCGTATTCTCTAGGGGCTTCGTTCCTCCAATTAGTCAGCACACGCCCCGTTGCACCGACTATTGCTCGTTTCCCTGCTGCTGAATTCTAACCCGACAATCTCGTTGTAGATGTCCAGGTTTCCCACATCGATAACACTTCGGTCTTCCATCCTTTCTTATTTTATTCTGTGGCGCCGACCGTCGAGTCTCTGTTCCTTGTTCTTCCTCCTCATCGTCTGTGCCGTCGCGATCTTTTAGCTCGCGCACTTTATGACTTGTCCAACCAGACGCTGATTTGGCGGCCTCAAATTGCAAAGCATGTACCAGGGCGTCCGCACTGTTCTGGTGTCTTGCCATTCGTAACACTTGCTGTAGTTCGTTATCTCGGACACCGGCAGTAAATGTCTGCATCGCAAAACGCGTTCGAAAATCTTCTGGCACTTCAGGATAGGCCAGTCTAATTAGTCTGTCGATACTTGCTTCAAACTCTTGAAGACTTTCCCCGGAATGTTGTCGCCTTGCTCTCAACTGGGTGCAGTACACATCTCGCAAATGTTTATCACCATACCGTAATTCCAGAGCTTTTATCAACTCGGCATAGGTGTTCTGGCTGTCAGGTGGCACTTTCTGTAGTAGTTCTGCCGCGGGTCCTTTTAATGCAAGAACAAGCGAAACAGCCTTGTCTTTTTCTGTCCAATTATTTGCGCATGCAGCAGCTTCAAATTGGCGGAGGTACGTTGCCCAGTGAGTGCTTCCGTCAAAGGTTGGAGCTTTGACATGAACTGTCCCTACTGCAGGCAAAGTGACTTTCTCTGTTAACTTATTTTCTGTGTATTTTTCTGTCTTGATCACTGGTACAGTCTGTTCAGAAAGTTGTTTTGGTTGTAATTTCAGACACTGCTCGACTTCATTTTTAATCTGCTCTTTTATATTTGTAATCGAGTCTTCTACTGCAGATATTTTTGTTGACATAATTTCTTCCACAGTCAAGACAGATTTTTCTACTTCAGATATTTTTGTAGACATCGATTCTTCAACACTCGAGACAGATTTTTCTACTTCCGCTATTTTTGATGTCATTGATTCTTGTACCTCCGATATTTTAGTAACTTGTTTATTAAGCTCACCTCGTAGGAGACCCAATTCTGCGGTACTATGTTCTTGCAACTGTTTCTGCATAGTTTCAAAGAGAGCTTCCGTTTTATCTTTTTGTCTTTCTTCTGTTATCAGCATTAGTGCTTTCTGGCGTTCCTCAGCTTCTTCTCTTTCTTGTATTCGTTCTTCTTTTAGTCGTCTTTCTGCTTTCTCCGCCTCCTGTCTGCGTTTCTCGTCCTGTCGTTTTTCTGTCTGCAACAGCAGCGCCTGTAAATTTTCCATCATCTGACTGGCATCCATTGTTTATCGATTAATTACGAATCACACTCGTCTTGTACAAAGCGTCCACTGTTTCCACTGTTAACCGTTCTATCCCACTTCTGACACCACTGTTACGACGGTCTACTCGATCGTCGTAGGTACAGTGGAAACAAAATTAGTGCAAGACACCAATTAAGTCACTAATCACACCTTTAATTGTTATAGTAAAACAGTTCGTAATTAACAACACAGTGTCTACAACAAATCAAATGAAATTGTTCGTACGCAATAAAATGTCCACTAATATTAAAACTCAACTGTATTACAATTATACCGTCCGAATATAAAACGCAACACTTCACTAATAACTACTTGAACGTACACCGTAATAACCCGAACCGCTCTGTAAATATATCGCACTAATACTCTCGAACCGCACAGTCAAAAATCTCGCATGGAACTGAAAAACTAAGGCCGCGACGCGATGTATTTATAGTTACGCTACACACACCAGAAGCTTCCAAACTGCGTCTTATCTCTCGCGAACTACGTAATTGCTGCGGCCTTGACACAGTCCGAGCGCCCGAGCGAAGGCTGGCAAAGTGCGAGAAAATTCTCGCAACATGCGTTTAGTAGCACGTACACCACACGCTTACGTCGAGATCTTTCTGGGACATTCGATAAACGCCTAGATTGTTCTACGCTGTCGTAGCAATACGTTTTATTTACCATTACTCGGAAATACTGATACTAAAGATTCCTTAAACCTAGGAATACTTAATAAGGGCTAGTAAACAAAATCTGTAGTATTTACAGTGCCAACAATGCTGTAAAGAACAAATGGACAAAGTACTATCACAATTGGTCCAAGGTATTTTGCTACCCTAACGAGGAATTGAAGTTTCACCCTCCTGCCTTCAACTAAAAAAGTGGCAAAAAGTACATCATAAGTGGAAGAGAAGTGATTATGAATTGTGTTACTTTATGAAGTACCTAGCCTTTTATGGCTACTGTTATGTCATAATTAAACCGCACGATTTTTAACCAAAAGTCTGTAGCATATTTCAAATTATTAAAATTATACGAAAGACTTTATTTCAAAATTACAATAAGGTCACTAAAAGAAATTACAAAATGATTCTTGTTGAACAGATAATAATGATCAGTGAATGAACATCATTTATTATTACAATTATAAAACGAACAACGTACATGTAATTTATAGTTTAATATATAGTTGAAGTTAATTGACGGATGCTGTTAAATTTGTAAATACAACTTAGTATGTAAAATACTGAGAAAAATTAGTGAGGTACTTGCATAGAGTTTTCCAGTTTGGCTTAAATCAGTCCTTTTAATTTAGGTTTTTGGTCTACACGCTTTCAGTTGATATTGTGGCCAGTCCTAGTTTTTCTTTGACCAACAAAGTATCATTGCTGCCACACACTGTTATCCCAATATGACGGTTTAAACCCTAAGATTATCTAGCTGTCAGAGTTTATTAAACCCTAAGATTGTCTAGCTGTCAGAGTTCATTAAACCGTAAGATTATCTAGCTGTCAGAGTTCATTAAACCCTAAGATTATCTAGCTGTCAGAGTTCATTAAACCCTAAGATTATCTAACTGTCAGAGTTCATTAAACTCTAAGATTATCTAGTTGTCAGAGTCCATTTATGTAATTTACACCATGTTCCGTATACCGTATAATTATTTAAGAATAATATTTTATACTATAAAACAGGTTAATTACCTTCTGTCACGTTTCTTTGAATCCAATTGCGGGATTACTCGAGTTTCGATCACAACTGTGTCATCATCAGATCTTATATATAAATATGGTTAAAACTCTATTTTTCGATGTTTGTACATCACGTCAGATAATAAAAACAACAAATATCTGACGTGATGTACAAACATCGAAAAATGTTTTTTTAACTATATTTATATATAAGATCTGATGATGACATAGTTGTGATCGAAACTCGAGTAATCCCGCAATTGGATTCAAAGAAAAGTGACAGAAGGTAATTAACCTGTTTTATAGTCTCAACCGTTTCTGGAGGCAAATAAAATGTTTAATATTTTATACACAAATGTAATGAAGATTTTTTTTTTACTCGCTTTCTCAAAGTTTGCTGTCCTTGACGGCTGCCTACATCGCCTAATTGAAGGACAGGTCCTGAATACTGTGAGAACACGCTAAATTAAAAATATAGAAGAGTCTGTTATGAAATAACAATAACCATGAACATATGTAAAAGCGTTATTGATTAATTAATTGAAATGTTTTTGACAGCCATTAACATAAACACATGTGCATTTCAGAGATGACAAATATATCGACAAGCCAATAATATCAGATACCGAATATAAGTAAGTAAAGTGTATTATTCATTTTGTATTAATAGCTATAATTACATCTGCTGACCAGAGCATAAAGTTTGTCGTTTAATGTAAAAATGTACTGACAATAATAGGACATTCGTCTGCTTAAAATATTAAACAAGAAAGAAAAATGATTTGTATAATATTCTTTGAACGGTAAGTGGTCTAATATAATATTACTTTTAAAAGATACAGTTTACTTCAAAAACTCTGAAAAATTTTCAAATGAATACATCTTATTGCTACAATAATATAGCACAGATTGTAATTGATCTTAAATTTAACAAATATTCCTTTATTATAGTTTGTTCAAATATTACTTTATTAGTTTTAAAAAGTATGATTGTCACCGCTTTAGTATTGGTACTACTATTAATTTACTATAGTCAAGTAATCTTTGCTAAATTATCAAGGAATATTTTAATACTATCTTCTATTTAATTCTTACAAGTTTGACGTTAATATGTATGCTCAAAACAGTCCACAGACCGTTACTATTTTATTACCCAAGGAGTTAGACGTTGCACAGAGATTTCTAATTCTATATTTTTCTAACCCAGATATCCTGTTAAGACAGTGTCTCAAAATGAAATTATTTATTTTAGCAAAGATTTATAAATTTCAAACTCGCTGACTATTGTTCATACAGTATTTTCTAATGCCACAAAACAAAGAATTTAAAAATTCTCATGTGTCCAGCTTCCAAACTCTCCGCCTCATAGCTTGTAGAGAAATACTCTTTTTAACTTTCGTTTAGCTGTCTAATGTGTTTGTGTATTAAAGTTCATGCAATCGAATTTTTTAAACCGCTTAAATAATCAAAGACAGGAATAATTAACTTTATTTAATTAACTTTTTCTATATTTTTACCTACTTAATCAAAAACCTAATGTTCATCATGTTTCAGTATTTATTTCAAGAAGCAGAAGTATTTATATTAAGAAGCAGTATTTATATTAAGAAACATTTCGTAAAGACAAAATTAATTAAAATACAATAAAAAAGTATTATTTACTGTATTTAGGAATTAATAACCCAGCATTAGTACTGTATTTCTGTATGGCATAGAAAATAAAAAATTAACACAATGTGATCAATTTATGTTACACACAAAAATTAAGTGTTTACATTTAAAAATGTACACTTCAAGAGCTGTAAAATAATGTAAAATAACGGATAATCGATTTAAGTCGATTAGTTAACGACTGTTTTAATGTTTATTTATTTAAGCAGCTGTTTTGTCGGTTATATTGGAAATATTTAATATTTATGTTTTATTTATTTTAATAAATTTATAATTTTAAATAGTTTATCTTGATTTGTTTTTATTTGGTTTGTTCTTTAATTAATAAATTTTTGTTATTGTGTTTGTAAATATCAAGATTTTCATTTTTTGGCCTTCTCATATGTTTTAATTATTTCTATATTTTCATCAAGATGACAGTTTATACCGTTGAAACACTATAATTATTAAAGAAATAGAAATATATTCTAGTAAAAAATGTATTTATTTACTATAATAATAATGGCTCTCATGTACACCACCGAAGTAGCTTAGGAGTAAGGCAGGGTAGGCTGTCTTATGTGAGCCGTACGACATACAAGGAAGGCAGTGTGGCCAGCACTACGCTTCAGCCGCCCATTATTATCCCCAGGATGTTATCCCAGGTACTCATTTTCAACAGGCTGAGTCGACCTGGGGGCTGAAAAGCGCACCTTGATTTTATGGTGCGGGCCCGGGAATCGAACCCGGTACCTCTAGGTTAGTAACCAGGTGCCATACCCACTGGTCTACTGAGCCGCCTTTTTTTACTATATATATATATATATGTAATACAGTATTTAATATTCATAATAACTTTACCCCAAGATGTTTTTTCCTTATTTGGAACATGTTACGGAACACTCAGTGTTCTCATCATCAGCCTTGCTAATTTTGAATCCTGTGGAGTACTTTATTATTGTAACTCACTTCACTATTTTTTCCTTTTTCTTTTTTCACTACACTGTTGTCTTAATTTGCTTAATAACCTCACTTTTGTAGTGTAATGAAAAAAAGAAAAATGAAAAACATAGTGAAGTGAATAACAATAATAAAGTACTCCACAAGATTCAAAATTAGGAAGGCTGATGATGACTAAGTGTCCCGAAAAATGTTCCAAATAAGGAAAAAAACATCTTGAGGTAAAGAAATTATAAATATTAAATATATTATGTACATCAAGAAATAGACTGTAGCAAAAATTGTTTTGAACACACACACACACACACACACACACACACACACACACACACACACACACACACACACACACACACACACACACACACACACACACACACACACACACACACACACACACACACACAACAATTTGAACACGCCGGTTATTAAGTTTAACTGTTAATAAATTTAAAATGTTCTACAGAAGCAAGTGAGCATGTTGATGAAATAAATATGGAAAAGGAAGAAAGAAAAATGTGTCTTAAATATCTCTTCTACAGGCGCAATAACGGGCAATGCCTGCCGTTATTCACCTGAGTTATTCAAATTTTCAAATTTTAGTCCGTTCAGCTTTTTTCCTAGGTTCCTCGTAGTTCTTCCTCCGGGGAGAGCCATTGTTTTATATAAACTTTGATACTGTCATTTATAATATCCTTGGTTAATTTTTCTTATTCTATCGATTCTATTGCATAGTTTTTACGTTAGTTACTAAAATATGAATAGCATTTAATCTAACTTTGTACAAAAATGAGTCTTTGCAAGATCCAATTAGAACTCGATTTGGAAAGTGTTCGAATAAGTGTTCCTGTTTTAAGGATTCCAGACAGGATACGTTTTTAACTGTATACTGAGAAAAATATTATTAATAGTCTGGTTTATTACTTTTTCTTCTACACAAAGCAGAACGACGCTGTCTGTGATCGAGTTTTGATATTGACTTACTTTCATGCGACTTTCTAAGAAGGAGTCTTTGTAGGTATGTTTCTATAAACAAATCTGTATACGTCGTTCGCGTGCGTCATGTGCAGGGGTGACTTTTTTTCACTCTTCGCCTCCTACTGACATGTCTCGTTTGTTCTGTCAGCTTTATATTAGGTTGTTAATGAAAACGGCTTAGTTTTAAACCGAATTTAAATTGTTTATAGAATGTATTAATGCATTAAGTAAACATCATTAAAGCTGTAGCTTAAAAATAATTACATCTCGACTGCTAATTTCCTACAATTTCTAGTGTTTGTCTATTACTATTATAGATGATTTAGTGTTATTAATTTACTAGAACGTAACAACTTAACAAAAAAGCTTGACAAAAGGAAGTCTGACGTTTTCATTGAACTAGTTCATTCGTCAGTGACCGAATTTTTTATTGGCGAACGATTTCTTTTTTGACTTGTTCGTAAGTGTCCACTAGCTTTTTAAATAACGGTGTTTCCTCATCCCGGGTGTACATTCTCCAGGCTTGTTTGTACTGGCAACTGATTGTCACAAGTTGTTACAGCCGGCTTGAGCTGTGTGTTCTGTAAACAGAAGTCTGTTTTCTTCTACTTTCCAGCTGTCATTTGCCTGTCAAAAAGTGTACAGAACTTCAACTGAAACTAAGAGTACACACAGCGCTGTAAATCCGGTCAGTGTAAGTTCGGTAAGTTCGCTACCCAAGTACTGGCTCGTATTTGTAAAACTGCACTCTGACAAAGTAAAGTATTGTTTGACGGTACGATCATACTCTGTTTACATACCAGAGATGTGAAATTCGTAACAGTGGGCTTTTAGGATTAGTGAGGATGTATAGTTGTACCCAACGTGCTAGAATTAAGTAGAGAATGAAACTGAAAACGAAATTGTGGTATTGCAAGTATCGTACTATTTCATTTACGAAACATTATCTAAAATATCGTATTGTATTGAATCACGTTTATTGTCTTGTGTAATAAATACATAGTAATATAGGACTCAAATAAAACAGTTACCAAATTAAGTATTTGTATCAGAACACTTTCCCTTAAATAAGATATCACACTAGATCTAAAATTATGTTTATAAAGTTAAACCTTAATTACGAAATAAATAATAGAACATTTATCACCGTACTTACATTTTGTAAAATTTATATTATAAAAGCACTGTCTGTAGACTAGATTACTTCTTATTATAAAAATTAAAAATATTGTGTCAGTGCTTTGGTTCATTCAATGTATTTTCGATAGTTCTCTTCCGAATGTGCAGTAGTTGATACGATGAGAATCCGTTTGTGTTTGCCCAGGTCCACAACTATATAATCATGTTACATCTGGCTTTCTCACTTCCACTTAGGCATCTCCCGTCTCAGGTATATCCAACTTTAGGACTGTTAACAATTTCACAGTCTGTCTGCTATTCTTTAGTCTTCTTCGTTATCCAGTCTTGTATTTCTTCGGATTTAATACTCCGTTTTGAATTGCTTCATTAACAACTTGAACTATCAATTCTGTCTCGCCATTCATTGTTCGTCGTCATGTAGGCCTAGTACCCAATGTTCACTGCTTGTGAAATCGATCTGCGGTCATAAATTTTACAATAATTTTTAAGTTCTCGGACTAGAGAGTGGCAGGCATTTGAAAGTGAAAACATCACATGCTTCAAGTTTCAATGTTATTTCAATATCTCCAGTTTGAGTGGCGATACAAAACAAGAAATCTTTTTTATATTTTGATCTTAATTTTGTGCTCTCAGTAACGTTTTGAGCCATTGGCGTCTAAGCTCAGTACAACTGAGTAGCAATAAATTATCAATGCTATTATTGTAATCGCTTATTACTTTAACCCTGACACCAAGTGCATAAGTTTTGTTTACGTAGGGGTTTTTTCACTGAATCCAAATCGTAGGGAACCATTTTTACTTGTTTATCATTAATACTAGACCCGTTATTTTTATTTTTCACAGTACAGTAAGTGAATCTATAATCTTCTGTAAATAAAGTAATTTTTTATTTATAAATAATTTTAGAATACTCAACGTTTTGGGCAAGCGTAAGTTGGACTAAACGGAATGGTACACACAACTGATTTTTTCTGTTGTCACTAATTCGAAGTTATTGCTTATAAAAAACAGTTCCGTTTATAAACGAAAGGTTACAGTATCAATTAAAATTAGGTCAACGTACTGTGAATCGCACGCGTAGCATACATTCTATTCCATGAATTGTATTTATTTGGGATTTCACATTGTATGAAACTAGTTGCATTCAATATTATCAAAATTATTTAATCAACGTTAGTCGAAATTAATACAATGCACTTAATTATTTTTTCATTACAAAAATTATTATAAAAATGAGTAAATAATTAAAATGCAAATAATCGGATAAATGATTTTGAAAGCCTGCTCAGTTAAATGTTTAAATATTTATTAAGAACTAAAAAGAACAAAAAAAAGCATTTAGTTATGTCACTTTTTTAAAGATTTTATTGATATTTTATTACTGAATAATGTATACACATGTGTATTTCAGAATCGAAGATTACGATGTTGTTCCAATTCCACCTGCTGAAGATGGAATTGATGAAGATACGGTTGCAGATAGAGAGCGTCAACCGTAAGTAAAAAATAATCCTTTTACTGAAAGAGTGAAGCAAGTTCTGAATTTTAACCCTTTCGTTTGGTATTGCCTCTCTCTCTCTCTCTCTCTCTCTCTCTCTCTCTCTCTCTCTCTCTCTCTCTCTCTCTCTCTCTCTCTCTCTCTCTCTCTCTTTTTGTCTCTCTGTCCGTCTGTCTCCTTCGAGTATGTCTCACGATAACTTTTTAATGCATCAGGCGGTTTTCGAAAAACCTAGCATGCATACTTGTTTTTACCATACTTGCTTCCGAAACAGAAAAACATCCAAAAATAGATGGACGGTAGGTAAAAATATAAGGAGTCAAACTTTTTATTAAAAAAACAGCAACAAAACAATGTAGGCTGTCAAGTTAAAGACAGTTTTAAACAGTATCTAATGTAATGTTAAATTTTGGAAATTTAAAACTTTAGATACCAGGCCTCAAAGAACTTATCAAAAATTTGAAAAATCATAAAATTTGCGCCGGGTATCTGATTAAAGGGAATTTTAACTCAAATCCAAACACTAGTGTTTACTCTGTTTTTTTGTTTTTAATTTAGGGGCGCCATCGTCCAAGAGTGGAGGTCACAAATTTTAAAAAAAGATATGCACGAGGGGTTTCAAGATGAAAAGGATTTTATTCATTTAACAGCTCAGTATTTTTAATCATTTGACAAAACTAATATCTGACAAAATTCCTTGCAAGTTTTGGACCGCCTTCAAAAACGTCGTATGCGATTTAAAAAAAAAATTAATACTGTATAATGTAAAAAACATATAATACTCTATAACATGTGTAACAAAATTATTTAATGAAATAAACACAGAGAGAGAGAGAGAGAGAGAGAGAGAGAGAGAGAGAGAGAGAGAGAGAGAGAGAGAGAGAGAGAGAGAGAGAGAGAGAGAGAGAGAGAGAGAGAGTGGTGGGGGGAGAGAGAGTGGGAGACGGGGAGAGAGAAAGAGAGTAAGAGGGAGTGGAAGAGAGGGGGAGGGAAATTTATACAATAAATTTTAGATCCTAAAATTAGTAGTATACTAGCTGCTAGATAAAGGAGTTACAACGGTGACTGGGCCATCAGTATGTTCCTGCGTATACATAGGATCATTGCGCTTTCAGGGCCTCTTGTTTTGGCCTCGATCGTCAGCAGTCTAAGCGATAACTAATAAACCAACATATTAACTAAATGACATGGTCTTTCACGGCCCGTGACATCATGATCATCGGGTAAAAACTTCCTGGCTAATTGACAGTACCCGTGGTTGGAATTTCTATTAACTGACGTATCTTCAGAGATGGCTACTAAGTGCTATGTTCTGAAGATGGATGGCGAGTCCAGTAACCACAGACCATGGTCAATTACTCCGGAAGTTTTACCTAATGACCATAAATGACTATGTTTATCAACATAGTCGATAAACAGTTGCTTGTTACCGTGTTCTTCCGCCATGACGATATACAGTTTATTAGTATTTTAGTAACTTATGTCTTATTAACTAAATTAGTTACATGCAAAAAATCAGAATTACTACTGTACATTAAAAAAGTTTATAATATTTATGTTCATACAGTACTTATATTCTGTTTATTTTCAACCATTCCTGTCGAAAACTGCAGTTCTCATTTTTTAATGTGACAAAGAGTACACGAAACAAATTGATAAACAGATACTTAGTGCGTAAAACTAACCACAAGCGTGATAATCATTTCAACAAAAGTAACGTATACTCGATATGTGCATCGTACGTGACAATACACAGCATGGTTTTATGTTGGGAAAGAAAACATTTACCTAACCTAACCTAACCTAACCTAACCTAACCTAACCTTACGTTACATTACATCAGGCCACAATGTAAAGAGGTTTATTAATGCATATCGTGTGCTGTGTTTTTTTAGAGACTATCCTGTAGAAATTGTACCTGAAGAAAAGATAGAAGATGAACAACCATCGTAAGTATTATTTTGTTTAATTTATCCAGTAAGAGTGTAGTGAGTTTAGTTGTAATAATTAAGCTTAGCAAATATACTTATTGACTATACGTTTCCAATGTTTGTACACTCGTCGTGTTGATAGCTGTGCCTCAGTAATGTGATACTACCGACCACGTGACCATCAGCTCAACAGCTGAGATTGTGAATGGCAATGAGAAATGTTTGGAGGACGGCACAAAGGCCATGGTGCAATTCCTCTCTGAGTATTCCGAAAAAAATATTATATATTTTAACACAACAGAAATGCGGTCCTCAACGCTACATAAATAGAAATATTAGAAATATAATAGATAAATAAATATTTAAACCCCATACTAATACAAAGGTCAAATAAATACCTTTATCATTGTGTAGAAATGAATAAGGATGCAAGGTAGGTATACAGAGGTATACAGACTAAGTGTATAATAACTAGTCACCGTACACGGTGGGTTAACCTATAACTTTCGTTTGTTTCGGAACTGCAGCGCTTGTTGCGGAATTCTCCGACACCAAAGAGAATAGAGTTAAACACGAAATTTCAAGAATTCTCTGCAAGGCAGACTAGGGCTGAGGGGAATTTTAGAATAACTCACTACATATTTAAGTTACATTCACACTAACACTTGTATCTTAAATAGAGAGATAAGATAATCATAATTAACGATATTACTGTATCCAGCAACCCCAGATATATAAGGAACCGAAAAAATATTAACATATTCAAAGAGAGGATAGACAGAGAGACGTCCCCGGTCTGATAACAAATTGGCGCTCAACTAGTGTAGGGCTTAAGTTAAGTAACTATAATTATATTAATATTACTTAACCAGAGCAGGCAACTGTGGGAGAATAAAAATGCCTAATACCAGAGGTAGATCAAAGATGAGGGCAGAAGACAAGGAGAAGGAAGAAGGTGAACAAGAACAGGAAATAGAAATAATAACAGATAGTGGAATGGAACAACAGAGAGACGAAATAACGGAAACTGAAATAATTACGGACGAGGAAAAGGGAGTAATTGAAGAAGATGCCCAAGGGGACCAAATAGATAAAGCGGGAGTCAGAGAAGTACCAAGTTGGCAGGAGATGATGAAATTTATGGTAGAACAATTTAATAAACAGAAGGAAGAAAACAAGGAGAATTTTAGGAACAGGAGGAAAATTCAAGGAAAACAAATGAGGAAATTAAGGAAAATTCAAGGAAAACAAATGAGGAAATTAAGGAAACCTCAAAACTACTTTTCAGACAAGTGAAGGAAGAAATCCTACAAATGAACGAAGACAATTTAAGGCGAATGGATGAGAGAATTGAAAAAATGAACGAAGCAAGTTTAAAGCGGATTGAGGGTAAGATGGAGAAGTTTGAAAATGCTAACACACTTAGCCCAAAAGTGGATAAATACAAGGAAGAGACAAATAAAGAAATGGAGAGGTGTTTAAAGAATATGTCTAAAACACTAGACAGCACTTCCGAAGGTATTATAGTAAATCCGACCATAGAAGAGAATATCCAGAAAATAAGGAAAATATGGAGAAAGAAAATAGTCAATACAAAAGAAGAAATGGAGATGAGGAAAGGTGGATTAATTAGTGCGTTTAACATCCCAATCAATGAACGAAGGGAGTTATGTAGAGATAGGAATTATAGAAGAAACTTTATGAAAATGACCAAAATAAACCACCATGGAATTAAAACAAAAACTTTAAATAAATTTAAATATCATTTAAATAAATTGACAATCATAGAGAATATGACCACATCAATTATATCTTCAATACGGAAGATACCCGTAAAACATTTGGTAAATAGTCCAGATATCGAAGGGAATGGAAAGGTAGAGTATACAAGTGATTATGTTAGAATAGAGGAGATACGATACCTGATAATTAACAAGGAGCTAAATATGACTGAACATCCTGACTTAAATGAAGACTTTGCATCAGCCGAGTTACAGTACCAGATACACGAGAGATATGTAAAAAATGTAGAAATTGGTATGAACACTGCAGTAATCCGGACAACGAGTGCAGTCGAATTAATGGACCATGGTTAGAAGAGGAAGTATTCAACCAGAAAAATGGGACTGATTTGCTGAAAACTGACCAGGCAACCAATTGGAAAGAATACGAAAATATTATATAATAATAAGAATCCAATAAATCCTAAATTAAAATAAGAACAACTTATTACTAATTTTGAAAAGAAAACATTTGGAATTAAAAAGAATTTTTTGAACAATATTATATAAATAGAGAACACAGCATTCAAAAGGAAGTAAGTACGACTTACTATATAGTTATGAAGAAGGTATTAAGAAGAGTTAATGACAACCCCCAAGATTACAGAAGAAAACCAAAAATATTACTACATGTCTACGAAGAAATATTATAAATAAGGAATAATGAAACCCCAAGATAAACATTTTTTTAAATCAAAAGTACCTATGCAAAATAGTAAAAGAAAAATAATATGACCTAAAATACCTACCGCATTGCCAAGTGAAATGAACAACCACAATAAACGATTGATTATGACCAGTATAATAGTAAAGGGAACAAGAAAAAAAGTGTTTATCAACATAATTCATTGAAATGTAACCAGACAAAGTAATGAAATAAGATAAGAAAAATAATGGTTGAGCTAATGACTGTAAATACACTGAAATTCAGTAATAGTAATAATCAAAACAATTACAAGATAGAAAGTCTTGGAATTATAAGAACAAATGAAGAAATGATACTTAGAGTTATTGTCACAACAAGAAAGAAGAGCAAAACTAATTACAAATAATGACTGTCAGAATTATTATCAGAAAATGTTTAAGGAAAATAAAATGGAATCACGAAGTATAAAGGATAGGAATAATTAAAAATAAAAGCAACAATGTAAGGAATTCCCAAATGTTTATTATTAATTAATTAAGAAGATTATTATGAGATTATTATATTTTTATAATAATATATATTATTTATAATATTATAGATTTTTATAATATATATTCCCCCCCCCAAAATTTGATTTTGTACGGGGGTTTGGAATAACCCCCCAATTAACGGTGGATCTAGGGGCTTTATCCAAAAATGTTTGAAAAACTAAACCCATTTAAGCGATTATTGGAATCAAGAAACTAATGTTATTCTTTCTATCAATACCAAACGGTTTCGTAGTATTCCTAATCAATAACTAAATTATGAAAAATGCAAAAGCCTGGTCAAACCGGGCCTAAAATAGTAATACATTAGGCCTTATCAAGATAATCTAACTTGATTTTGTAATTGCTTTCTGTTTCTATACTGATTAGTTTAATTTACGACGCTTGTACCGGGGTAATTGAGCCTCTGGTTACGCAACTGGCTTAAATTCATCTAACTTCTATTTCCAACAAGGGATTATGAAAGGAAAAGATGATTATTAATATTACAAAAATCGCCTTTAAAAATCCCTTCCCCAAAAAATTATAGAGGTGCGACTTGCACCATACTGTGAGCACCCCTGATTGCCGTCAATTCCAATCCTCGCCGGTCACTGCACTGTTTGCCGAGTGTCATGTTTCATCACGTCTAGTGTACAAAAGAAATTAAAATTCTATCCATTTTTAAATATATTTGTCACGTGTTGCCTGTTAAAACACCTAATTATTTTCTGAATATTTTCAGGACTGGATGGAAAGATCGGAAAAAGTTCAAAGACGGGTGAGTAGTCGATTTATTTGTTCGCTTTCGTAATGTGAATTCTCTTTTCGCCTCAAATCTGAAAATTATGTTAACCAGTAATCAAGTAAATTACGATCTGATAATAAAAAAAATGAACAGTTGCATGTGTTATAATCAATAATGTTGAAAAAACCGATAATCATACAGATCCAAATTTTTTTTACAGTAGTAGTTTTCATAATGAGTTATATATGTCTGTATTTGTCACGTTTGCCTGCCAGCTGGGTGTGCATGATGTCTTTGTGTAAACGTAGTGGTGACAGCTGTAAGCCAATCAATTGGAAAATAAACTTTATAATAGAAAATGTATTTAGATTTGCAATTAGAAAAATAATTAACTGCTTATTAAACTACAGTTTTAATATAATAAAAGTATTGTATACATTATGCTTTAAAAGAGAAATTCGAATTTAAAAAAGAAATTACAATCTTTGAAAACGTAGTACAGATTTGTAAATAAATACGAAGTGTTTGTTTGAGCTATAACTTATTACGTAAACACAAATATTATCAAGATTATTAGGTTATGTAATCTATAAGAAATTGCAACCTATCTGAGACACGAAGGTTTCCTCATTACTTTCTCTGCATTATCTCTTTCTATATTATCGATACATTATCATTGTTTTTACATATTAGCTATATAACATATAAATATTAATATAATTATAATATGCGGCGATAACGTTCGTGTACGCACTTGCAGAAAAGAGAAAATAACCTATCGTAAATGGACCTATCGTAATGGAATAGTTACTATAGATATGATAAAGAATAAAATTACCTTTTATTTCCTTAGATGGCCGATACAAAAAATTACCTTTTTATTAAAAAAAATTTAAAATACGTGCCTCTTCTTATATGTGTTACTGTGCCCCATGTATGCATGTCACGAAAATAATTATATATTAAAAAATTAAATTTACAATTACGAGTATTATTATATAATATATTATTATTAAAACATAATAAAAGTAAAATCTACTTTACATTGAGTGCTGACTATAATTGATAACTCACATAATTTTAAAATACTGACAACAGAAAGTTTTTCAATTAAAAATCATCCAAATGGAAACAATATGCATCCAAAGAATTATTTAAGAGTTAGGGCTTTTACGCTCAATTTAATCTTTATATACATTTTTTAATTTTCCATTCATCTTTAATACTTGTTATATCAACTACAGTATTTAATATTCTAATGAACTATTTACAGTTTTACATTTTTCAAAAATCTTTATTCCGAATTTTGTCTGCATTTCTTCTATTGGCTTTTTATTTTAAATAAATCAGTTGATCGTCACTTGATGATGTCGATTAGTTTTTCACAGTGTGTCTCCTCGGTGGTCACAAAGACTGCTCGCGTGCGTTTCGTGCATCCTCGTCGGCAACACACGTTACTGGTCCACTCACACTACTATGTCCTGTTTGCAAGAAAAGATTTGTCTGCTAGACTCTGGATATTATACTCTGGCTTTCCATTCCTGTCAAATATTAATTAAACAAACCTAATCCTGTTCTGGGCTGTCATTACAGATTTGGTCCACATTCAACAATATAAAAGTATTTGTATATCCAATTTTCGCAGCAGGAGAGGGGTTGTGCCAAGCGAAAGGAAAATCTCGGTCCCCCTATTGCCCCGCGTCCCGAGATTCTTGTAGAAGCTCCCGTCGCGGGGTCCAAAAGTCTCTAGGTATTCTAGAAGTAGCCTGCTACCGGCCGTAAGTTTTCAAGTAGACGTGTCTAACTGAGCGTGACGGTTCGCCGAGGCCGGGTCCAAGATTCACCTGACAGAGATGGGTTTTGACCGAGAGCGCTTATGAGGGATTGTCGGATAATCTGCATCTTCGCATGCTCAGCTTAATCGTCGGTACAAGAGAGGCTGAAGCTTTCGCTAATTGGTGTCAGCCAAGTAACCCCACACAGAGCTCTCGCGGGTAACCATCGGCGCCACATACGTGGTGAAGATAAGTTTTCCGAGGCGCCGGGACATGTGGTAGGGTTTGGAGCTGTTAAAAACGATTGGCAGTTTTGCAGGCTACTTGGTCGTAATGTGTCCGCCAGATGAGAGGTGCGTCGGTCGAGGTGAAGCCAGAGTAACTTCACACCAGGAGACCATGGCCGGGGAGTATCATCGCCTATCTATAGTCAGTCGGGGACCATTCTGCGTCTGGAGAAGACTACAGCTATGCTCTTTGCCACGTTAATAGCGACCCTACATTTCTCTCCTACTCAACGTATTAGTCCAGCTATTCCTGGAGCCAGACAACGGCCGTTTCACCGCGACGATCAACGGCATACACCTGTTGTCCGCGAACATGGAAAACCTGGTTTCCGACTACTTGGACACGTCGTTAACATATACGGAGAAAAGCAGAAGGTCTAAGATGTTTCTCTAAGATACACCAACCGTAATTGCTCTTTCCGAAGAAAGACCGCCATCTACTCTCACGCGGAAAGTTCTGTTCCGAAGATAGCTAGCTATAAAATAAATGTAGCAATCCTGAATCAGAATCTCTTTGAGTTTGTAAAGAAATCCAGGATGACCAGTTTTCGCGAAAATGTATAGCTTTTTGGTACGTGACCTTTTCTGTCAATATAGATCTTAGATTACACAAACAATTACATGAAACACACAAACTTAACGTCTCATGACATCACATCCGGTGACCGTCTCTGCTCCAGATTGTCAGTTTCGATCATAAAGAAGTGTCTAATAAATTTTTTCCACTTTATGGTTGTTTTAAAATTACATACTTCACTTTGTGTATTACTCATGCAAATTTGTACTCTTACATGTACGAGGGGGTACCCAGAAATAACCGGAATAGCGCTGCGATTGGCGGAGCTTACGTAGTATGCTTTTCTCCCGCTAGAGGAGCATAGCGCAACTCGTTCAGAGTTCAGTGCCGTCATTGTTGTCGCCTGGGAAGGTTGTGTCCGGTCACAGTAATTCGTTTTGTATAAGCAGTTTCGCTTGGTCCTCGTTTTTTGTCATGGCGGATTTAAGTGAACAGCGCGCTGCTGAGAAATTTTGCTTCCTGCTTGGGAAAAACGCCGCAGAAACTGCTGTGATGTTGAAAACAGCTTACAAGGATAGTGCTATGGGAAAAACTCAAGTGTTCCAATGGTTTTATCGTTTCAAAGAAGGTGAAATGTCAATTCATGACAAACCTCGTTCTGGACGTCCGTCAACTTCCAGAACTGACGAAAATGTTGAAAAAGTTCATGCAATCGTGCTTGAAGACCGACGACGGACCATTGAAGAGATTAGTAAGTTATCTGGAATAACTTGGAGCTCGGTTCAGCGAATTTTGTCAGAAGATTTGGGGATGAGAATGGTCACTGCAAAATTTGTGCCTCGGTTCCTGACTGAACAGGAAAAAGAGAATCGAGTTGAAACATGCCGTGCATTGAAAGACCAGCTCCGAACCGACACAGATTTTTTTTCCAAGGTCATTACTGGTGACGAGTCATGGTGCTATGGTTACGACCTCGAACCTAAACAACAGTCAAGCCAGTGGAAAACGTCATTGTCGCCTCGCCCAAAAAAAGCTCGTCAAGTGAAATCAAACATCAAGACGATGCTCATTTGTTTTTTCGATGTGAGAGGGGTAGTGCATTCTGAATTCGTCCCACCAGGTCAGACTGTTAATCAGGCTTTCTATTTGGAGGTTTTAAGAAGATTGCGTAACAGTGTGCGACAAAAAAGGCCCGATTTGTGGCAGACGAGGGACTGATTTTTCCACCATGACAATGCACCTGCACACGCAGCCATTTCAGTGCGCCAGTTTTTACAAAAACAACACGACTCCCTTGCCCCACGCCCCTTACTCACCTGACCTCGCTCCATGTTATTTCTTCTTGTTTCCGCGAATGAAGAGGGACATGAAAGGACAACGTTTTGACGACATGGAAGCGGTAAAGGAAACAAACGAGGCAGGAGCTGTCGGCCATCACAACAGACGAGTTTGAAAAATATCATCATCGTCATCATAAAATTCTCAGATTCAGGACGCGCGCGTACGAACACACACACACACACACACACACACACACACACACACACACACACACACACACACACACACACACACACACACACACACACACACACACACACACACACACACACACACACACACACACACACACACACACACACACACACAGACAACGGTAACGGCAGCAGTATGCAGGTGATGATTAAATATTTATAATTTTGTTGTGAAAAGAACTTTCAGAAAGACAATTTTACATGAACAGTAAGACTTACAAATTTTAAATGTAAAATAAGAAAATTTGAAAGTTACTAAATCTTTTTAATATTATTTTTGTTTCTTTTAAATGAGATGCTATTAGCATTTGAAGATTGAATCAAAGTCAGTCACACACAAAAAAATGAAAGAATTTGGATGACTTATTTAACATGTCTGTTTAGTTAATAAGAGTATATGATTGTTTAGTTTTTAGATGTTATGAACAGCCTAATATGTGTGAAACTTATAAAAGTGAATATTTGATCTATCAAATGTTTGAATTTCTGAATATCTAAATATTTTTCTATCAATTAATAAATCTTAGAATTATTATTTTCAAACGATTTTTAATGATTATTTCATGTCAACAACATCTCACTCCTCTTTAAAATTTATTTAATTGTTGTGCAACTACATATACTTGACGCAACGAGATAACAAATCCTGCGACCTGGCCGGTGTACTACATATTATAGTTGCGTTGAGTACATGGTTCTGTATTTGTGTGAATTTATGAAATAATCATAACGTTGCAATATATTAACCATTAATCTTGGCATGACGATAACTATTTCACTCAGAGCGAGTATCAAGATATTGTTTATCTTTTTTTAAATAAAATTCTTTTAATCTTAAAATATAAGATATAAAATTTCAGGAAACTTACAAAAATCTTAAACCTACTAATTAACAGAAACAAAAACGAAAGGAAACTATTATTAATGTTTACAATTTTGAAATTCCCAGCGCTTGGAGCGATTTTTCATAGGCGGGACTCATTCAATGTAGTGTTTAGAAATTACCCACTGACTGGGCTTTCGAATGTCTTTACCAATTCTAATATAGCTCTGTTATTAATGAAATAAAGTTGTATTGAGTTTATTCGTTTGTCGTGTTCTCTTATCTTCTTCTTCTGTGGCGTCACAGTTCGGAGTCGAACGTTAAACTCCATAATCATCCGCCTCCATATTTCTCTGTCCTTGGCGATTTATATCCATCGTTTCATTTTAAGCAAAGTATCAGCATCCCTCACCACTGAGTCAATCCAGTGATGCTTGGGTTTTCCGACAGACCTTCTACCCTCGATTTGACTACACACAATACCTTCCTAGGTATTCGGTTCCCTTCCATCCTAATGATGTGTCCTGCCCATTGTTATCTACACAATGAATGGTGGTGGCCAGATCACTGTCTTTAATATAGCTTGTATAGTTTCTTATTTTGACGCATTCTCCATATCCCATTGACTTGGATTGGTCCATATATTTTCCTCAGAATTCTCCTTTCAGAGGTATTGACTATGTTAGCGGCTCGTTTAACTTATAACACTTACAAATCCTTTTCTACGGTTGGAATGACGTGTCCGGGTAGTGTACGGGTTGTTGTTCAATCTGTTATTATGACATTACTGAATTTGTTATAGACCGTAATTTCTTATTTCCTAATAGGTTAGATTTAGATAATTTGGTGGTATTTTGAAAGTAATTAAATACTCGATCATCTTCTTGGTTGTCTGTATTACGTTTCCTGTGAATATATTATTTACTTTAGTTTTTATGTTTTGTACTCATTACTTAATTTGTAATACATTTTTATTTTCCTTGTGTTGGTACACTCATTAGTTAAGTTTGTTATTATTTTTTTAAATTCTTATGAGAGTCAGGAATTATTTCAATACTCTCATGGCTTTTAGCAAAATTACGCCATTCAATTTTTAATTGTTGAAAGTTTTTCTTCTTATTATAATTCTTTTTAACGAATTTTGATTTTAAACGCTATTATAATTTTTATATTTGATTTATTTACACACGTCTTTTTTATACCTTATTCATACACTTTCTAATAACTGTTTATTATATTGTTGCTGTTTACACATTTAAATTGGTTTCAAAATGAATTACTGAACGTGATAGGATCTTTGCCAAATACTAGCCTATTGCACAAATAAATCCACAACCCAAATGGTATTTAATTTTTGGTCCGAAATACAAATATAATTTTATTAAATTAATTTTATCACATCTTAGAAATTATGTTACATCATCTTACCTCAATTTAGCAATGGGTTGAGTACTTTTACAAATAATGATTTATATGGTGTATTTTACAATACACTATTCCGGCTAATTTGATGTGTTCATAAATCCTAAGCGGATAATCTTGAACTGTACCGTACTAGCACTGTAGATTAATTCAGCCGGGAACTTTACTACATGTGCTCGTAACTCCTGATAGATCTATCGCCTAAATCAGAGGTAAGGATTACACGCTATTAAGTTCAACGAGACTACTTCTTCTGCGATCTAAGCTAGACTGGCTTTACATCCCATCACGATAAATAGACTGATATGTTATCCAATTTCATTGGTCAAAACGTCCCCTCACGCTTACGGCTCTAGTCCAGATAACATTCTACTTTTAAGAAATTGTCTATTAACAATATAAAACTTAAAGAATAAAACCCGTAGAATTTTATTGCTTTGATTTTGGGCCATGAAACCTTTTTTATGAAAAATTCATGTATTTTGTTCTTTATAGTATTAACAAATATTACTACCAGATAGATCTTTATTTTATGCACATTTTGGTGTAAGTATTATGTCTGACATTTGATTTACACAAAAGTTATTTAATTTAATCAGTTATTCACACCCGCACCCGCGCATTTGGCATATGCCTATGCACATGTTCCCACTACTTCACAACACTCATTATTTTTTATACACTCAAAAATCAACTTAATCTAACAATTTTGACATGAATCTTACTATTTGACAATGTTTCAACGTACAACCTTTACTTCAACCAATTCTCATTGTAACATGTTGTCATATGTCACAACTGAAATTATTATTTTATGTGCAAATCTCACATATTGCAACACACACACACACACACACACACACACACACACACACACACACACACACACACACACACACACACACACACACACACACACACACACACACACACACACACAATTTATACGTTATAATTTTCATTTTTGCAGGGGGTGGAAAGGAGTTAAAGGAGTAAAAGGAAGGAAAGGAGTAAAAGGAGTAAAAGGAGGTAAAAGAAGCTTTTGGAGATTTGGAAAAAGATCGAGGACGGGAAAAAGAAATATAAGTCTGTGGCATCCGGACGCAAGAGGCGGACGCGGGTAAATACAAAACTAAACTGTAAGTAGTACCGGTACTTAAGTTAAAAACTTATCACGCTAGAAATTTGTTTCCTTGATTCACCTTCTTATTAGTCTCGTCATTGTAGTTTGTTGTGAATGTGAACCTCTAACGGACCGACAGACATGTGATTAGCAGTACCCCATCCTAACACGTCACACTTTTTTATCGTTTTTTTCTTTTTTTGTTTTATGCTATTTTTTCATCATTATTAACATCTACTCTCTGAAACTATTATATCCTTATTATTATCTTTATTAAAATAATACTAATGATTATACAATATATATATATATATATATATATCCACATGCGTAATAATTTATGAATAGTTTCTAGCAAATTAATTTACTTTTGCAGTTGCGAACAAAGTGGTCAAGTGTTTACTGCAGTATGCTTTTTGTGTAAGAACTATCAACATTAGCATCGTCGTATAACAGGCGGTGAGAGATTGCTTATTGTTTGCAATACCTATGTTTCATGGGCGATTTTTTAGTTAATTTTCAGTTAACCGACATCATTGCAACCAATACTTCTACGTTTTACTTTTACATTCTACATTCAGTGGCGTAACTCTTTTTTCTAGCATCTCAGAATCCTTTTGCCTCCCCCTCCCCCCAATATTTTACTTAATTCATGCCACTGTCTCCTACGCACTAAATCCTCCTTATAGCTGTGGTAACCCCTAAAATTACAGAACATAAACAGAACACCTGTTCTTTATTGCATGGTGCATAATACTAAAGACAACCAATTAAAAATATAGTTTTTGTTTCAATTAATAGTTGGATTTCTTACCTAGTATCTTTTATGTCACTGATCGATATAAAAAAAAATACTAATACTCACCCACAAATAATCAGTTATAATTTTGTCATTTATTAAATATATGCATCTTGAAAAAAGTACAGACTTTATACAATTTAAATTCATGAAGACAGTAATGTTTATATTAAATTTAGTAACCACACTTTACTAACTAATCTCATACTTAAACAAACAAAATATCTATTTCACCTTTCAAACGTCTGTCATCTTCTTATAGCTTTATAATTTGCAATAATTTTATTATGGACTAGCATTGGCACTAATATGAAATACCTATTACTTCCAACATAAATACATTTTATTTTACAAAAATAGAATTTTTGTAGTTCAAAACTTAGTACAGACTAATAAAAAACGTACTATAAATATTTCTATAATTTACAAGACATAATAACAATGACTCAATGTCATGTCATTTCTATATTAAAAAAATAGTAGTATGGAATTCAAGTACAGTAACTTTAATTTAGTTTCGTGATCTTACTGCATTATGAGATGCAAAAGTGTTCATTATTTCATTAATATCAATTAATACAGCAATTTCATTTTCCACACATAGTAGGCCAACATCGATTCCACACAGCCTCTCTTAAGACATCGTGCTACGCAGATAATGCCAAACCAGTTTCTGCTTGGAGAATGTTTGCCACAGTCACCGGTAATGTTAAGAACAACAAATAAGCAGTGCAGACATCTGGAATGCTGGAAGCCACTGAGAAGTTTTCAACACACAAAATATCAGCCATCTGTTTTATGGACATCTTTTTCTTGTTGTCTTATGTTAAGGGGTTCTGAAACTTAACATTTCAGTGGTAAAATTTGGAGCCAGGTCGTCATTACATTTTACATAGGTTTTAATTCCTGTTTGGTTTAACTGTACGTGTCAAGAGTGATGACTATAAAAATATTGTTTTTGATGTTAAATACGTACGGGGAAATTTTGTTTTATTTAAGTTCAATGGTTAATACATATACTTACAAAATTAAGGGAAATTTTTGCTCCCCCCCCTAGACCGAAGTTACGACACTGTCTATATGTAAACCAAACGCGTAACACAAGTCCGGTCGTTATAGTTGGTTCGTCCTTACAATCGACGCCAAACGATCTACATTGTGTAGTTAAATTTGTTCGTATTATTGTTGATAACATGAATTATTCATGGATTTGTCTGTGTTGTAGAAATAGAGTACTGATGTTCCTATTTAAATCTTCGTGTAAATATTTTAAGCGTATTTATTTTTGTTGAATTTTAAGTGCAAGAGACTCGCGAATTACAATGAAAAAACTAAATATGTACATCTGCATTTCACTCTCTGCACAAAGCTTTTCCATTATAAGAGTTCTTCGTTATATTCTTTGGTCGTTAGATCTACTGCAAGTTCATTTATTTTATTTATATTTTTAACAGGAGTGGATTTCATTATTGTTACGGCTTTTTTCACTGCCTTTGGTCTTTTGTACCGCTCTTCGTCTTCTGCCGAATCACGAAGGCGACTGGGAGTAAAGAGTGGCTTCAGTCGTTTAGCCTTCCCAACCACTTCTTTCCTTCCTCAGTTTATTGTTATTTCATTCAATCTCCATGCTCTCATAGCTTTGAAATTTGCAAATATTTGGTTCCCCATTTTTGTTCTCCGCGTTCTTTGAGTCATCTTCACTGCATCTTTCATGTTACCGTCTCCTTGAAATTAAATGGATTATCTTGTCACTTTAAATGATAGTCTTTGCGCTTTGATGCACCTCAAAGCTTCTTCTTCGTTTGTCTATGTTTTAATGTTCTATTTTTTTAGAGTCAGTCAGTTTATACCGAATGACAAATGATTATTTATACGTGTTCCGTTGTGAGTTACTTCTGCACACATATTTATTAGTATACTTGGCACATAAAAAAATGTTTGGATACGCACCTACTTATAACAAGTGTACATAAAATCTTTGCAGGTATATTTATAATACGCGTAATAATACTGTTTTTACTTTCATGTTCCGTATGGTGATCGCGAAAGAAATCGTGTTCGAGATAAGGGCTGATTCTGATTGTACTACCCTCAAAACATGAAAAGTCATTTTCCGAAATGTGTGTGTGTGTGTGTGTGTGTGTGAGAGAGAGAGAGAGAGAGAGAGAGAGAGAGAGCGTGTCTCTATGTAGAATTTTTTCTATGGCGAACGATAACTTCCGCAAATTCAAACAGAATAAAGTAATTTTTTGCATATGTGCCCGAGTTGTGGACTCGTTTTACAATTAGTTTGTGTTGTAACACGAGTAAAGTAGTTAATTTTGTGAATAAGTGCCCCGAAAATAAAGTCATATTAATCCACTGTAAAATGATAAATGACATATCTATTAATGGAGAGGGTAGTTGAAGGGGGAGGGGTGATTTTTTGAAAATTACTTTGCTGCTATCAAGGTACAAGTATTTAATTTTGAAGTATAAGGTGCCTTAACAATTACATGTGATAAAACTATTACTCTATGGAAGTGTAAATATCATTAATGGTGGGGATCGTTTAAGGAAGAGCGATGGTTACCTGCGTAGTTCAGTTTTTGTAAGAATAAAGTACCTAATTTTTATAGATAAAGTGACTCGAATATAAAATAATATTAAACGACTACGCCATAAAAATATAAAAACATCTCTAAATAATGAAAATGGTTTGAGGGTGAAGGATATTTTTTAGAAATGTTTGAACCAAATTCAAATAAATGATTTTAAATATAAATCCTAGAACATGGAAGTCATGTACGGTTCTCCATACCGATGTTTCAGTTCAACACTTGTCTTTTTATTACTTTTAAAACCAAACGTTTTCACCATACTGCAATGGGGAATTCTTAAGGGCTCAACTGGTGTAGAGCATAAAGTCTTGATCTATCCCTATTTAAACAGTATGCCCCGACCACGATGTTACAACAAGACCATAACTACAACAAAGTATTCCCGTCCAGTCACCCAAAAAAGTTACAATAAATTATTATTTTAGAGATTAAAACATAATACAAAAAAGAAATATTTAATTACAACAACATTTTACCATATTATTCTTAACAAAAATATTACATTTCATTTGTTACGATGATCCTGTCACCTTATTTAAAACGGGTTTCGAAAAAATATTTATAAACTTGTGTTATTTTACAGTCGCTTTCGAGACTAAAGGACACGGGAACAAGATGAACTATGGGACCAACAAAGAATGATACGGCTATTCTGTGGCATGCTGACTTATAATCTATACTAAATCATACCGTACACTAAGTTATAATGTATACGGAATCTTGTTAAACATGCTTGTAATACGTTAATTACAGAATTAAATAAAACTTTGTTCTGCGCTTTATGGTTGTTACGTTATTTCTATACTAGCAATTATTCTGAAAAAACACAGTTTGAATATTCTCTATCCGTTACCATTCTATTTTTCTCATTTTTATTTCCCTTTTTAGTTTTCCCAACAAAACGAATTCCAAACTTCAGTTCCACAGACCTATCTATAGCATGAAGATGTTTTTACACCCACATAAGACATAGTACCTATCTATCTATCTATCTATCTATCTATCTATCTATCTATCTATCCATCTATCCACATACACACACACACACATATATTACAACGAAACAAATGAATGCATAGATAGGTAATAGTAATAAGAATATGCAACAGAGCCTATTATCTGAAGGTAGGACAATTTATTAAATTAAAAACAAATTTAAATCTTGTCTGTTAATTTATTTATAAACATACACAATTGTTTACGGAACTAATATGTCTTTAAACAAATTAAACAAACTAATATGTACAAATTACACGTTCATCTTGAACAATTTGTTTAATGCGATTCTTAAAATCATTATCAATCGATGGCGCAATATACTCATTACAAAATATAAGATTCGGACATTAGTCATAGTAAGTTAAATTAATAAACACGACGTTTCGACTTCTGAAGAATCAGGCGAACAATAAATTAATACAAAGATAAATCTATCAATAACAAATAGATATCGTCAATACTCCAAACATTAGTTATACAAATATAGTGCTAAGATAATAATAGGCTAATAACATTAATAATAATAATAATAACAATTATAATAATAATAAAACAGACCCACCGTTACATCAAAGAAGGATTCCTCCTGTGGTTGCAACGTAAACAGAGTTCCTGATTGGCTAAAATTAACAACAAGTGATAGATTTTCACAAAGCTTAGCTTCATATCATGTACGAGTACGGTAGAGTCTGGAGAAACTTGTAGAGATGTTATCTAAAAATTTTATGACTTCTAGCAGATAGTGTAACTATAGAAAAATAATTAAATTTAGTTAAAAAAATATAGTATGTCTTGAGCGTTTGACATATAAGAAATGTACCGCATAGAATAAGTTGTCGTTTATATCGAGTATTGGAATGCTTCGTATTTATTAATAATTTTTTAATGATTTTTTTAATTGCGGTAATAATTTAATATTGATTCTGATAACAAAACAAAATTAAAAAACTGTTTCTGTTTACCTTTCGTTCATAAATTTAAAATAATTTTCTCTTATATTTTAATTACATAAAGATTTATTTTTTACGAGTTCTTTTGCCTTTACGTTTATAAGTGCTTTTCAGTAAGTTTATAACAAATAATTTCACTTCTCTTAATGATGGATGATGCGATGTCAATGCTTTGGTCCTGGTAACCGGCTACAGTTGTTCCTTCTGGATAGACGTTTAGGATATTGTTGCGACTTCTTCCTGTTATCCGCCGTTCAGGGTCGTTCTCGGGTTGGGTACTTCTGCAATTTGTAGTGAATTAATTTATAATAGTGATTTATTCTGTGTATTAAAACTACACAACACTCCAGCAAACTTGAAGTGTTCTTATAAATGCATATGCGGAAAATCTTATACTATAGTATACCGTATTAGCACTCGATATTTAATTTTCTCGTGAACTTTCTGACTTGTGCTCGTACACTTTTGTAGGCCTATCATCTCAACTGGCAGCGGCAACGACCACGCGTTTTTTGGTAAATGTACTTCTCATAAACTGGCGTGGGAATATTAGTTAATAATCCTCATATAAAATTTAAAAAACTTTACAAGAATTTAAAAACTATTTTTTATCACTGTATTATTTGAAAACTGAATTAAATACAGTTGCTTCTACAAATCTACAAGAGTAAGGCTTGTAATGTTCACAAGATTGGTAGTAATCAATTGAAAGGAAAGTCTAAAATTATGAGAAATTGATTATTATTGTTAATACAGTTATCTCTGTAGTAGAGAAAACACACCATTTCAATGTTAAAGAGAGAGCAGTTGTTTAGTAATCTGAATGAAGAAGATACCAGCGAACAAAATCGTGGAACGTTTAACGCACGTTTTAAATTCAGAGTAGATGCTGGTGATGTCAGTCTTACAGAACGTCTTCATAAGAGATCCAAAAATTTACTTTCTATAAGTCCCTCATTGAAATTAAATAAGTTTTTGTGAAAAAGTAATGAAAATTCTTAGGTGATGTTGAAAAGTTTGAAAACTCTGTACTTCTCTACGTTATGTAACGAAACCAAAGAACATCTCTCTTCTCCAGTCAAGATAGTTTTCTACTTATGTGCTCTGAAATAAGTACTTTCATATTGTATTTAAACAGATATTTACATAAATGTACTTCTGACTTGAAATAAGGTGACAACTTAATAGCCAAGCTTCTAAATACTCTAAAGTATCGACGAGAAAATGTTGATGATTCATTTAATAGTATGTTTTAAAAACTTGGAGATATAGCAGCTGAAATCGATAATCAGCCAAAAATTTCAAAACGTGAGATAGACAAGCTCGCAGATTAAATATTAGCCAGGGATGAGACGCTAATTTCTATTATAAAGTGTACCTACAAACCCGTTTCATGACTACTGCGTTGCTGAGCTCGAATCTCATTTTGAAATCTAGTTTAAAAAATATTATAAATATATAACAGTCAAAATAATATTTTTATATAATTAAAATATAAATATATATGTATATATAATATAAATATAATTATATGCATACACATATGAAATTATATATTGTAACGGAAAATTTGACCTATTTATAATTTTAATAAATAAGCTATGCTGAAAATAGAAATAAGGGTGTGCCTGAGAAAGCAGAGAGGCAGTTAGAAAGGGAGGCGGCAATAAAGTGAAACAGAATTACTTGCTAAAAGCTTGATAATGCGTGTACTGTATGTTAAGGCACGATTTGGGACACTACTGTCATAAACTGTATTATGTTTCAGATAGTAAGGGTGTTTACCAAACGTTGTAAAACCTAAGTGCATATAACAATAGCTGGCGTGTGAAAGCGATCTTGTTGTGCGAGGCAGATAGCTATAGACGCTACTTTCTGTAAACACGTGTACACGGAAAAACGTTGGGCGAATAAGAAATAGCGTCATACGTTGCGCGGGAAGTTTTAGTTAAGCAGATTGGTTGAATTCGTATTTAGCGGTAGTTTGTACCTATAGGAGCGTTTGGTTGTAGTTCGTAAGTAAGGGAAGTTTGAGGCATGTATATATTGAGAACTTAGAGGAAATAAGGGCTGTCTTCTTAATATCGGCGGAATTATACGGAGAGACTCGTGTACGTTGTTTTGCGTCCAATAATATATTTTAATAATTAACAGAAAGAATCAGTGTTGTGCCGAAGCTATGAAAACCGCATCAGTCTAGCAAATTCAAATCCCGCGGCCAGTCATTAGTCGCGCCGTTTCCACTGCCTTGTGGCTTCTGCTAGTAGAGTGAGAGAGTTGTGTTGTGCTCGCGTGAGGTATATAGCTTCGGCGACGAAATCAAGTCTGACTGTGGCGACGCGATACAGTTGGTGGCCGTTCGCTGTCTAACAATTTCTAGCTTGTTTGGTTAAAATCTTCTTGGGTTGAATAATACGGCTACCGTGCCTCACACTCTTTTTCGCCTTTGCACAGAGCTTTTGGTGGGCTGGCGGCTGGGTACCTTTTCTCCTTTGGCTTCGCGGCGTTCTACTATGAGTAGATAACTTCGTAGTGTGTCTCAGGTGAGAGAGGTTAATTCCTACAAATTATAATAATAGGGGTTAGGTTTAAATGTGATAGATTTAATAAAGAATATGAAATAGGTTTTAATGTGTGTGTGTGTGTGTGTGTGTGTGTGTGTGTGTGTGTGTGTGTGTGTGTCCCACATGTTTTTTCTCGTATCTGTGAAACACGTGCTGACCTTGCACCAAACTAATTATACAATTGTAATTGTGAATTCAAAAGGGGGGCATTAAATTTGTATTCAGAGAATTGTCGAAACATTTAGGAAAGAAATTGAAAGTAAATTAAAAGCAAATGGGGATGTAATTGAAAGAGAATTTTGAAATTGTACTAATGCTAAGGGACATGCAAGCGTGAATTATCTGGTTCTATTGAGATTAATCACTGAGTTCAGGTGCGAGTGGAAGCGTGATAGTTGGGGTAATGATACAGGTGACTGCCTAATTATGAATGATAAACTGTTCTCAGGGTTCCCGACTCGTCGGAAGAACGTGGGGTTTCGATGATGTCATGACACCTGACATTATCGGCGGAGACATCAGCTCATCTTCTCCTTGCCCACGCCGTCGGCCGCATGGACTCTCCATAAAAATTACGAGGACCATCCTCTCACAACTCCAACTTCGCTCTTTCCTTCATTGACAGGGATTAGCCACACTGCAAGTCACCAGGGAATACCTCATGATTCGACATACCAGGTGAAAAACTTCCATTTTCTCTTTCATCACTTGCATCTACATCCCGGTTGCTACAAGTGAAAGCACAAACTCATAGACTGACTTTCTTAAGTATTTATATATTATGAATTCTGTTTTCATGTAATATCCGAGCATTCCTTTAGTTTCAATTTATATTGTTATACACATTATTTTGTTCTTTCAAACCAGTAGAAAAATGTTAAGGCTGTTCAAGAAGTCATTAACACACATGCCTAGTGATGTAAAGGCAATTAAGTTTGTACCTGACTGAAAATATAACTATTAACTGAACATTGTAGGCCTTTTTAGGCATGTCACCTTTATGAATTTTATATCTAATAATGCAATAGCTATGTTAAAAGTTGTATTCAGATTTATTAAAATAATGATGTGTCAGAGTCAGAAAAATTTAAAGGTAATTTAAATTGCAATTATTATCTGCTGCCTTAAGCATATGTATGTTGCCAATTTTGATCACAACAGATCTATGAGAATTGTTTTAAAATGGAGTCTTAGAATTATAATAATGTCTGGCAGTCTCTTGCAAGTTTTGTTTTTCTTTAGACAGAGTATAATGTCCTGTATGAACAGGTGTTAAATTTTGATAACTTTTATCCTACTTACTTTATTCTATGAATTCTGATTTAAATTGAAAGGCAACATTACAGTTTATTGTTCTAATTATTATGTAGAATTATGGAACCAGTTGTTGTGTTCTTTTATAACATCGATCATTCAAACAAGGGGTGTCAGAAATGGCTCTGGATGAACACTGCCTATAACATAATATCAGTCATTGAAACATATGTAAATGCTGTAAGAGTGAAAGACACTTAATAAATGATGACTTGTTGATGTTAAAAGAGAGTTTAATTCCAGATCCTGTCAGTCTGGGTCTAGCACACTTTTGCTTTCGTCTAGGTTATTTGCCTAGTCTTAAATTACATGTACCGTCTCTACACAAAGAGACTGTACAAATGGTACCGCAGAGCGTGGTTTATAAACTCCGATACTAGAAATGGTAGTATCAGACCGTGTTTTTTTTCTTTTTTGTAATACAAGACAAATTGTACAAATGTTAGCTAAGAGCGTGTTTTTCTATCTATGTGTGCTGCAGCTGTCAGGACTTGGAATATTATTTGACAATATACATTTAAACTTATTCGCGGTTGGAGAGGAGAGAGTGAGAGTCAACAGACATTCACTATATACATATAATCAGAATGAATGAATGAAATAAATGAATTAAATTATATAAATCAATTAATTTAAAAATTTTGTGTGGGTGCTTTGCTTAGACAGTGTTAATCTGTATGTTAGTATATTTTGGTGTATGTTTGTTTTGTTAGTATATAAGTGTTATTATTGCATTATGTTGTGTTGAAAATTGTGTATTATTGTTAAAGTTGGTGCAAGGTGGGTCGTTTAGGGTAATAATTGTCCTTTAACTTTTTTTTTTTGAAATTTCTATGATATTAAGAGGTGAGCTGGACATACTACATAACTTAGTGGAGATACATACACACTGTTGAATCTGATTTAAGTTACTCATGCGGGATATGAATACCGATTTGTTGAGCTCTTTCGTATGTTGAGTGATTTATTTTGAAAACTTTCGGCCAGCTCAGTTTCTGTCTGACCTTGTTGAGGTTGGTTTTAGCCTGCTCGATCTTGTTGGGAATGGACTTAGATGGTTGAAGTGAACTTTTTATAGAATGATTTCCTGCTCGGATTAGTTTAGAATGTGATGTTAATTTAAAGGAATTGTAGAGCTATGATACGAGAATTGCCCTGGGACACTTATAGTTATATTGAATTTTGTGCGGTATGGTCGGACCAGGTAACCGTGTTGGTCGTTGTGACTTATATGATTCTTGCTTTTGAGTTTTTTAATTATCGTTATGATGTCTTGAATGACCCTATGAGTTAGTTGTGTTTAGGGTTGTTGTTATACTTGTTCAAAGTTTATGGTATTTATTAGTGTGTTATATTGTGTTGGGTGTTTTAATTTTGGTATCTCTCTTGCTGTGTGTTGTTGCATTGTGGGAGCTTGCTCCGCCGTTTAATCTGCCCCCGTTCTTTCGCACCGTTAGGGAACCCTGAGGCACCTTGATTGTCAGCTCTTGTTGGATTCGGTCTCTTGTTGGATTCAGTCTCTTGTTGGTTGATACTATGGCAGAGCCGGGGCAGAGTAGGAGTCGGCGTGAAGGCCGCGATCTGGTGCCAGAATACTTCACGAAGGACGAACTCCAGTTCGAGATACGTTTGCGGGGTGGGGTTCGCCAGAAGGATGTGGCGTCCTTGCGGCGTCAACTGCGGGAACTGCTGGTGGGGGACGCTCCCACCCGGAGAGTCGAAATTGAGGATTTGGAGGAGGAGCTGGCCTCGTGTGCGGACAAGTGGACCGAGTTCTCCACCTTGATGGAGGACTCGGAATATATGGGGAGTTCCACCCGTGTTTGGCAGCGGGTGACCCAAAGGATGCACCACTTGTCCGCTCCCCTGAGTAATTTGCTGTTGCAGGATGATCTGGAGGAGGGTAGGCGGACGGCGTCGGCTCTCCAGTCAAAGATTGGTCTACCTGGGGAGGCTCCCGAAAGCCCTAGTAACCTTAAGGAGATGCCCACGCGCCAGACCGTGGCCACTGAGCGGGTGGGTCTCCTGGGGGAGGCTTGCAGCGCTCTGGTGGAGGAACGTCCGTCTATTTCGGTGGGCAGTCGCCCCCAGGGATTTCAGGGGGAGCATGTGGAAGTCCCTCGAGGGTTGAGTACAGCCCTTGCCAGTGTTAAGTACGAATCGTTGCCGAACACCATTTATGACCTCCTCCGTCGGCTTCCAGTGGTCGACGGTTTGGACTTTGACCAGCTTGTCAAATTCCTTAAAGGGTTTTCGGCATTTTTGATTTCCCTGGGGTGACCGGCGCTGCCCTGTTAAATATGATTTACCCGTATTGTCGGGCGCCCCTGCTGGATCGGGTGGTCTGGAATCTGGGCGCGGGCGGGGATATTGAGGCGTTCCACAAGGATGTTTTGGAACTGTTTATGCCCGGGAGGCTGCGTGACCTGATGCGGCAACGATTATTCTACAGAGTTCAGGGGCACGGGGGACAGTTGAACGGATTTATCAAATCAATCAAAAGTGCTGCCCGTGTGCTGCGGGTGGATGTGTCGGAGGCTGAGGTGGTGCGGGTTATCTTGGAGGGCCTCAATCCGCAGGAGAGGTCAAGGTTGGTGTTTTTGGAGCGACCGCGCAGCTTCGCTGATCTTAGCGGGGCTTGTGTCTTCGCCCGCACCATCCAGATGAACGATGAGGCTCGCTCCGGCCGTTCCGATTTCCCTGTCCCCTGTTCCTCATCTGGTCAGCAGCGGCCTACCCGGGAGCAACGTGGTGGCAACCCTTTGAAGGAGCAACGTGGCGGCTGCCCTTTCAAGGAGCAACGTGGTAGCGACTCTGAGAGGCGGGAATTCCGCTGCTATTCCTGTGGGAAGATGGGGCACTTGGCCCGGAATTGCCCTCTCAAACGATCGGAGGTCTCGCGGGAGAACCGTCCTTCAAAAAACGGCCTGCGTGGGGGGATTGAGGGGACGCCGGTCCCTCCCCACGTTTGGTAGCGGTGTCGCATCCCAGGTCCCGTTATGTGCAGTTGAGACGGGACACCCATCCGGGGAGTCCGATCCCAAGCCGATTCGTCCGGGTCTCTCCGTGTGTCCATTTTTGGAGCTGGAGGTTGGGAAGGGCCGAGTTAGGGTCCTGGTGGACTCCGGATCGGCACGGTGTCTTATCTCCTACCGTGTTTACCAGCAGTTGGTCCGGGAGTCATTGATCCGGTCGAATACTCCTTCGTCGGTGGTATGTTGGACGGCCTCGAGGGAGGTTTTGCCGACCTCCAAATTGGTGGCTTTTAAATTTAAAATAAATTATTTCTCGTGGGTTTGGCAGTTTCTTGTGCCCCCAAATCTGAGCGTAGACTGTATTGTGGGTGCGGATTTTATCGTGAAAAGTGGCCTGGTTCTCGATATCCAGGGGCACGTATGCTTCTTTAAGTTCAACCGTGCCGTACGCATCCCCTTTCTGGGATATCGGGATGAGGCGGGGTAATGAAGTCTTGAAGAACTTCAACCCCCGGCGTACATTAATAATTTAAGCCCATCTCTACAGACCACTTTCCGTAAATTGTGTGATGAGTTCCCCGAGGTGCTGACCGCCAACCTCGGACTCACTCACAATTTGGAGTATCGTATCCGTCTGTGCGACTCCGCGGTTGTCCGTTCGCACCCATATAAATTCGCTCCGCCTAAAATGACTATCTTGCGGGAGAAGGTGCAAGAATTGTTGGACCAGGGGGTTATTGAACCTTCCACGTCGGCCTATGCCAGTCCAGCATTCCTGGTGCCTAAACCGGGAGGGAGGCATAGGCTGGTCATTGATTATCGAAAATTGAATCAAAATATTGAAGTTGAGTCGGTGCCCCTCCCGGACCTGCATTCGGCCTTTGACTGGTTTTCGCAGGCCCGATATTTCACCATTTTCGACTTGAATTCAGCATACCACCAGATACCCTTACACAAGGATTCTCGGCCGTTCACTGCCTTTTGCGTGCCGTGGAACTTGTACCAATACAAGAGAGTCCCCATGGGACTGGCGGTTGGTGCGCAGACGTTAACCCGTCTATTAGACTCAGTGTTCCACGACATTAAATTCCAGTATGTGTTTAATTATCTGGACGATCTACTCATTTACAGCTCCTCTCTTGAAGAACACATGAGCCATCTCCGTGAGGTGTTGTGTCGCTTGAGGCGCGCGGGGCTTACGGTGAATCCCGACAAGGTGAAATTTGCCCAGGAGGAAATTTCTTTCCTCGGCCACCTTGTCTCTCATAAAGGGATCACGGTTGATCCAGAGAGGACGCAGGCAATCCGAGATTTTCCTCCTCCTCGGGATGCTAAAGGGGTGGCCCGCTTCGTGGGCATGGTGAATTTTTACCGGCGGTTCATCCCGGGGGCTGCTGAGATTGGGGCTCCCCTAAATTCCTTAAGGAAAAAAGGGGCCAAATTCGTGTGGGGAGACGTGCAGCAACGTGCCTTCGAGTCCCTAAAGGAGTCCATTTTGTCGCCGCCCGTGCTTCGGTTGCCCGATTTCACGAAGCCTTTCATTGTGCAATCCGACGCCAGCTCTGTGGCGATCGGGGCCGTGCTCTCTCAGGAGGTGGATGGTGCTCGGCAGCCAGTTGCATTTGTATCCAGGACCCTTACCAACCCTGAAAAGAAATCCTCGGTATACGAGTTAGAGTGTTTGGCGGTAGTCTTCGCCCTTGACAAGTTTAGGAGGTATTTGGAACACGCTGAGTTCCTATTAGAGACGGACAATCAGGCTCTCTCGTGGCTTCTGGCGCACCCCCGTCAACTGGGTAAACTTGGCCGCTGGGTGGTCAAGATCTCTTCTTTTAAGTTTCGGGCACAACATATAAGGGGGGCCCAAAATGTTGTTGCCGACGCTCTGTCCCGTATGTATCACCTACCCAGTGAGGAGCCAATAAATGAACCCTGCGCCGTACTCCTGGAGTTCCCCCTCGCCTTTACGGAAGTTATCCCTCATCAGCTTGATGATGAGGTGTTGGGTCCTATCATCGATAAAATCAAATCAGGCGAGATGAAGGCTCCATATCATCTGTCCAAGGGCGTCCTCTGCTGCCGGGAACGTAGAGGACGAGTCCCTAAGATAGTGCTGCCGAGCAAGTTGGTGCCCATGGTCTTCCAATATTATCATGATTCCCCGGTTGGAGGCCATTTGGGTGTTTCAAAGACCATTGCCGCGATCAGGAAAAACTTCATCTGGAAAGGCATGGACCGGGACATCGCCACCCGGGTGAAGTGTTGTCATCTGTGCAGTCTGAGCAAGCCCGCTCAGAACACCAAGTTGGGGTTGCTGTCTTCTGGAGTGGCTGGCAGGCCGATGGAGAAGGTTTTCATCGACTACGTGGGTCCTTTCCCGCGTAGCAAGGCCGGGAATTCGTTCCTCCTTGTTTGTGTGGACGCCTTCTCCAAGTATGTCTGGCTACTTCCCTTGCGTCAGGCTAGTACTGCCAATACCATCGTAGCCCTTCAGACCAGTATTTTTCAGCATTTCGGGCTTCCCTCCATCATTGTCTCAGACAATGGCCCTCAATTCATCTCGAGGCAATTCCGGAACATGTATTTCAGGCACGGCATTCGGCATGTAACCACTTCCCCTTACCACCCGGAACCTTCCCACGCAGAGCGATTCAACCGCAATCTGAGATCCGCTCTTACCGCCTATCACGCGGAGCAGCAGAATACGTGGGACCAGAATCTCCAGTGGTTACAGATGGCGTTCAATTCGTCCCTTCATGAAAGCCATCGTGCCGTGCCTTTTGAGGTCATGTTTGGTTTTTCCCCCGCTTATCCACTTAATAATTTGTGGAAACTGGAGGATCTTCTCCCAGATTCGCCGAACGAGGGGGTCGTTCACAGGTGGAAAGATGTGAGGACAGCCCTGCTCCGATCGCACGAGAGCGTGCGGCGTTGCTATAACGCTGGAAGAGTCCCCAACCCTTTTAAGGTGGACCAGTTGGTTTATTGCAGGAGCCAACCGCTCAGCTCTAGGGTGGAGAGGCGCGCGGCCAAGCTCTGCTATAGATGGTTGGGACCCTTCCGGATTTCTGAGTTTGTCTGGCCCGTCACTGCCAGCCTGGTGGATCCGGAGGATGGGATGAAGGTGAGGGTGGCCCATGTGTCCCATCTGAAGGCGTGTGCGCGAATGGAGCTTCGGTGAGAGGTGAATTGGTTTTGTTTACCCCAGTTAGGAGTAGTTAGGTTCCTCGGCTGGTTTTCGGGGGGCTTCGCTGGAGGGATGGTGTTTTATGGTTTTACCTTTTAGCCTATTATTGTTTTATTGTTTTATCGGGATTTTAGCTCCTCTCCTCCTTTCTTCTTTCCTTTCTCTAGGCCGCGGCCGCTCACACTGCCTGTATCTTCTACACTCACATACACCCAACTACACACACACCCACCTTATCCTTCCTTCTGGTGTCCTTTCGTTTTCAACTTCCGCCTGGTTTTATCTTTTTATGGGTTTTTAGTCAGTCCCCGCTTTTCCTCCAGTGGTGGCAGTCCCAGTGTCGTCCAACCCGTTGGACTCCTTTTGTTGTGGGGGTGTGCCGAAGCTATGAAAACCGCATCAGTCAAGCAAATTCAGATCCCGCGGCCAGTCATTTGTCGCGCCGTTTCCACTGCCTTGTGGCTTCTGCTAGTAGAGTGAGAGAGTTGTGTTGTGCTCGCGTGAGGTATATAGCTTCGGCGACGAAATCAAGTCTGACTGTGGCGACGCGATACAGTTGGTGGCCGTCCGCTGTCTAACAATTTCTAGCTTGTTTGGTTAAAATCTTCTTGGGTTGAATAATACGGCTACCGTACCTCACACTCTTTTTCGCCTTTGCACAGAGCTTTTGGTGGGCTGGCGGCTGGGTACCTTTTCTCCTTTGGCTTCGCGGCGTTCTACTATGAGTAGATAACTTCGTAGTGTGTCTCAGGTGAGAGAGGTTAATTCCTACAAATTATAATAATAGGGGTTAGGTTTAAATGTGATAGATTTAATAAAGAATATGAAATAGGTTTTAATGTGTGTGTGTGTGTGTGTGTGTGTGTGTCCCACATGTTTTTTCTCGTATCTGTGAAACACGTGCTGACCTTGCACCAAACTAATTATACAATTGTAATTGTGAATTCAAAAGGGGGGCATTAAATTTGTATTCAGAGAATTGTCGAAACATTTAGGAAAGAAATTGAAAGTAAATTAAAAGCAAATGGGGATGTAATTGAAAGAGAATTTTGAAATTTTACTAATGCTAAGGGACATGCAAGCGTGAATTATCTGGTTCTATTGAGATTAATCACTGAGTTCAGGTGCGAGTGGAAGCGTGATAGTTGGGGTAATGATACAGGTGACTGCCTAATTATGAATGATAAACTGTTCTCAGGGTTCCCGACTCGTCGGAAGAACGTGGGGTTTCGATGATGTCATGACACCTGACATTATCGGCGGAGACATCAGCTCATCTTCTCCTTGCCCACGCCGTCGGCCGCATGGACTCTCCATAAAAATTACGAGGACCATCCTCTCACAACTCCAACTTCGCTCTTTCCTTCATTGACAGGGATTAGCCACACTGCAAGTCACCAGGGAATACCTCATGATTCGACATACCAGGTGAAAAACTTCCATTTTCTCTTTCATCACTTGCATCTACATCCCGGTTGCTACAAGTGAAAGCACAAACTCATAGACTGACTTTCTTAAGTATTTATATATTATGAATTCTGTTTTCATGTAATATCCGAGCATTCCTTTAGTTTCAATTTATATTGTTATACACATTATTTTGTTCTTTCAAACCAGTAGAAAAATGTTAAGGCTGTTCAAGAAGTCATTAACACACATGCCTAGTGATGTAAAGGCAATTAAGTTTGTACCTGACTGAAAATATAACTATTAACTGAACATTGTAGGCCTTTTTAGGCATGTCACCTTTATGAATTTTATATCTAATAATGCAATAGCTATGTTAAAAGTTGTATTCAGATTTATTAAAATAATGATGTGTCAGAGTCAGAAAAATTTAAAGGTAATTTAAATTGCAATTATTATCTGCTGCCTTAAGCATATGTATGTTGCCAATTTTGATCACAACAGATCTATGAGAATTGTTTTAAAATGGAGTCTTAGAATTATAATAATGTCTGGCAGTCTCTTGCAAGTTTTGTTTTTCTTTAGACAGAGTATAATGTCCTGTATGAACAGGTGTTAAATTTTGATAACTTTTATCCTACTTACTTTATTCTATGAATTCTGATTTAAATTGAAAGGCAACATTACAGTTTATTGTTCTAATTATTATGTAGAATTATGAAACCAGTTGTTGTGTTCTTTTATAACATCGATCATTCAAACAAGGGGTGTCAGAAATGGCTCTGGATGAACACTGCCTATAACATAATATCAGTCATTGAAACATATGTAAATGCTGTAAGAGTGAAAGACACTTAATAAATGATGACTTGTTGATGTTAAAAGAGAGTTCAATTCCAGATCCTGTCAGTCTGGGTCTAGCACACTTTTGCTTCCGTCTAGGTTATTTGCCTAGTCTTAAATTACATGTACCGTCTCTACACAAAGAGACTGTACAGTGTGTTTCTCAGAAATAATAATGTACGGGAACGCGATAATTATTAATATTGAAGTTATAAAGCAAGTTTCATAAATCATAATAAGTCAGAGAGTGTATAATCGAAGTCATAATAAACAATAATAAATAATAAATACATACGAAGTTCTGTTAATTCTTTATGTGGCGGTAATTCGCGGAAGGAGGCGTTGGAGTTCGAAAGAAAGTTGCGACGGTATAAATTAGTCGGGCCAAACGCGACGTGAAGTGAGTTAAATGCACTTAAGTTATATTTTGTCATCTTTGTGTCCAGTGTAATTATACAACATAGTTAGAGGTATAATCCATATGTTAGTGTAGTGGACTTGTGATAAAGTGAATTGTGCAAGTTTAACCAGAATCAACACGACGACGGCTGCTGACGAACCACCGATCTACAATAGCTTCAGGACCACGCACTTTGGAAGGATTTACGCAAGTAAAGAATAATGAACATTTAAATTCTATGTTTTTGATAAATAAATATATGTTGTATGCAACATAGTGACTCAATCTGTCATAAAGGACTCACTGCTAGTTAATCATATTAAATTTGTTCTATAAGTAATTCAATTCATATAAGAAATATTTAAATTTTGTAATGTATAAATACAAATTGTCATTAAAGTGATTATCATACTTTAATTTGTGTTTATTATTACTGGCGCCCTGAGGTAAATCAAGAGTCGGTACACTAGAATAAGTACCATAAACTATTATAGAAATTATTATATATCATATTTGATAAAGATAGTTTGTGATCTTATTTTTACATGCTCATAGGCCAACATAATTTTCAAATCAATAATTTTTAACTCTCTTACAAAGGCCTAGCAAGAAGTGTATTACATTCTGACGCCCAACGTGGGCCACGATTGAGTCACTATTAAATAAATTATAAATTAAGAACAAATAGAAATTAGGAAATAATATAAAACATAGTTTATGATTTTATGATTGCGCGAAGTAGGAGTAGGAGAAACAAGGACATACAAAACAACACTTATAACCTATACAGCAACATGAGCACAAACTGATCACATGAGCACATGATCACAAGTACCCAAAGCAACGCTATGGAATTCCAAATAAATAATCAACTAGGCGATCCAGACACACTCGCAGACATTTCAGAGGAGGATGAAGCGTCAGGGACGCGGGGACTAAACGGACAGAATGATAAAAACGCAGAAACACAACAAATTACACCAACAGTAGTAACAGAAATCCAAGAACGACCGATAAGTCAGACACCATTAGAGACAGACAAAAACACACACACATATATATACATATATATATATATATTTAATGCTACAACAATTACTAAAACAATCACAACAAATACAAGAAAAAGCAGAACAAACAGAAAAACTACTGGTACTTCAAGTAGAACAAACAACAAAGCAGCTCTCACAACAGATACAGAAACAAGCAGAAAAAACAGAACAACGGTTAGAACAACATGAGGTGAGATTAGAACAAGCACTACTACAAATGAACGAACAAATTAATAAACAACACGTAGAAATAAGAAACGAAGTCGCCGTGCAAATAGAACAAGAAAGAACAAACAATAAAAAATTATTCCAAACTACCAATTAGAGACGAACCACAAAATACAAGACAATACCGACAAAATTACTGAACTTAGTATAAATACTAAACAGCAATTCGTAGAGTTGGACGAACGATATAGTAATAACATTCAAGTTATAAACAAGAGATGTGAAAATAACACAGCCGCAATTCAAAAATTACGAGCCGAAAAGATGGAAGAAGTGAAGAAAGTGTCGGAAGAAACTGGCCTACAAATACGAAAAATACAAAGAGAGTTTAGTAATAAATTAGCATCAATTAATAACCAACCATACAACTATAACATTACTAATGAACAATTAAAAAATATCAAATACAATGGGACTGGAGACTTCCCGATTGAGTTTATGAAGGAGATGGAGGATGTATACATGGAATACTACCAAGATAATGGCAACGTCGCATGGATCGGAAGGCACCTAGAAGGAGAGGCCGCAGTGTGGTGGAGATTGATCAAGAATAGCTTAACCAACTTCGCAGAGTTCAAAGAAGCATTCACGTATAAATACTGGAGTGACATGATCCAAGAAAGGGTAAGAAACGAGCTCGAGTTTGGACGTTATCAGATGGAGAGTGGTATGAACATGATACAATATCTAGAACGAAAATTATTAGAGAACAGACAACTAATTCCACCGATACCTGATCAATACCTAATCAGAAAGATCGCTAAACATTATTCTCAAGGAGTACAGATTGCCATTATTACTCGTGGGGTTACGACTATTAATGAATTCGAACAAGTACTCTCAGAATTCATGGGTGTGAGGAGTGAAACAAGGACAATGACTAGAACACATTATGACAATCGACGGGAACTAAAGCCATGGATAAGAGATGAAGAGGAGAGTGGACGAAGAATGGAACAAGGACGGGCCCATGACAATGAAAACCGGTCGAATACACAACACTACAATAGACGACCAAATAAATTTAGAAATGAACCAGAGCAATGAGAAATGAGACCGTCGTAACAGTGGGTCAGATGTAGGATAGAACCGTTAACAGTGGACACTTTGTACAAGACTAGTGTAATTCGTAATTAATCTGTAAACATGGATACCAGTCATATGATGGAAGTTTTGCAAGCTCTGCTACGACAGGAGGCAGAAGTTGCAGGAAAACGTCAAGATAAGAAACGCAGACAAGAGGCGGAAGAGGCAAAAGGAAAACGCTGACGGGAAAGAGAAGAACCAGAGGAACGACAAAAAGTACTATTGCTCGAGTCAGAAGATCGACAGAAAGAACAACATACTACAGCAGTCTCCTACGTGGTGACTTGGGTGAATTACGTAGTGATCTGATTGGTCAAGAGGTAAGTTTGTCTACAGTAGAAAAATCTGTATCAAATATAGAACAAACAATGTCTACAAAAATATCTGTCGTAGAAGAAGCCATGTTAAATAAAATGTCGGAAGTGGAGGAGACTGTAACATCTATAAAAGACTCAATTGCAAAAAAAAAAAGATTGAGAGTGAAGTTGAGCACATTTCATGAAGATACAACCAAAACAAATTTCTGAACAGACTGTACCAATGATAAAGACAGAAAAGACAATAGAGAAAGTCACCTTTCCAGGGGTTGGGGTAGTTCATGTCAAGACTCCAACCTTGGACGGAAGCACACACTGAGCGACGTACCTTAGGCAGTTTGAAGCCGCCGCATGAACAAATAATGGGACAGATAAAGCGAAGGTAGTTTCACTACTACAGAAAATGCCACCTGACAGCCAGAACACCTATGCTGAATTGATAAAAGCTCTAGAATTACGGTATGGTGATAAATATTTGCGAGATGTGTACTGCACTCAGTTGAGAGCAAGGCGACAGCATTCCGGGGAGAGACTTCAAGAGTTTGAAGCAAGTATCGACAGACTAATTAGACCGGCCTATCCTGAAGCGCCAGAATATTTTTGAACGAGGTTTTCAATGCAGACATTTACTGATGGTGTCCAAGACAATGAACTACAGCAAGTGTTAGGAATGGCAAGAAACCAGAATAGTGCGGACGCCCTGGTACATACTTTGCACTTTGAAGCCGCAGAGTCAGCGTCTGGTTGAGTAAGTCATAAATTGAGCGCTAAAAGAACGCGACGGCACAGACGATGAGGAAGAAGAGCAATGAACAGAGGCCCAACGAGCGGCGTCACAGAGTAAAGTAAGAAAGGATGGAAGACCGAAGTGTTATTGATGTGGGAAACCTAAACATCTACAACGAGATTGTCGGGTTAGATTTCAGCACCAGGAAAACGAGCAATAGTCGGTACAACGGGGCGTGTGCTGACTAACTGGAGGAACGAAGCCCCTAGACAATACGTAACTTCTACACTTCAGAAAAGTAGTGCGAGCTTGGTGGTTACCGGATTCGTTCAAGAAAGGACAACCTCGATTACAGTTGACACAGGCGCAACAGTTTCCATTGTGCGCCCTAATGTGGTAAAAAATCTCAAGCCAATCTGGTGCTCTTGCAGCTTGCGAAAAGCTACTGGACGGTCTGTAAACCTGTTTGGAAAAGTGGAGATACACCTACGCCTCGATCGACTTGAGTTTGAACATCAAGTACTTGTTGCAGGCATTGTGGATGAAGCTATTCTTGGTGTGGACATTATTAACTCGTATGATTTCGTAGTCGACTTCAAAAACAATGTCTTGAGATTCGGAAAAAAAGAGGTAGTGCTCACCACAATAAATACATCAGAAAAATCGATGGACGTGATAAATTAAGTGGTCGTAACTGTCCCGCCACACTCCGAAAAGATCATCATGGTTTGAACTGAGGTAGATACTAGGGGCAACCAGTGGTCTATATTCGAAGGTAGTCAGCACACCGGGCATACTAATTGCCAGAAATTTAGTAAAACCTGACGGAACCGGAAATGTACCTATTAGTGTGGCGAATATTTTGGATGAAGCTATCACTTTACAAGCCAATATGCTCCTAGGTAAAATGACTCCTGTGTCCTGGGTAGCCAGAATGACGCAACGAAGATCCACTACTACGGACACTTCCGAATTACAGGAGGAACTTCAGGAATTGTTGAACAGATCTTCTAACGACCTCTCAAGTGGTGAGGTAAAAGAACTGAGACGGTTTTTACATGGATTTAAAGATTTTTTGCAGTTCGGAGCCAGTCACTGGGAAGAACCTCACTTGTACAAAATCGCATCAATACCGGGGATACAACAACGATCCGCCAACCTCCTCGAAGACCTCCATTAGCTAAGAGAAAATATCTCGGTTAGTACAGGACGTGTTGGCAGAAGGAATAATCGAGCCTTTGTCAAGTGCTTGGTCTTCTCCGGTAGTACTGGTTGCGAAGAAGGACGGTGGATTACGTTTGTGCGTAGACTACCGGGGGTTGAACGACGTGACAAAGAAAGATTGCTATCCACTACCTCGCATAACGATACAGTCGACACGCTGTCTAGGGCACAGCGGTTTTCTACATTGGACCTGAAGAGTGGATATTGGCAAGTGAATTTATGTCAAGAAGGCAAGGAAAAGACCGCTTTCTCGACACCAAGTGGCCTACTCCAATTTTACGTCATGCCGTTTGGGCTCTGTAATGCACCGGCAACAATTGGAAGACTGATAGATTTGGTCCCCCGAGGCCTGACATGAAAAACTTGCCTTGTTTATTTAGACGATGTCATAGTCATCGGGAAGACTTTCAAAGACCATTTAGAAAACCTTTTAAAAACCATTTTAAAACCCATTTTATGGGGTTCTAACTAGAACTCACGGTGCACAACTGAAGCTGAGCCCGAAGAAGTGTTCTCTATTCCAGTAGAAAGTACAGGATTTGGCCCATCTGGTCTCGGCAGCTGGTGTTAGCATGGATCCCACTAAAGTATATACCGTAAGAGATTGGCCACTTCCGAAAAGTAAACACGAAGTTCGGTGCTTCCTGGGGTTATGATCATATTACAGACGTTTTGTGAAAGGCTATTGCTAAACCACTACATGAGCTAAATAAACGAAACTTCCAGTGATCGAGAGAGTGTGATCAAGCATTTAGGACTTAAAAAATTGCATTATGTTCACAGCCAATTCTTGTTTTCTTAGCTCCCGGAGGGAGGTACATCGAAGTCACAGATGCAAGCAATACTGGTCTAGGAGCAGTTTTCACTCAAACGTAGAACGGAGAAGGACGAGTATTAGCGTATTACAGCAAGAGGTTTTCTAAATCAGAGAGAAATTAGTGTGTTACAAGGAGACATTTGCTAGCAATTTGAGCACTTTCATAAATGGGAGGGAGTTTTTACTACGCATCGACCATGCCGCGCTTGCATGGCTCTTGAGATTTAAAAATCGGGAAGGGCAGTTAGCAATGTGGCTCGAACGTCACCAACAGTACAACGTTAAGGTACAACATAGGCGGGGGCGCCTGCATGGTAATACAGATGACTTATCTCGAAGACCGTGCTGGGAAGAGTGCCAATATTGCCTCAGAAAGGAAGAAGAGGACGCAAGCGAATACGTTCAAGGCATCGCTGTAGACTTCCCGGGACGTGAGAGGTAAGCAAGCCTAATTTCATTATGTGTGTAACAGATTCACATTTACTACAATTTCCGTGACTCTTTATGGCTTACAAAAATACTGAATAAGAACAGCAGTTGTACATTTTGTAAATTAAAAACGAGGAATTCAATCGTATTGTCACCGTACGAAAAGGGTAAAACCTCAACAGGGTCCTGCAAGTACATCAAACAAACGACAACTTAGTTTATAGCAAAGTGAAGTGGCTAGTCAATAATTTTTTGAACAGTTATGATACATAATTCAAATATAATATGTAGAATGATGCTAACCTAACCTAACTTAACCTAACACATAAATAAAAATCAGTTGGTTTTTTATCAGAAAAATAAAAACCAACTGAATTCTGTGACATTATATTGTGTAGCAACATTATACATAAACACAGACACTTGTATAAACGTAAATATTAATAAGAACTTGGGAAATGTTTATGTTTACCTGTGAACAATTTGTACAGATGTGAGTTACTCCATTAAAAAGACACTGTTAATAAAATAATACAATTTTTCGTAGTCCAATAAAAATAATTGTATCTCTAAATAGTAAATTATAAAGGCCACCACATAGTAATAGTTTATATTTATGGAAAGCATAATTATATAATTTACGATTGTTTCTCTAACTTGCCATATGTGTTTTAATTGCCCCTGATTAAAACGTATTTGTTTTAATCAAATACGTTTAATGAAAATCAAGCATTAAAATTTCAACACAATCTACCTCTTAATGTAAATGCCAATAGATACTATTAAATTAACTAGTATGTTTCCCGCGATTAAAAATGTTAATGCTTTGTAAAAGTATATTTAAAAATTCTAGTTGTTTAATTATTGTAGTTTATAGAAGTTTCTTACGCCTTGAAAAGTAATTTGACAATCGCTTATACTGAACATCTCTGTGTAAACTCAGTATCTTTGTTTTTTGTAAACAAAGTGTCAGACTCACTGTCAAAATCAATGAAATTCTATTTTTTAAATCGTTTTTAGTAATAACAAAATGCTAATTTCTATCTGTACGAACACTCTTGCTTCAATAACGCAACATTATTAGAACTTTACAATATCGTACGAAAAAATTTAGCCTTAGACACATAAAGTGAAGTTTTGAAGGAAATCATATATGGTCATGTTTATTTAATTAATAAAGCGTTTCTTGCAATGTATCGTTATGTTCATACAATTTCAAAATCTGATTTTAAAAGGTAAATAAGCACTTAATAAACTTATGTGGGAGGAGAGTGACATAGATCCATTGGGGAAACAAAACACTACTGTCTAGCGAAAGGACATTTTGCACAATTAATGGCAAATATAAAAAGTAATACAAAAGAAGGTAACAAACAAGAAAATGATTGGATCAACTAAAAATTTGAGCTTATTAATAAAACTAGACAAACAGAAAGCACTGACTGTAGCTTGTGATGAAGGCTAAAGTAAAAAGAATAGGTCTAGCCAGCTAAACAACAATAATATTATACACAAAACGAAAAGGAAATGTCTAGCGTGCTTAAATTATGGTGTGGAATGAGAGAGAACTCCTGCAATATGAATAAAAGTTGTCATAAATTATGTGGAAATGCACCTACCTTTGAAAAGCAATTCACTAAAAAATCTAAGGTATAGAAAGATTGGGTCTAGCAAATGATAGAGCAAAGGATTGACTTTGTCAATAGCAAAAGATATAAAGTGTAACGTAGTAGTCGCCTAGAAAATTCAACTAAGGGTAGAATTAATTGATACTGGAGGCCTTTACTTGATTACAATCCATTATAATTTTAAAGAATTAAAGAAAACTAAAAACTTGTTTTCGTGATTTTCACTCGTCATTTATTTAAAAAATAATACACCACGACAGCTGTTTCGGCACACAGTGCCTTCTTCAGATGGTAAGAGCTGACTAGTTACGTACAATAAAATATCAGATAAAGCCAGTGCTATGAGAACGATAATCGACTTAAGTTCGAACAATAAACAATACACATTACATATACACAACTATATACAAATTAGAAAGGACACAACTATATACAAATTACAAATATAAGTATATTCAAATTTACTTATATCATTTTAAATTTAAAAGCGGAGAGCTATTTAAATCAGTTTGGTTGTTCAAAAGCAAACCTAAATCTTTACGCTTATTAATTTCGAGGGCTTCAAGTAAATCAAGTTTTTTACCTTTTTCCAAAACATGTAAAATTTTAAAGTTATCATTAAAATTATGATCTTTTTCCGACAAATGATTCGCATAATTCAAAGTTATCATTAAAATTATGATCTTTTTCCGACAAATGATTCTTTAAAGTTATCATTAAAATTATGATCTTTTTCCGACAAATGATTCCTATAAATTGTTCATGTTTTTGTACAGATATGTGGATGATGTGTTGGCAATCTTTCTTGGTACGCGTAGGCAATTACAGAATTTTCTTAATTTTATTAACGATTTACATAGAAACATAAGTTTTACAATAGAAATTGAAGTAAATGATAGTATTAACTTTTTAGATCTTTCAATTACAAAACAAAATAATAAACTCAATTTTAGCATTTTCCATAAACCTACGCATACGTCTGCACATCCATACTCACACAAGTTAGCAGCTTTTCATAGTTATATTCATAGACTTATTGGTATCCCACTTTTAGATTCAGATTTTCAAAAAGAACTTAACATTATAAAACAAATAGCAGTTAACAACGGCTATCAAACAAGTCTAATACATCAGTTGTTGAATAAAAAACTTTATTTACAAACATTAAGATTGGTGTATCCTATTCCAACACATAAGGAAAAGTTCCACACACTTAATTACATAGGTACTGTATCGGATAAAATTGGTAAATACTTTACTCAAAAACATGTAAATATAGCTTTTAGGACGAAATCTTCTCTTGGTAGATATATTAAGAATAATAAGAGTAAAGTAGAGAAACTCCAAAAGTCAGGAGTATATGAATTATCGTGTGGGGCTTGTGACAAAATTTATATTGGCCAGTCTGGAAGGTCGTTTTCAAAAAGAATGTATGATCACAATTATAGTTTGAGATATCAGGATGGTAAATCTAATTATGCGAATGATTTGTCGGAAAAAGATCATAATTTTAATGATAACTTTAAAATTTTACATGTTTTGGAAAAAGGTAAAAAACTTGATTTACTTGAAGTCCTCGAAATTAATAAGCGTAAAGATTTAGGTTTGCTTTTGAACAACCAAACTGATTTAAATAGCTCTCCGCTTTTAAATTTGAAATTATATAAGTAAATGTACGTTCCTTTCTAATTTGTATATAGCTGTGTATATGTAATGTGTATTGTGTATTGTTCGAACTTAAGTCGATTATCGTTCTCATAGCACTGACTTTATGTGATATTTTATTGTACGTAACTAGTCAGCTCTTACCATCTGAAGAAGGCACTGTGTACCGAAACAGCTGTCGTGGTGTATTATTTTTTAAATAAATGACGAGTGCAAATCACGAAAACAAGTTTTTAGTTTTCTTTAATTCTTTAAAAGGGTAGAATTGCGGTAATCATTAAGGAAAAATCTCCATCACAATGAAGAGAGAAATATTAGAAATAAAAATAAGTCTCCAGGCACATATAAGAATTCAAAGGAAGAACTGAGGGCTAATCTATGCAGCCCTGCTCTTATACATGCGTGCAATGATTACACGATTTTTTTGTAATACTAGGAGAAAATTTTGTAATGTGACTAAACTCATTGTGGATCAAGTACAAAAACAGCGAAAGGAAGGAAATTTCTAAGTGGAAGAGAAAAGTGCAAAATGTAAAGCTTTTCAACTGGAAAACCAACATATTGACCTACTGATTCAGGGTAAACTGAGACCTGATTGTTTTTTTAATAATAAAATTATTACTATTAATTACTTAAAACATACGGAAAAAGTTGAGCTTATTGCGTTCTATGAAACCCATAGTTTTAAAGCTCTTTTAGATTCTCCGTGCTGCACTGAAAAATATCTTCTTCTTATAAAACTTTATTTATTTTCCTAATTACTGGAACTGAGTTTTCAACAGAGTAAAAATCCGTCAAAATTTTCTATTGAATCGCAGCAAAAGTAAAGTTAGCAATCACGATTTCTTGTAAACTGGTGAATAATCCAACGATTAGACAATGTTTCACCAATTCCTCGCAGTCTGTATGAGAACTGCGCACTCTTCACGTTCTCTTCTAATTCTCTTTGCCACATTGTAACATGCTGCTCCCCACGTTTTTGTTCAGCTATCTGTCTGTTTTCTTCTTCGTGTACCCACCCTTCTCCGCTAAACATCTGAACTGCTCTTAGCGACACTGTCCTGTAGGTGGTTGCCACCATTAACGCTACTGACTCCTGAACCCTCAATATTTCCTACAGTGTTTCGCCTTCAACGCGCTGAACCCTAATGGCACACAGTAGAGTAGGCCTAATAGACCTGTTGAGTGGTCCAACCGAGTTCCTTCTGCTTTCTTTGTGGACGGCATCAGCTGAAACACCTTACCCACTTTTTCCTTTGCATTCCTACTAGTTTATTTTATGCGTTTTCCGAAGGTATCAACATCATCCAGGGTGAGATTTAAATAGAACACCACTTTGTTCGTCATTACTGAATTCTTTCCAATTAAATTAATTTCGTGCACTCGCCTTTTCTCCTTCCCACCTCCATCCATCCCTTTGCAAAATATCCGCCTCTATCTTCTTGTACAACTAGCTCCAACCCGTAGATAAGTTATCATCTGCGAATAATTTGTTCTGGCTATATCGGGAAATTTACTTCATCGAGTTTCTTCACGACTGTGTACCATAATGAACGAATTTTAACGTTCGGTGTTACAAGCGTGAACTGCTTCTGACCCTTGTCCTTCTAACTGCTTCTACTCTATGGATTATAAAATATCGCTTTGTGAAAACTGGCTTTTCAATATTCCTTCGCCTTGTCCTAGTTCCTCTATCAATGTATTTCTTATCAGTCCCTCACATAGCTAGCTTAGGCTACTTAATAACCATATTGGCTGTACCTTTCAGTAGTTATGTATCGTGTATATCAAATATTTAGGCTAATGTATAAATTGTTTATAAATTTTAAGTGCTATAAAGAAACATGTAAGTGTTGAATTTATATTTGAGAGGATTTCAACACTAGGATATTTACCAAAGTATCACTTTCTCAACAAAAGAGTATTGTTTTGTTACTCAAAGCAAGAGCTACGTTTTGGGAGTCTCCGAAGCGTGAGAAAGAAAAGTAACTTTGAAAAGATACATCTTATAAAATGTACTTTACAGAGAATCGTTTGTCTATATATATATATATATATATATATATATATCGGTTCATAACGTTATCCTACGTCTTCCGATCCCTAGTATTAGGCCCATATATTGTTTAAAGAACTGTTGTAATGTATGGCCTACATGCCGATTTGCTATCTATAGAGTTTCCTTTATTTGATATTAAGCTCAATCTGGCTATCACTCAGGATATTGGGAAGTCTTGCTTGTACCCTCCTTTGTTTTCTACTAGTGGGGGTATCCTATCGGCATCCGATGCCTTTCCACAATTTTTCTATAATTTCTATTGCTGCTTGAGGTTCGTCCTCCGAAAACAGGCTTATTTTCTTCTGGTGCTTATTTATCACTTTCTCATATGTCATTTTTAAACGAAAAGATACCTCCTTATTTCGTTCTTATTTTCTTGAGTTAACTCTACGGATGAGGGGTTGCACAGGTGCCGTGTTTTCTATATCACTTCCCTCCTGTATGATGTTTAATGTCCGCATTAGTTATTAGTTAGCTTATGCAGTTACTTTGTGATTCCTTTATATTCCTTATTAGCCTCATATCTCTGTTCGTCTCAGACACCTTCCTTCCCATCAATCTAGTTAGTTTCACTTCGTTCTCGTGACCTCTTTTACTTTCTATATTTTATTGTCACATTTTCTCTCTTTGTGCTGCTTACACGTGTCTCTTTCAATACGCTGATGCATCTTTCCTACCAATTACTTACCTCTGTTTTCTTATAGCAAATGTTAGACGGAAGTGTGAAAAGTACCGGTTTTTGTTCAAAACAGAAAACAATGTTGTCGAGAACTGTCAGGGTTTTGCCAATTAAACCCTGTCAATGTGACACCAGGGTGGAAGCTTCTATAAAGTGAACAACCCCTGGAAACTATATCGTCAGTGCACCTTTGCTACCTGACACTTACCTCTCATTCCTCAATTCTTAATTCCAGTTTTGTTTTCCAGCACAAATGATATTTTCCTGGTTTTCTCTCTACACTTACAACGTCTGTCGTCCATGATTTCAAAATATACTGGAAATAAATATTGATTTTTCTATTATCTATTATTTCTTATTTTACTTTGTTTCTAGCTATTTTATTTGTAGAGCAGACAGCATCTATAGGATATCTTTTACAAGTATAGGTCGATTTCTGAATTACCCGTACATACTATTAGATTCTGTAATGCTAGCCCTATCTAGAGTGTACAGTATTACACCCACATTGTGTGTACAGTACAACCTGTCGCATGTCCTAGCTGACCTTGTCGGGGCAGTTTTATAATTGGCTAATGTTAAACGGTTTGAATCATCGAGTGACCGCATTACTGTGAACAAACCTATTTGAATTAAACTGTAGTAACTAGTTGGTTACTACCCATCGGACAACTGGTTCTTTTTTTTGATAACCCATTGAATCCATTAGAATATAGTGACTCTAAGGTGCCTTTCGCCATTGCGGAAGTCGATGTACTATGGTACTATGGTATCTTTGTAGTCCTATCTGCCTCTCTCTTCTTTCTCACACTCCCATTCCCCCCCCACACACACACGCTAGTGAAATATCATACTGTTTGTTTTTCTAATAGATTCTAGGGTAAGTGCGCGCTAGCGTTATGCTTGCGTGTATGCCCACTGCTGCCTGCTGTGATCACCTAGACGCAGTGAACGTCCCTCCAGTTCTGTGTAGCAGTCATGACGACGAGGTGCTTTCATCATTTTTTAACTCTGTACAAGTTTCTGGCCTTTCGTCGTGTTGACCAATTACAACTTCTAAATGCCTGGATAACGCGCAGATTCGCCTAAATGTAACATATCATTTTAAGCATTACTTAATCTTTACTTTACTGCTTGAGATAAATTTAAATAACTAGTTTGAATAAGACTTCACTTATGTTTTTTTTTATCTGACGGTTATAATTATCACCATCATCATCTGCAAGGATTAAACCAAGGATGGTTTGTTGCGGTCTCAAACAGGCAAAGATTAGAGCTGGTCACTCCAGCGCTTCCTCGGATGTCCAACACCTCTCCGTCTCCTCGGCTAATAGTTCCGCATGTTTGGGGTTGCGGTAGTCATCCATTCGACAAAGATGCTCCCACCAATTCAGCCCATACTGGCCAATTCTGTCGAGTATACTCATAATATCCGTCCGGCTAGTCCTTATTTGAGGCAATTTAATAGTGAATATGTCCCCTGGATATTGTACTAGCATATCGCAGGGTAGACGTATAGTCGGGCTGCCACATTAAGGCTTAACGTCTAGCTAGATTTTGTCTCTAGGCGTTCTCCCATAAACTGGCTTAAACTGGCTGTCTTACCAGACTAAAGAGACAAGTTTTCCACCACATAAGAATCTTTAATGTGGTGGTTTCTCCTTGCCTCCCACATCCTACGTCGTTGAGTAATGGAAGGTCAACTGTCTTTAGGGTCAATTTCTCACTCCAAGCGCAAGAGGGTGTCCTAACCTCTAATTGACAATGATAAGTAGAGGAGGGACAGGTTATACCGACTGTCACTCGCTCTCCAGAGCCACGTTAGCCACCTATAGGGGTTTCCCATCCCCCACCACTTGGAGGTGTGGCTGGATATTTTCCTTCATCAAGGAATGCGACCATAAAGCATTAGTCATCGTCTCCAGTACTTTGGGGGCCCCTTATGTTATTATTGTGAAAAGGTGTAGCTCGTTATGATAGGCCTAATAGTCAATATACTCTATAATTATTGTACAGTATTGAATTCGTAATGATATTCGTGTTATTTCTAATGACGAAATTCATGTTGGTCCTACGTATTCCTGCTGTATACATATGCATATTTCTGCTGTAGATATACGAGGATAGGGTGAAGAGTCCTCGTAATTTTTTAAAATTAATTTGCATTTATTTCTGAACATAATCTGTATTTAGCTCTATTCACGTTTTCCAACGATGTTCTAAAGCGGTTATGGCAGACTGACAGCCGACATTTGTCGTGGCATTTACAGCATCGCTGACTTGCTTGTCGTCAGTAAATCTTTCTCCAGCTAGCCATTTTTTGAGATTAGAAAAGAGGTAGAAGTCACTAGCGGTTGAATCGGACGAATGTGGTGGGTGACGAAGCAATAAGGAGTTCAATTCTTTGGTCCTAGCCGTGGCGTGTGAGATGGGGCATTGTCTTGGTGAAACGGCGCTTTCTTTTTCGCTAAACGTAGCCGTTTTTTCTTTATTTCGTCGTTTGCAAGATTCAGTAGGTTTGCGTAGTACAAGCAATTAATTTTTTCCCTTTTTAAAGTAGACAATGGAGATTACTCAAGGTCGTTCCAAAAGACCGTCGTCATAACCAAGGAATTATCTTCCCTTCTTTGGAGTTGGTTGGCCTTTCGAGGTCCATTGTTTTGAATGTTTTTTGGTCTCAGGAGTATTGTAGTAGACCCAGGTGTCATCAACGGTTATGAGTCAACGCGAACGTTGGTTGCATTGTGCGTACAGGGTGCCAAACAATCGGCTGAAACATCCTTTCGACACCGTTTTCGGTCAAGTGTCACAAACGCGGCATCCGTCTAGCACATAGCTTTGTCATACACAGATGTTCGTGTAAGATATTGCGCATTCGTTCCGTTGATATGCTACAGTCACAGCTACCTCATTCACTTTCACTCTACGGCCTACCAAAGCGGTTTATGGATTTTTTCAATTTTTTCTGCCGTAGTCACTTCAATCTGACGGCCAACACGTGAGCCGTCAGTTGTGCTCGTTTCGCCCATTTAAAATTCAGCAACTCCGCGCTTAACCGTTGTATTAGATGGAGAAGATCCCTCCAAATTTAAATCCAGCTCTTTTTTTGTATCTTGGCTGCAGTTAAACCTTCCAAAAAATTAATCACAACACGAAATTACAGTCTCTCCAATGTGCCCGATACGCTTACAGCAGTGGACTGCGCCACTCACAATAAACTACTCATTGACTTTAAATCGTCGAATGTAAGCCTACAAAGTATGAAGTCATACAACAAGTTCAAAATAATGAGAATAGTAGCGCTATCTCTACGGAACAATAGTAAGCCCTACTCCCGGAACGTTTCACTCTACCCTCGTAATGGTTTATCAGATTTAGTATTAAAATATCAGTCTCCTTCAACATGATTAAAACTATTTCTACTCTGTATACAAATACATCTATAGGTGTATACGTCTATACATACATGCGCGTATATGCGCATGTACATATATTTTGTAACGTAACAGAGTTGAGGTCCCCCAACGTTACATAAAAATTGAATGAAACATGGTCAAGGACCATACCCTGAATTAAGGTTGCTCAGTAGTTAATGTATCTGAGAAGTACCTCAAGTCAAAAGAGGCAATGACTAATGTTAAATATAAAAAATCAGACCAATGAATAGTTAAATATAATAACATGCTTGTGTTTATACTGTAACATGTTGAGGTTTACAGAATATTTATGTTATATTTCGAGTATGGTAGAAATGAACTGATGTTGTTTAATAGTAATACTTCATCAAAGATTATGGTTGTATTTGTGTTAAATTTGTCTTTAGAAAATCAAGTATAGTTACCAGTATTAGGCATTATACTAAGTTTAAAGTATTGTCTAAAGTTGAATAATACTGTTGTTTTAATTAATGTTTGTAAACTTGGCCAGGAGGGCGATCAGTGTTTAATGTTTGACAAGTAGTTCTGACAATTATATTATAAATTAATGAAGGGTTCCAGAACCAGTTAATTAATGTAATAAAGTAACCACCAGTAAATTAAAATTAATGTAATTAACCATTTAATCAATAATTAATTGTACAGTAGGTCAGGTAAAAGGAAATTAAGTTAAAGAACCAAATAATGTTATAACGGTTGTAAGAAAATCTATAAGCCTAAATTCCATATTAGTGAAAGGAAATTAATACCTTTTTAAGAAATCCAGTCCAACGAAACTATGGTAAAACATTTACTGTTTAAGAAGGAAGGTTAGGGGAGAATTTTAGGTAATTTAATATTAATCCAAGCATGGAGTATTTTATTGGAAAAGAGTAGTAATATTCTCTAATGCCGGCTCAAGGATATCTAGAAAACGTGGTTGTTAAGGCAACTGAAATGGACATGAGTTGTTGATATGGATTCATTCGTTCTGACTGTTACAAGCTATTAGGTTGAGATGGGCAGATACATTTAACAAAAATTGAATAATAAATTTGGAAGAAAAAATGAATCAAAATTAAAAACCCTTTTTGAAAGATAATTATAACTTAATACTGATGAGTAATAAAATTAAATAACCTTCCAAATTGTCACTGAATACATTTAAAAAGAATTGAAAACCTCTCACCTCATTCACCAAATAATTCCGCTGGATTCGGTATTAAACCAATTCCTTCTATAAACAGAAGATCAGTTAAGAGAATTAAAGCCTGAACTAACGGAATTATTGAAAATACAAGAAGACCTAGCTTGGCAGAGTTAACCATCACTGGCAGCAGAAGAAGCTGGGATCCTATTTTCATTTCACCGGGACCGAGAATTATCAAGATCATAGAAGAAGATCAGAAGTACGAAGAATTCCTGAGAGCTTCCCAGTACCCGCCATAAACAATTTTATTAAACGCCAGAACACTTTTCCTGGACGAAGATGATTTAAGCTGAATCTTGACAACTGTTTACAGACTGTGCCGTACTGGGTTCGGCATCATAAGCTAAGTGTTTTTAAAACGAGCGGCTTTGACGTCACGCGCGGCCACGGCATCTCGTCGTCGTCCGGCTATGCACACTGTTGCTGTGTAACTATGATATTCTGTTGGCGCGCCCAGCTGTTTTTGTACAGTCCTGCATTAGAGAAGTTTTCTTGGGTAGACAGACACATTGATTCTGTCTCATTTCTATTCGAACCCTAAACCTGGTCATCTGCTCTCGAATGGCGGCACTCTTCATTTCAGGACTTCGTCGACTATATGGTTGGCTGAATAAAGTTCCGCTCCAGGTGCTCGAACAAGGGCGAGATGGGTGTCGGGTGTGACGACCAACTGCCCACCCTCCTGGCAGAGACGATCCTTTAGCCACGATCGCCGTCAGTCGAGATCTACCGTTCAGACACACTTCTAACGCTACGCTGCCCCAGGACTTCGCAGTACAACCGAGACACTACTGATCAGCCACAGTATTGCTTAAGTGCACCGGACGATCCAGGTGGGAACATTCTAATTATCTAATTCTATCTCAACGACATTGTGAATGCACGGAAGCTCCCAGAAGCTCACTCATGAAGTTTTAACCGTTCAACTTTTGCACAAAATCTCATGTTCAGTTCTGTGACTGCATGTGTGAACATTACACAATTAGACCTAATGAACTCTATTATATCTGCTTATAATGTGTAAGAAAATTACACACACACACACACACACACACACACACGCATATCCGCAGTCCGCTGTAAGTTCTTTTTAATCCAATTAAAGCCATTAGGGAGTTAGTTATTTTGTGCTTTCATGTCATACGGTCATGGCAGAGTTTTAATCACGTAATGGGGGGGCTGTCTGATGTGTTTTATTTGAGAAACTATTTTCCTGGTCACATATTCTTATTGCTTTTTATGATTAAAGTGAGGGTTGATTAGTATGTTGAGTCTCTGGTTTGGTTGGGGGACGGGCACTTACATTTTCTGGTGCTAATTACCAAGGCATATTAATGCTTCGTAGCTGTGATTTATCTGATTACCTTGTTAACTATATATATATATATATATATATATATATATATATATATATATAGTTGTGCATTCATTTACTCTAGTTGAAATGGGTTTTATGAGGGATTTTAGAACTGAAATGAGGGATGTTGTGTCATTTATGTTGTGTATGTGCTTGTGTGTGTAATCTTTATATATTTTGTTTGGGGGGGAATATGTTATAAATTAAAAGATCATAAATGTGCTTACCAAGTTACTAAAAGGCTAGCCTATTTGAAGTCTATACAACACTTATGGATTAGTGATTTGCTATTTTGTGAATGAGATTATTGCAACCATTAACTTAAACATGATGTGGAAGGATTTTTGCAATTTATGTTAATATTCAATTCACTCACATTTTATGCCATTAAGAATATTAATTGATATATATATATATATAATCCTGCAGTTAATTTTGCTCTTGTTCAATCTATAACTTGTCATCTCATGTAAGATTTGCAGGCTTAATAAAGTATACGCTTGTTGGTTAATAGACTTTTTCATTTGCAAGTCCTGTCATTCACCTGGGGGGACATGTCTGTAATTGTAATTGGGCCTTACACACTTTTGCTTCCTCTAGGTTCACCACCTAGTTCTAAATATTATGTCTCTCCCCTTTACAAAAAAAACTTAATAAAATAAAATAAAATAAAAATTCAAAAACAAAAAAAAACTTATAAAATAAAAGGGGGGTTTCAAATGGTAGATCAGAGCGTGGTTATGAATCTAGGTAGGTAGTAGGTATTATTTCTGCCTTATTTTTTTTTCTTTTGAACTTGGGAAGTTTTAGAATCTGGGGACTTGGATTTATTTTCTTAAATGAAACTTGGTGTGGCTACAGGCATGTCAGCTGGTATTGGGACTTGCAAATTATTTCAAATTAGTTTTAATTGGAATCCAAGTGTTGCAAGAAAAGTTAATGGTAGTGTAACGATTTAATAGAATGAATAATCAGAAAAATAACATATTTTATAAAATGAATAAGGGGTTGATGAAGTTTAAAATGATTTAATATGTGTTAGTGTTTAAGTAATTATTTTGTGATGTTGAGTGTAAGATAGATTTTGAAAAGGGGTTATAAGCAGGTGATTGATTGTTTTTTTTAAAATGAATGAGAGCTGATCGATTTCACTTGGGCATACCCTGGAGCTTAGACAGATTTTGAACGTGATGAGAGCCGTCAGTACTTGTTGATTTTGATTGCGATTTGTTTCATGGAATAGACGACGTGTTTTATAGCACCCCCGTTATATAGTATTTGTTTATTGAGGGCGTTGCGTTGCGGTATCGTGTATTCTGAATGCGGTTATGGTCCGACCAGATGTCATCAACTTGATAGTTTTATATTTTTGATTATATTGAATTTTTATGTGTACTTTGTGGATTGTATATAGTGAGTCAGTTTTGCTGTTTTGTGTCATGTTCTCTTCTGGGCATTTTGCATGGCTGTTTCTCTGCCATTATGACACCCATCTCGTCGCATCGCTAGAGTACTCTGGAGCGGCTCAAAGGAAGAAGAGTACTTGAGTTTTTTCCGGATTCTTTGTCATTATGTTTTGTAGGTTAAGTTTGTGTTAGGTGTTTCATTGGGATTTACGTTTTATTGTTGTGTTTGAGTATTGTGCAACTCTGGCGACGGTATGTTACCAGGAATTGCCCCACCCAATTTCAGGGATTCTCCAGAAACTTTCGGTGTTGGATGGAGTAGATGAGGACAGGTTGTTGGTCTTCTTGGACCTGGTCCTGCAGTTGGCAGATTTCCCGGGTGTGTCCGATGAGGAGATCTTGTCCCTTATATACCCGTATTGCCGGGGTTCATTGGCCGGTCTGGTCACCAACACTCTGCGTCGGGGCTGCAGTCTTGACACTTTCCATGGGGAAGTGTTGGATTTCTTCATACCCCATCGACGGCGTTTCCAGCTTAAGTTAGATTTATTCTATCGCCTACAGGCCAACGGAGAGGCATTGGGGGACTTCGTGCATGATATACGGAAAGCTGCCCGCATATTAAGGTTGGGGTTGCCCGAGACGGAAGTCATACAGGTAATACGAGAAGGTTAGAGAGTTGGAGAGTGCCCGTAGATTGTCGAGATCGTCAGTTTTCCCTGTTCTAAAAGTACGATGGAGAAGTTATGTGCTGTGTTTCCTTGTTCATAGTGGTTGTTTGTTGATCATTGTAGGGTCGGTCCATGCCGCATTCCTCGTTTGATTTCTCTGGCGTGTCAGTTTTGGATTAAGTGTGGTTTGTTTAGACGGTGGAAAAGTAACCCCCCCCGCTAGTTAAGCTGCTTTTGAAAAGTTAAGAAATAGGATTGATGTTCGCGTGCCCTCTGCGCGGTCTTTGCCTTGTGAATAGGGTCCGCCCACCCTAGTGTGGGGAGGTGGGCCAGTCATGTGTCAAGGATGGAGGATGCCTTGTTTGCTTCACATGGCTGGTCGGTCCACGAGGTGGACGGTTCTCGAAGGGTACTCGCATATCAAGGTTTGTAGCACCTTGTTAGCTTTCGGGCGTGAATATGTGAGTACCAGGAGAGTTAGGTGGTGGTCACCGGAGAGGGTGACGTGTTGGGGCGGTCCCGAGAGTTTGGCATGGAGGAGAGGACTCGCGTGGGGGATGGTCGCAGTGTGGTAGAGATTTTCAGTCCTGGGAAGGGAGGAATAGTGTTAATGGTCCTGGGTCTCAGTTACTAGATTTGGGAGGCCTTGGTGGTCGGTACTCAGAGCTGGTCAGTGTTTCTTCTCTTTCTCCTTTTCTGTTCCTTAAATCTGCATGCGGACCAGGGCCCGGCGAGCATGCAGGACTCACACTTACATCTTCTCTTTCAGACACACATTGACAGACTCACACCTCTTCCTTCTGCTTTTTCGTTTTCCTGTGTTACTGAACTCACCAAGAGCGATTTAGAATCTGAGATTTTTCCAGGATTCCCGCAGCCGTCGTGCTTGAGTTCTGGTTTCATTTGGGTCAACCATGTTGCCCTTTTGGGGTGAGGGTGTGCCGTACTGGGTTCGGCATCGTAAGCTAAGTGTTTTTAAAACGAGCGGCTTTGACGTCACGCGCGGCCACGGCATCTCGCCGTCGTCCGGCTATGCACACTGTTGTTGTGTAACTATGATATTCTGTTGGCGCGCCCATCTGTTTTTGTACAGTCCTGCATTAGAGAAGTTTTCTTGGGTAGACAGACACATTGATTCTGTCTCATTTCTATTCGAACCCTCAACCTGGTCATCTGCTCTCGACTGGCGGCACTCTTCAGTTCAGGACTTCGTCGACTATAGGGTTGGCTGAATAAAGTTCCGCTCCAGGTGCTCGAACAAGGGCGAGATGGGTGTCGGGTGTGACGACCAACTGCCCACCCTCCTGGCAGAGACGATCCTTTAGCCACGATCGCCGTCAGTCGAGATCTACCGTTCAGACACACTTCTAACGCTACGCTGCCCCAGGACTTCGCAGTACAACCGAGACACTACTTATCAGCCACAGTATTGCTTAAGTGCACCGGACGATCCAGGTGGGAACATTCTAATTATCTAATTCTATCTCAACGACATTGTGAATGCACGGAAGCTCCCAGAAGCTCACTCATGAAGTTTTAACCGTTCAACTTTTGCACAAAATCTCATGTTCAGTTCTGTGACTGCATGTGTGAACATTACACAATTAGACCTAATGAACTCTATTATATCTGCTTATAATGTGTAAGAAAATTACACACACACACACACACACACGCATATCCGCAGTCCGCTGTAAGTTCTTTTTAATCCAATTAAAGCCATTAGGGAGTTAGTTATTTTGTGCTTTCATGTCATACGGTCATGGCAGAGTTTTAATCACGTAATGGGGGGGCTGTCTGATGTGTTTTATTTGAGAAACTATTTTCCTGGTCACATATTCTTATTGCTTTTTATGATTAAAGTGAGGGTTGATTAGTATGTTGAGTCTCTGGTTTGGTTGGGGGACGGGCACTTACATTTTCTGGTGCTAATTACCAAGGCATATTAATGCTTCGTAGCTGTGATTTATCTGATTACCTTGTTAACTATATATATATATATATATATATATATATATATATATATATATATAGTTGTGCATTCATTTACTCTAGTTGAAATGGGTTTTATGAGGGATTTTAGAACTGAAATGAGGGATGTTGTGTCATTTATGTTGTGTATGTGCTTGTGTGTGTAATCTTTATATATTTTGTTTGGGGGGGAATATGTTATAAATTAAAAGATCATAAATGTGCTTACCAAGTTACTAAAAGGCTAGCCTATTTGAAGTCTATACAACACTTATGGATTAGTGATTTGCTATTTTGTGAATGAGATTATTGCAACCATTAACTTAAACATGATGTGGAAGGATTTTTGCAATTTATGTTAATATTCAATTCACTCACATTTTATGCCATTAAGAATATTAATTGATATATATATATATATAATCCTGCAGTTAATTTTGCTATTGTTCAATCTATAACTTGTCATCTCATGTAAGATTTGCAGGCTTAATAAAGTATACGCTTGTTGGTTAATAGACTTTTTCATTTGCAAGTCCTGTCATTCACCTGGGGGGACATGTCTGTAAATGTAATTGGGCCTTACACACTTTTGCTTCCTCTAGGTTCACCACCTAGTTCTAAATATTATGTCTCTCCCCTTTACAAAAAAAACTTAATAAAATAAAATAACATAAAAATTCAAAAACAAAAAAAAACTTATAAAATAAAAGGGGGGTTTCAAATGGTAGATCAGAGCGTGGTTATGAATCTAGGTAGGTAGTAGGTATTATTTCTGCCTTATTTTTTTTTCTTTTGAACTTGGGAAGTTTTAGAATCTGGGGACTTGCATTTATTTTCTTAAATGAAACTTGGTGTGGCTACAGGCATGTCAGCTGGTGTTGGGACTTGCAAATTATTTCAAATTAGTTTTAATTGGAATCCAAGTGTTGCAAGAAAAGTTAATGGTAGTGTAACGATTTAATAGAATGAATAATCAGAAAAATATCATATTTTATAAAATGAATAAGGGGTTGATGAAGTTTAAAATGATTTAATATGTGTTAGTGTTTAAGTAATTATTTTGTGATGTTGAGTGTAAGATAGATTTTGAAAAGGGGTTATAAGCAGGTGATTGATTGTTTTTTTTTAAATGAATGAGAGCTGATCGATTTCACTTGGGCATACCCTGGAGCTTAGACAGATTTTGAACGTGATGAGAGCCGTCAGTACTTGTTGATTTTGATTGCGATTTGTTTCATGGAATAGACGACGTGTTTTATAGCACCCCCGTTATATAGTATTTGTTTATTGAGGGCGTTGCGTTGCGGTATCGTGTATTCTGAATGCGGTTATGGTCCGACCAGATGTCATCAACTTGATAGTTATATATTTTTGATTATATTGAATTTTATGTGTACTTTGTGGATTGTATATAGTGAGTCAGTTTTGCTGTTTTGTGTCATGTTCTCTTCTGGGCATTTTGCATGGCTGTTTCTCTGCCTTTATGACACCCATCTCGTCGCATCGCTAGAGTACTCTGGAGCGGCTCAAAGGAAGAAGAGTACTTGAGTTTTTTCCGGATTCTTTGTCATTATGTTTCGTAGGTTAAGTTTGTGTTAGGTGTTTCATTGGGATTTACGTTTTATTGTTGTGTTTGAGTATTGTGCAACTCTGGCGACGGTATGTTACCAGGAATTGCCCCACCCCATTTCAGGGATTCTCCAGAAACTTTCGGTGTTGGATGGAGTAGATGAGGACAGGTTGTTGGTCTTCTTGGACCTGGTCCTGCAGTTGGCAGATTTCCCGGGTGTGTCCGATGAGGAGGTCTTGTCCCTTATATACCCGTATTGCCGGGGTTCATTGGCCGGTCTGGTCACCAACACTCTGCGTCGGGGCTGCAGTCTTGACACTTTCCATGGGGAAGTGTTGGATTTCTTCATACCCCATCGACGGCGTTTCCAGCTTAAGTTAGATTTATTCTATCGCCTACAGGCCAACGGAGAGGCATTGGGGGACTTCGTGCATGATATACGGAAAGCTGCCCGCATATTAAGGTTGGGGTTGCCCGAGACGGAAGTCATACAGGTAATACGAGAAGGTTAGAGAGTTGGAGAGTGCCCGTAGATTGTCGAGATCGTCAGTTTTCCCTGTTCTAAAAGTACGATGGAGAAGTTATGTGCTGTGTTTCCTTGTTCATAGTGGTTGTTTGTTGATCATTGTAGGGTCGGTCCATGCCGCATTCCTCGTTTGATTTCTCTGGCGTGTCAGTTTTGGATTAAGTGTGGTTTGTTTAGACGGTGGAAAAGTAACCCCCCCCTGCTAGTTCAGCTGCTTTTGAAAAGTTAAGAAATAGGATTGATGTTCGCGTGCCCTCTGCGCGGTCTTCTCTGCCTTGTGAATCGGGTCCGCCCACCCTAGTGTGGGGAGGTGGGCCAGTCATGTGTCAAGGATGGAGGATGCCTTGTTTGCTTCACATGGCTGGTCGGTCCACGAGGTGGACGGTTCTCGAAGGGTACTCGCATATCAAGGTTTGTAGCACCTTGTTAGCTTTCGGGCGTGAATATGTGAGTACCAGGAGAGTTAGGTGGTGGTCACCGGGGAGGGTGACGTGTTGGGGCGGTCCCGAGAGTTTGGCATGGAGGAGAGGACTCGCGTGGGGGATGGTCGCAGTGTGGTAGAGATTTTCAGTCCTGGGAAGGGAGGAATAGTGTTAATGGTCCTGGGTCTCAGTTACTAGATTTGGGAGGCCTTGGTGGTCGGTACTCAGAGCTGGTCAGTGTTTCTTCTCTTTCTCCTTTTCTGTTCCTTATATCTGCATGCGGACCAGGGCCCGGCGAGCATGCAGGACTCACACTTACATCTTCTCTTTCAGACACACATTGACAGACTCACACCTCTTCCTTCTGCTTTTTCGTTTTCCTGTGTTACTGAACTCACCAAGAGCGATTTAGAATCTGAGATTTTTCCAGGATTCCCGCAGCCGTCGTGCTTGAGTTCTGGTTTCATTTGGGTCAACCATGTTGCCCTTTTGGGGTGAGGGTGTGCCGTACTGGGTTCGGCATCGTAAGCTAAGTGTTTTTAAAACGAGCGGCTTTGACGTCACGCGCGGCCACGGCATCTCGCCGTCGTCCGGCTATGCACACTGTTGCTGTGTAACTATGATATTCTGTTGGCGCGCCCAGCTGTTTTTGTACAGTCCTGCATTAGAGAAGTTTTCTTGGGTAGACAGACACATTGATTCTGTCTCATTTCTATTCGAACCCTCAACCTGGTCATCTGCTCTCGACTGGCGGCACTCTTCAGTTCAGGACTTCGTCGACTATAGGGTTGGCTGAATAAAGTTCCGCTCCAGGTGCTCGAACAAGGGCGAGATGGGTGTCGGGTGTGACGACCAACTGTCCACCCTCCTGGCAGAGACGATCCTTTAGCCACGATCGCCGTCAGTCGAGATCTACCGTTCAGACACACTTCTAACGCTACGCTGCCCCAGGACTTCGCAGTACAACCGAGACACTACTGATCAGCCACAGTATTGCTTAAGTGCACCGGACGATCCAGGTGGGAACATTCTAATTATCTAATTCTATCTCAACGACATTGTGAATGCACGGAAGCTCCCAGAAGCTCACTCATGAAGTTTTAACCGTTAAACTTTTGCACAAACTCTCATGTTCAGTTCTGTGACTGCATGTGTGAACATTACACAATTAGACCTAATGAACTCTATTATATCTGCTTATAATGTGTAAGAAAATTATACACACACACACACGCATATCCGCAGTCCGCTGTAAGTTCTTTTTAATCCAATTAAAGCCATTAGGGAGTTAGTTATTTTGTGCTTTCATGTCATACGGTCATGGCAGAGTTTTAATCACGTAATGGGGGGGCTGTCTGATGTGTTTTATTTGAGAAACTATTTTCCTGGTCACATATTCTTATTGCTTTTTATGATTAAAGTGAGGGTTGATTAGTATGTTGAGTCTCTGGTTTGGTTGGGGGGCGGGCACTTACATTTTCTGGTGCTAATTACCAAGGCATATTAATGCTTAGTAGCTGTGATTTATCTGATTACCTTGTTAATTATATATATATATATATATATAGTTGTGCATTCATTTACTCTAGTTGAAATGGGTTTTATGAGGGATTTAAATACTGAAATGAGGGATGTTGTGTCATTTATGTTGTGTATGTGCTTGTGTGTGTAATCTTTATATATTTTGTTTGGGGGGGAATATGTTATAAATTAAAAGATCATAAATGTGCTTACCAAGTTACTAAAAGGCTAGCCTATTTGAAGTCTATACAACACTTATGGATTAGTGATTTGCTATTTTGTGAATGAGATTATTGCAACCATTAACTTAAACATGATGTGGCAGGATTTTTGCAATTTATGTTAATATTCAATTCACTCACATTTTATGCCATTAAGAATATTAATTGATATATATATATATATATATATAATCCTGCAGTTAATTTTGCTGTTGTTCAATCTATAACTTGTCATCTCATGTAAGATTTGCAGGCTTAATAAAGTATACGCTTGTTGGTTAATAGACTTTTTCATTTGCAAGTCCTGTCATTCACCTGGGGGGACATGTCTGTAATTGAAATTGGGCCTTACACACTTTTGCTTCCTCTAGGTTCACCACCTAGTTCTAAATATTATGTCTCTCCCCTTTACAAAAAAAACTTAATAAAATAAAATAAAATAAAAATTCAAAAACAAAAAAAAACTTATAAAATAAAAGGGGGGTTTCAAATGGTAGATCAGAGCGTGGTTATGAATCTAGGTAGGTAGTAGGTATTATTTCTGCCTTATTTTTTTTTCTTTTGAACTTGGGAAGTTTTAGAATCTGGGGACTTGCATTTATTTTCTTAAATGAAACTTGGTGTGGCTACAGGCATGTCAGCTGGTATTGGGACTTGCAAATTATTTCAAATTAGTTTTAATTGGAATCCAAGTGTTGCAAGAAAAGTTAATGGTAGTGTAACGATTTAATAGAATGAATAATCAGAAAAATAACATATTTTATAAAATGAATAAGGGGTTGATGAAGTTTAAAATGATTTAATATGTGTTAGTGTTTAAGTAATTATTTTGTGATGTTGAGTGTAAGATAGATTTTGAAAAGGGGTTATAAGCAGGTGATTGATTGTTTTTTTTTAAATGAATGAGAGCTGATCGATTTCACTTGGGCATACCCTGGAGCTTAGACAGATTTTGAACGTGATGAGAGCCGTCAGTACTTGTTGATTTTGATTGCGATTTGTTTCATGGAATAGACGACGTGTTTTATAGCACCCCCGTTATATAGTATTTGTTTATTGAGGGCGTTGCGTTGCGGTATCGTGTATTCTGAATGCGGTTATGGTCCGACCAGATGTCATCAACTTGATAGTTATATATTTTTGATTATATTGAATTTTATGTGTACTTTGTGGATTGTATATAGTGAGTCAGTTTTGCTGTTTTGTGTCATGTTCTCTTCTGGGCATTTTGCATGGCTGTTTCTCTGCCTTTATGACACCCATCTCGTCGCATCGCTAGAGTACTCTGGAGCGGCTCAAAGGAAGAAGAGTACTTGAGTTTTTTCCGGATTCTTTGTCATTATGTTTTGTAGGTTAAGTTTGTGTTAGGTGTTTCATTGGGATTTACGTTTTATTGTTGTGTTTGAGTATTGTGCAACTCTGGCGACGGTATGTTACCAGGAATTTCCCCACCCCATTTCACTTTCGGTGTTGGATGGAGTAGATGAGGACAGGTTGTTGGTCTTCTTGGACCTGGTCCTGCAGTTGGCAGATTTCCCGGGTGTGTCCGATGAGGAGGTCTTGTCCCTTATATACACGTATTGCCGGGGTTCATTGGCCGGGCTGGTCACCAACACTCTGCGTCGGGGCTGCAGTCTTGACACTTTCCATGGGGAAGTGTTGGATTTCTTCATACCCCATCGACGGCGTTTCCAGCTTAAGTTAGATTTATTCTATCGCCTACAGGCCAACGGAGAGGCATTGGGGGACTTCGTGCATGATATACGGAAAGCTGCCCGCATATTAAGGTTGGGGTTGCCCGAGACGGAAGTCATACAGGTAGTACGAGAAGGTTAGAGAGTTGGAGAGTGCCCGTAGATTGTCGAGATCGTCAGTTTTCCCTGTTCTAAAAGTACGATGGAGAAGTTATGTGCTGTGTTTCCTTGTTCATAGTGGTTGTTTGTTGATCATTGTAGGGTCGGTCCATGCCGCATTCCTCGTTTGATTTCTCTGGCGTGTCAGTTTTGGATTAAGTGTGGTTTGTTTAGACGGTGGAAAAGTAACCCCCCCTGCTAGTTAAGCTGCTTTTGAAAAGTTAAGAAATAGGATTGATGTTCGCGTGCCCTCTGCGCGGTATTCTCTGCCTTGTGAATCGGGTCCGCCCACCCTAGTGTGGGGAGGTGGGCCAGTCATGTGTCAAGGATGGAGGATGCCTTGTTTGCTTCACGTGGCTGGTCGGTCCACGAGGTGGACGGTTCTCGAAGGGTACTCGCATATCAAGGTTTGTAGCACCTTGTTAGCTTTCGGGCGTGAATATGTGAGTACCAGGAGAGTTAGGTGGTGGTCACCGGAGAGGGTGACGTGTTGGAACGGTCCCGAGAGTTTGGCATGGAGGAGAGGACTCGCGTGGGGGATGGTCGCAGTGTGGTAGAGATTTTCAGTCCTGGGAAGGGAGGAATAGTGTTAATGGTCCTGGGTCTCAGTTACTAGATTTGGGAGGCCTTGGTGGTCGGTACTCAGAGCTGGTCAGCGTTTCTTCTCTTTCTCCTTTTCTGTTCCTTATATCTGCATGCGGACCAGGGCCCGGCGAGCATGCAGGACTCACGCTTACATCTTCTGTTTCAGACACACATTGACAGACTCACACCTCTTCCTTCTGCTTTTTCGTTTTCCTGTGTTACTGAACTCACCAAGAGCGATTTAGAATCTGAGATTTTTCCAGGATTCCCGCAGCCGTCGTGCTTGAGTTCTGGTTTCATTTGGGTCAACCATGTTGCCCTTTTGGGGTGAGGGTGTGCCGTACTGGGTTCGGCATCGTAAGCTAAGTGTTTTTAAAACGAGCGGCTTTGACGTCACGCGCGGCCACGGCATCTCGCCGTCGTCCGGCTATGCACACTGTTGCTGTGTAACTATGATATTCTGTTGGCGCGCCCAGCTGTTTTTGTACAGTCCTGCATTAGAGAAGTTTTCTTGGGTAGACAGACACATTGATTCTGTCTCATTTCTATTCGAACCCTCAACCTGGTCATCTGCTCTCGACTGGCGGCACTCTTCAGTTCAGGACTTCGTCGACTATAGGGTTGGCTGAATAAAGTTCCGCTCCAGGTGCTCGAACAAGGGCGAGATGGGTGTCGGGTGTGACGACCAACTGTCCACCCTCCTGGCAGAGACGATCCTTTAGCCACGATCGCCGTCAGTCGAGATCTACCGTTCAGACACACTTCTAACGCTACGCTGCCCCAGGACTTCGCAGTACAACCGAGACACTACTGATCAGCCACAGTATTGCTTAAGTGCACCGGACGATCCAGGTGGGAACATTCTAATTATCTAATTCTATCTCAACGACATTGTGAATGCACGGAAGCTCCCAGAAGCTCACTCATGAAGTTTTAACCGTTAAACTTTTGCACAAAATCTCATGTTCAGTTCTGTGACTGCATGTGTGAACATTACACAATTAGACCTAATGAACTCTATTATATCTGCTTATAATGTGTAAGAAAATTACACACACACACACACACACGCATATCCGCAGTCCGCTGTAAGTTCTTTTTAATCCAATTAAAGCCATTAGGGAGTTAGTTATTTTGTGCTTTCATGTCATACGGTCATGGCAGAGTTTTAATCACGTAATGGGGGGGCTGTCTGATGTGTTTTATTTGAGAAACTATTTTCCTGGTCACATATTCTTATTGCTTTTTATGATTAAAGTGAGGGTTGATTAGTATGTTGAGTCTCTGGTTTGGTTGGGGGGCGGGCACTTACATTTTCTGGTGCTAATTACCAAGGCATATTAATGCTTCGTAGCTGTGATTTATCTGATTACCTTGTTAATTATATATATATATATATATATATATATATATATATATATATAGTTGTGCATTCATTTACTCTAGTTGAAATGGGTTTTATGAGGGATTTAAATACTGAAATGAGGGATGTTGTGTCATTTATGTTGTGTATGTGCTTGTGTGTGTAATCTTTATATATTTTGTTTGGGGGGGAATATGTTATAAATTAAAAGATCATAAATGTGCTTACCAAGTTACTAAAAGGCTAGCCTATTTGAAGTCTATACAACACTTATGGATTAGTGATTTGCTATTTTGTGAATGAGATTATTGCAACCATTAACTTAAACATGATGTGGCAGGATTTTTGCAATTTATGTTAATATTCAATTCACTCACATTTTATGCCATTAAGAATATTAATTGATATATATATATATAATCCTGCAGTTAATTTTACTCTTGTTCAATCTATAACTTGTCATCTCATGTAAGATTTGCAGGCTTAATAAAGTATACGCTTGTTGGTTAATAGACTTTTTCATTTGCAAGTCCTGTCATTCACCTGGGGGGACATGTCTGTAAATGTAATTGGGCCTTACACACTTTTGCTTCCTCTAGGTTCACCACCTAGTTCTAAATATTATGTCTCTCCCCTTTACAAAAAAAACTTAATAAAATAAAATAAAATAAAGTTAAAAAAAAAAAAATTATAAAATATAAGGGGGGTTTCAAATGGTAGATCAGAGCGTGGTTATGAATCTAGGTAGGTAGTAGGTATTATTTATGCCTTATTTTTTTTTCTTTTGAACTTGGGAAGTTTTAGAATCTGGGGACTTGCATTTATTTTCTTAAATGAAACTTGGTGTGGCTACAGGCATGTCAGCTGGTGTTGGGACTTGCAAATTATTTCAAATTAGTTTTAATTGGAATCCAAGTGTTGCAAGAAAAGTTAATGGTAGTGTAACGATTTAATAGAATGAATAATCAGAAAAATAACATATTTTATAAAATGAATAAGGGGTTGATGAAGTTTAAAATGATTTAATATGTGTTAGTGTTTAAGTAATTATTTTGTGATGTTGAGTGTAAGATAGATTTTGAAAAGGGGTTATAAGCAGGTGATTGATTGTTTTTTTTTAAATGAATGAGAGCTGATCGATTTCACTTGGGCATACCCTGGAGCTTAGACAGATTTTGAACGTGATGAGAGCCGTCAGTACTTGTTGATTTTGATTGCGATTTGTTTCATGGAATAGACGACGTGTTTTATAGCACCCCCGTTATATAGTATTTGTTTATTGAGGGCGTTGCGTTGCGGTATCGTGTATTCTGAATGCGGTTATGGTCCGACCAGATGTCATCAACTTGATAGTTATATATTTTTGATTATATTGAATTTTATGTGTACTTTGTGGATTGTATATAGTGAGTCAGTTTTGCTGTTTTGTGTCATGTTCTCTTCTGGGCATTTTGCATGGCTGTTTCTCTGCCTTTATGACACCCATCTCGTCGCATCGCTAGAGTACTCTGGAGCGGCTCAAAGGAAGAAGAGTACTTGAGTTTTTTCCGGATTCTTTGTCATTATGTTTTGTAGGTTAAGTTTGTGTTAGGTGTTTCATTGGGATTTACGTTTTATTGTTGTGTTTGAGTATTGTGCAACTCTGGCGACGGTATGTTACCAGGAATTGCCCCACCCCATTTCAGGGATTCTCCAGAAACTTTCGGTGTTGGATGGAGTAGATGAGGACAGGTTGTTGGTCTTCTTGGACCTGGTCCTGCAGTTGGCAGATTTCCCGGGTGTGTCCGATGAGGAGGTCTTGTCCCTTATATACCCGTATTGCCGGGGTTCATTGGCCGGTCTGGTCACCAACACTCTGCGTCGGGGCTGCAGTCTTGACACTTTCCATGGGGAAGTGTTGGATTTCTTCATACCCCATCGACGGCGTTTCCAGCTTAAGTTAGATTTATTCTATCGCCTACAGGCCAACGGAGAGGCATTGGGGGACTTCGTGCATGATATACGGAAAGCTGCCCGCATATTAAGGTTGGGGTTGCCCGAGACGGAAGTCATACAGGTAGTACGAGAAGGTTAGAGAGTTGGAGAGTGCCCGTAGATTGTCGAGATCGTCAGTTTTCCCTGTTCTAAAAGTACGATGGAGAAGTTATGTGCTGTGTTTCCTTGTTCATAGTGGTTGTTTGTTGATCATTGTAGGGTCGGTCCATGCCGCATTCCTCGTTTGATTTCTCTGGCGTGTCAGTTTTGGATTAAGTGTGGTTTGTTTAGACGATGGAAAAGTAACCCCCCCTGCTAGTTAAGCTGCTTTTGAAAAGTTAAGAAATAGGATTGATGTTCGCGTGCCCTCTGCGCGGTCTTCTCTGCCTTGTGAATCGGGTCCGCCCACCCTAGTGTGGGGAGGTGGGCCAGTCATGTGTCAAGGATGGAGGATGCCTTGTTTGCTTCACATGGCTGGTCGGTCCACGAGGTGGACGGTTCTCGAAGGGTACTCGCATATCAAGGTTTGTAGCACCTTGTTAGCTTTCGGGCGTGAATATGTGAGTACCAGGAGAGTTAGGTGGTGGTCACCGGAGAGGGTGACGTGTTGGGGCGGTCCCGAGAGTTTGGCATGGAGGAGAAGACTCGCGTGGGGGATGGTCGCAGTGTGGTAGAGATTTTCAGTCCTGGGAAGGGAGGAATAGTGTTAATGGTCCTGGGTCTCAGTTACTAGATTTGGGAGGCCTTGGTGGTCGGTACTCAGAGCTGGTCAGCGTTTCTTCTCTTTCTCCTTTTCTGTTCCTTATATCTGCATGCGGACCAGGGCCCGGCGAGCATGCAGGACTCACACTTACATCTTCTCTTTCAGACACACATTGACAGACTCACACCTCTTCCTTTTGCTTTTTCGTTTTCCTGTGTTACTGAACTCACCAAGAGCGATTTAGAATCTGAGATTTTTCCAGGATTCCCGCAGCCGTCGTGCTTGAGTTCTGGTTTCATTTGGGTCAACCATGTTGCCCTTTTGGGGTGAGGGTGTGCCGTACTGGGTTCGGCATCGTTAAGCTAAGTGTTTTTAAAACGAGCGGCTTTTACGTCACGCGCGGCCACGGCATCTCGCCGTCGTCCGGCTATGCACACTGTTGTTGTGTAACTATGATATTCTGTTGGCGCGCCCAGCTGTTTTTGTACAGTCCTGCATTAGAGAAGTTTTCTTGGGTAGACAGACACATTGATTCTGTCTCATTTCTATTCGAACCTTCAACCTGGTCATCTGCTCTCGACTGGCGGCACTCTTCAGTTCAGGACCTTCGTCGACTATAGGGTTGGCTGAAGTAAAGTTCCGCTCCAGGTGCTCGAACAAGGGCGAGATGGGTGTCGGGTGTGACGACCAACTGTCCACCCTCCTGGCAGAGACGATCCTTTAGCCACGATCGCCCGTCAGTCGAGATCTACCGTTCAGACACACTTTCTAACGCTACGCTGCCCCAGGACTTCGCAGTACAACCGAGACACTACTGATCAGCCACAGTATTGCTTAAGTGCACCGGACGATCCAGGTGGGAACATTCTAATTATCTAATTCTATCTCAACGACATTGTGAATGACACGGAAGCTCCCAGAAGCTCACGCATGAAGTTTTAACACGTTAAAACTTTTGCACAAACTCTCATGTTCAGTTCTGTGACTGCATGTGTGAACATTACACAATTAGACCTAATGAACTCTATTATATCTGCTTATAATGTGTAAGAAAATTATACACACACACACACGCATATCCGCAGTCCGCTGTAAGTTCTTTTTAATCCAATTAAAGCCATTAGGGAGTTAGTTATTTTGTGCTTTTCATGTCATACGGTCATGGCAGAGTTTTAATCACGTAATGGGGGGGCTGTCTGATGTGTTTTATTTGAGAAACTAATTTTCCTGGTCACATATTCTTATTGCTTTTTATGATTAAAGTGAGGGTTGATTAGTATGTTGCGTCTCTGGTTTGGTTGGGGGGCGGGCACTTACATTTTCTGGTGCTAATTACCAAGGCATATTAATGCTTCGTAGCTGTTGATTTATCTGATTACCTTGTTAGTTATATATATATAATATACTATATATATATATATATATATATAGTTGTGCATTTCATTTACTCTAGTTGAAATGGGTTTTATGAGGGATTTAAATACTGAAATGAGGGATGTTGTGTCATTTATGTTGTGTATGTGCTTGTGTGTGTAATCTTTATATATTTTGTTTGGGGGGGAATATGTTATAAATTAAAAGATCATAAAATGTGCTTACCAAGTTACTAAAAGGCTAGCCTATTTGAAGTCTATACAACACTTATGGATTAGTGATTTGCTATTTTGTGAATGAGATTATTGCAACCATTAACTTAAACATGATGTGTGCAGGATTTTTGCAATTTATGTTAATATTCAAATCACTCACATTTTTATGCCATTAAGAATATTAATTGATATATATATATATAATCCTGCAGTTAATTTTACTCTTGTTCAATCTATAACTTGTCATCTCATGTAAGATTTGCAGGCTTAATAAAGTATACGCTTGTTGGTTAATAGACTTTTTCATTTGCAAGTCCTGTCATTCACCTGGGGGGACATGTCTGTAATTGTAATTGGGGCCTTACACACTTTTGCTTCCTCTAGGTTCACCACCTAGTTTCTAAATATTATGTCTCTCCCCTTACAAAAAAAACTTAATAAAATAAAATAAAATAAAGTTCAAAAAGAAAAAAATTATAGAAATATAAGGGAGGGTTTCAAATGGTAGATCAGAGCGTTGGTTATGAATCTAGGTAGGTTAGTAAGGTATTATTTATGCCTTATTTTTTTTTTCTTTTGAACTTGGGAAGTTTTAGAATCTGGGGACTTGCATTTATTTTTCTTAAATGAAACTTGGTGTGGCTACAGGCATGTCAGCTGGTGTTGGGACTTGCAAATTATTTCAAATTAGTTTTAATTGGAATCCAAGCTGTTGCAAGAAAAGAGTTAATGGCTAGTGTAAACGATTTAATAGAATGAATAATCAGAAAAATAACATATTTTATAAAATGAATAAGGGGTTGATGAAGTTTAAATGATTTAATATGTGTTAGTGTTTAAGTAATTATTTTGTGATGTTGAGTGTAAGATAGATTTGAAAAGGGGTTATAAGCAGGTGATTGATTGTTTTTTTTTAAAATGAATGAGAGCTGATTCGATTTCACTTGGGCATACCCTGGAGCTTAGACAGATTTTGAACGTGTGATGAGAGCCGTCAGTACTTGTTGATTTGATTGCGATTTGTTTCATGGAATAGACGACGTGTTTTATAGCACCCCCGTTATATAGTATTTGTTTATTGAGGGCGTTGCGTTGCGGTATCGTGTATTCTGAATGCGGTTATGGTCCGACCAGATGTCATCAACTTGATAGTTATATATTTTTGATTATATTGAATTTTATGTGTACTTTGTGGATTGTATATAGTGAGTCAGTTTTGCTGTTTTGTGTCATGTTCTCTTCTGGGCATTTTGCATGGCTGTTTCTCTGCCTTTATGACACCCATCTCGTCGCATCGCTAGAGTACTCTGGAGCGGCTCAAAGGAAGAAGAGTACTTGCGTTTTTTCCGGATTCTTTGTCATTATGTTTTGTAGGTTAAGTTTGTGTTAGGTGTTTCATTGGGATTTACGTTTTATTGTTGTGTTTGAGTATTGTGCAACTCTGGCGACGGTATGTTACCAGGAATTGCCCCACCCCATTTCAGGGATTCTCCAGAAACTTTCGGTGTTGGATGGAGTAGATGAGGACAGGTTGTTGGTCTTCTTGGACCTGGTCCTGCAGTTGGCAGATTTCCCGGGTGTGTCCGATGAGGAGGTCTTGTCCCTTATATACCCGTATTGCCGGGGTTCATTGGCCGGTCTGGTCACCAACACTCTGCGTCGGGGCTGCAGTCTTGACACTTTCCATGGGGAAGTGTTGGATTTCTTCATACCCCATCGACGGCGTTTCCAGCTTAAGTTAGATTTATTCTATCGCCTACAGGCCAACGGAGAGGCATTGGGGGACTTCGTGCATGATATACGGAAAGCTGCCCGCATATTAAGGTTGGGGTTGCCCGAGACGGAAGTCATACAGGTAGTACGAGAAGGTTAGAGAGTTGGAGAGTGCCCGTAGATTGTCGAGATCGTCAGTTTTCCCTGTTCTAAAAGTACGATGGAGAAGTTATGTGCTGTGTTTCCTTGTTCATAGTGGTTGTTTGTTGATCATTGTAGGGTCGGTCCATGCCGCATTCCTCGTTTGATTTCTCTGGCGTGTCAGTTTTGGATTAAGTGTGGTTTGTTTAGACGATGGAAAAGTAACCCCCCCTGCTAGTTAAGCTGCTTTTGAAAAGTTAAGAAATAGGATTGATGTTCGCGTGCCCTCTGCGCGGTCTTCTCTGCCTTGTGAATCGGGTCCGCCCACCCTAGTGTGGGGAGGTGGGCCAGTCATGTGTCAAGGATGGAGGATGCCTTGTTTGCTTCACATGGCTGGTCGGTCCACGAGGTGGACGGTTCTCGAAGGGTACTCGCATATCAAGGTTTGTAGCACCTTGTTAGCTTTCGGGCGTGAATATGTGAGTACCAGGAGAGTTAGGTGGTGGTCACCGGAGAGGGTGACGTGTTGGGGCGGTCCCGAGAGTTTGGCATGGAGGAGAAGACTCGCGTGGGGGATGGTCGCAGTGTGGTAGAGATTTTCAGTCCTGGGAAGGGAGGAATAGTGTTAATGGTCCTGGGTCTCAGTTACTAGATTTGGGAGGCCTTGGTGGTCGGTACTCAGAGCTGGTCAGCGTTTCTTCTCTTTCTCCTTTTCTGTTCCTTATATCTGCATGCGGACCAGGGCCCGGCGAGCATGCAGGACTCACACTTACATCTTCTCTTTCAGACACACATTGACAGACTCACACCTCTTCCTTTTGCTTTTTCGTTTTCCTGTGTTACTGAACTCACCAAGAGCGATTTAGAATCTGAGATTTTTCCAGGATTCCCGCAGCCGTCGTGCTCGAGTTCTGGTTTCATTTGGGTCAACCATGTTGCCCTTTTGGGGTGAGTGGTGTGCCGTACTGGGTTCGGCATCGTAAGCTAAGTGTTTTTAAAACGAGCGGCTTTTACGTCACGCGCGGCCACGGCATCTCGCCGTCGTCCGGCTATGCACACTGTTGTTGTGTAACTATGATATTCTGTTGGCGCGCCCAGCTGTTTTTGTACAGTCCTGCATTAGAGAAGTTTTCTTGGGTAGACAGACACATTGATTCTGTCTCATTTCTATTCGAACCCTCAACCTGGTCATCTGCTCTCGACTGGCGGCACTCTTCAGTTCAGGACTTCGTCGACTATAGGGTTGGCTGAATAAAGTTCCGCTCCAGGTGCTCGAACAAGGGCGAGATGGGTGTCGGGTGTGACGACCAACTGTCCACCCTCCTGGCAGAGACGATCCTTTAGCCACGATCGCCGTCAGTCGAGATCTACCGTTCAGACACACTTCTAACGCTACGCTGCCCCAGGACTTCGCAGTACAACCGAGACACTACTGATCAGCCACAGTATTGCTTAAGTGCACCGGACGATCCAGGTGGGAACATTCTAATTATCTAATTCTATCTCAACGACATCGTGAATGCACGGAAGCTCCCAGAAGCTCACTCATGAAGTTTTAACCGTTAAACTTTTGCACAAACTCTCATGTTCAGTTCTGTGACTGCATGTGTGAACATTACACAATTAGACCTAATGAACTCTATTATATCTGCTTATAATGTGTAAGAAAATTACACACACACACACACACACACACGCATATCCGCAGTCCGCTGTAAGTTCTTTTTAATCCAATTAAAGCCATTAGGGAGTTAGTTATTTTGTGCTTTCATGTCATACGGTCATGGCAGAGTTTTAATCACGTAATGGGGGGGGCTGTCTGATGTGTTTTATTTGAGAAACTATTTTCCTGGTCACATATTCTTATTGCTTTTTATGATTAAAGTGAGGGTTGATTAGTATGTTGCGTCTCTGGTTTGGTTGGGGGGCGGGCACTTACATTTTCTGGTGCTAATTACCAAGGCATATTAATGCTTCGTAGCTGTGATTTATCTGATTACCTTGTTAATTATATATATATATATATATATATATATATATATATAGTTGTGCATTCATTTACTCTAGTTGAAATGGGTTTTATGAGGGATTTAAATACTGAAATGAGGGATGTTGTGTCATTTATGTTGTGTATGTGCTTGTGTGTGTAATCTTTATATATTTTGTTTGGGGGGGAATATGTTATAAATTAAAAGATCATAAATGTGCTTACCAAGTTACTAAAAGGCTAGCCTATTTGAAGTCTATACAACACTTATGGATTAGTGATTTGCTATTTTGTGAATGAGATTATTGCAACCATTAACTTAAACATGATGTGGCAGGATTTTTGCAATTTATGTTAATATTCAATTCACTCACATTTTATGCCATTAAGAATATTAATTGATATATATATATATAATCCTGCAGTTAATTTTACTCTTGTTCAGTCTATAACTTGTCATCTCATGTAAGATTTGCAGGCTTAATAAAGTATACGCTTGTTGGTTAATAGACTTTTTCATTTGCAAGTCCTGTCATTCACCTGGGGGGACATGTCTGTAATTGTAATTGGGCCTTACACACTTTTGCTTCCTCTA